>CM021104.1:21098092-21698092 GCA_007115665.2 Sequoiadendron giganteum
TCATTGTTAAAAGTATATGTCTGGATATTAGATAAATTTAATTCATACTCATTGATTTACCCCCTGGATCTATCTTTTTCTTTTATTTTAAACCCATTGATTTACAGGAACTACTTTGACAAAGAGAGTCATAGCTTGAATTCTTTGTTCCCAGCATAGGCTCCTTGAATATTACAGTTGCATAAACCAATTGAGTGACATCAGACAGTTGAGAACCAACTACCAGGACCTTGGGAGTTAGGCCACTACATGTAGTCTTTCTTTTTCAGGAGAAATAGAGTAGAAATATTCTATTTTAATGTTGTTTGTGTCATTTTAACCATCAACAGGATGCCACCTAAGTGTGACATCAACTTTAAGATAGACCTTGTGCTTGGAGCTAGACCCATCTCATGAGCTCCATACCGTATGACCACTCAGGAGCTTAAGGAGCTCTAGTTATAGCTTGATGATATTTTGGAGAAGGGATTTATTTGTCCTAGTGTTTCCCCTTGTGGAGCATCGGTGATTTTTATGAAGAAGGACGGGTCTCTTCGATTGTGCATTGATTACCAATAGTTGAAAAAAGTGACAGTGAGAAACAGGTATCCATTTACAAGGATCGATGATCTATTTGATCAGATCAAGGGTGCTAGGGTATTTTTGAAGATTGATCTTAAATCAGGATACCATCGGTTGTGCATATTCGAGGTAGATATTCTTAAGACTGCATTTCATACTCGATATTGACACTACGAGTTCACAGTGGTGTCGTTCGGGTTAACAAATCCGCCATTGGTATTCATGAGTCTGATGAATGGTGTATTTTGTACTTTAAAAAATAGATTTTTTCTAGTGTTTCTTGATGATATTTTGATCTATTCAAGGATAATAGAGGAGCATGAGGAGAATCTAAGGTAGGTGTTACAGTGTTTGAGAGAGAACCAGTAATATGCCAATTTTTTGAAATATGATTTTTTCCAGACGGAGGTAAAATATCTAGGTCATGTTATCCATGGTGAGGGCATTGTTGTGGATCCTTCAAAGATCCAAGCTATCATGGATTGGCCAACACCCACTAATGTGGTAGAGGTTCACAATTTCATGGGTTTGGCAGGTTATTATTGTTGTTTTGTACAAGGTTTTTCGAAGATAGCCCACCCCATCACTTCTCTTCAAAGGAAAGCGAAGAAATTTATTTGGTTAGAGTAGTGCCAGGAAGCTTTCTAGACTCTTAAGGAGAGGTTAAACAATGCACCTATATTGGTTGTTCCTGATCCTACTATGGATTTTATGGTTTGTACAGATGCTTCCTTGGAGCGCTTAGGAGTGGTGTCGATGCAGGAGGGTCACATGATTGCCTATGAGTCTCGCAAACTCAAGGATCACGAACTGAATTATCCCACTCACGATCTAGAGTTGGTCATTGTGGTACATGTTTTGACGAGATGGAGGCATTTTCTTTTTGGACATCAGTTTGAGCTGCATAGTGATCATCATAGCTTGCAGTATATTTTCACACAAACTAATCTAAATGCTAGGAAGAGAAGATGGATGGAGTTCCTATGTGAATATGATTTTGAAGTGAAATTTATTCAGGGAAAGGAGAATGTGGTTGTGGATGCACTTAGTAGACAAAGACATGAGTTATTAGCAGTCAATGTTGGTGTGGACCTGAGGAGCCAAATCCTTTCTGCACTTCCTTCAGATGGGTTGTATCAGGAGGTGAGAAATGTGGTGGAGTCAAGCATAGCTTTAGAGGGCAGATTTACAAGATATTCCCTTGAGTCAGATGGCCTTTTGAGACAATTGGGCCGTATTTATTTTCCTTCATCTAGAGATCTACGTACTTGATCATATATGAGGCCCATCGGGCACCTTATTCAGCTCATCCAGGTGTCAAAAATATGCACGCAAACCTTTAATAGCTATACTTTTGGGTTGGAATAAAGAGAGATATCACTGATTTTGTGTTGAGATGTCTGGAGTGTCATAGAGTGAAGGCAGAACACCAACATCCTGCAGGTCTTTTACAACCTCATTTGGTTTCGGAGTGGAAATGGGACATTATCTTATTGGATTTTATTGTTGGTTTTCCCGTTTCTTCCCATTGACATGATGCCATTATGGTCACTATGGACAAATTGACGATGGTGGCTCAATTCTCTCCTATTCAATCCCCATACAATGCTTCATCAGTGGCCATAACATTCATGGAGGATATTGTCATAATTAATAGTATTCCTTGTTGAATTATATCAAATACAGATCCAGTACTTACTTCAACTCTTTGGACGTCCCTGCAACGTGCATTGGGGACTCATTTGAACTTCATTTCAGCTTACCATCTAAAGACTGATGGGCAGGCCGAGAGGGTCAATTAGATCCTCAAGGATATGCTTTGTATGTACGTTATGGATCAATAGTCATGATGGGAGGATTCACTTTATTTGGTAGAGTTTTCATATAATAATAGTTATCATAGTTCTATTGTCATGCCTCCCTTCCAGGCATTGTATGGTCATCCTTTTCAGACCCCATTGAGTTGGGATCATTTGGAGGATAGGGTTCTTTTAGGTCCGGAGATACTTTAGGAGATGGAGCAGCAGGTTTTTTCATTAGAGATAATTTAGTGGCAGCCCAAGACCGACAAGAAATATGTTGATGCTAAACAGTATTGGCTGTCAATTCTCAGTTGGTGATCGAGTGTTTTTACAAGTGCGTCCACAAAAGAGTCTGATCTGATATGGAAAAGGCTCTAATCTCACACCATGCTTTGTTGGGCCTTTTGAGGTGTTGGAAAAGATTGTTCTAGTAGCTTACCATCTTGCTTTGCCACCTAGTCTATCACGCATTCATGATATGTTCCACATTTCAATTCCTAGACCCTACTATCCTGATATATCTCATGTCCTTGATTGGAATGCATTACAGGTAGAGGACAGGTAGCTAGCTATGGAGCCTGTGGGCATCAGTCAACACAAATGACACACACTCAGGGGATGCGACATTGAGCAGGTTAGGGTCTAGTGGGATCTAAATGATAAGTCTTCTGCTACATCAGGGGATGCGACATTGAGCAGGTTAGGGTCTAGTGGGATCTAAATGATAAGTCTTCTGCTACATGGGAGGATGCTTCCAGGAGGAGGGCATTATACCCATACCTATTTGTAGGCTTCCACGAGTAAGTCTGGTCCTAGGGGGGAGGATGTAGTGCCCCTCAGTTTCCATTTGCTTTTGGACTGATACTTAATGTATTTGGACATTATGACATTGTTTGATGTTACTACATGATGATACTCAGACAATTATGACTCCTTGATGCTCTGATATGATGACATTATTATATTTGATGATGTGATGACACCATGCTTACTAGATTAGTTTAATTTTTTATATGAGTTATTATGGATATGAATGTTATATGTTTTTTTAATCATGGTTTATTATCTATCATTGTGTGTTGATGTATGGGTGAAGGGGAAGAAGATCGCATCACTCACTTGCGAGTGCCCTGTGACACTGTGACTTTCCTTTCACGATGTGATTGATTATTTTAATAGGCACATGTTCAACCATGCAATTTGTTGCAGGTTGTAGGTACCAGGCATCGACTCCACCTGAATTACCAGGTTTCAGTGTGCCTTTATCCCAATGGAGGTTGTTGTTTTAGAGATAGCATCGGTTTCCCACACTGAATCATTGTCCTCATCGAGGATGAGTGTCTGTATGTCACAACTCATCTGTAAGGTCAATTCATCTATATTGTTGTCATTTTACTTTTCATTTCGCTTGTAGTTTGGTTCTTCTTGACGGTATATTGTCTGAGTAATGTGATTAGTGAGTATGCCTTTATTTTACCTTATACAATGATAATTGAAAGAAATGGTGTTAGAATAATTAAATAAAAGTTTTATATAGTTTATATTATAATTAAATGAAATTTATTTCTTAATTGCTTTGAATAAAATTAAACTTTGTAATGTAAAATGAAATAATTGGATAAATATACTAATTAAATGGGATTGGCAAGCAATTAGTGGGGATAAATTAAATTGACAAACTAAATATATTATATAGTTAGTTTATGTGTGAGCAATTGAAAATTATGAACTAACAATTATTAAATTAATACAAATTGGTGAAGTTGTGAATTGGGGAAAATGTAAAGTAAATAAATAAATTTAATTTAAATGGAATGCAGTTAGAGAGAGGGGAGTGAAAATAAATTAATAAAGGAGTGGAAGTTAATGGAGAGAGGAGCTTTTGCATTATTTTCTAGAGAAAAAACTGATTTTTAGTTTTTTCGTGAACGGTTCTTGTTCTGGAAAATCTTCTTCCTAGATTTCAGGGTTTGGCAGTGATTGTTGATTTTGGAAAAGAAGTTGTAGCTGTAGACAAAGGAGCTTAGTCTCGACAACAAGCCTTAGCTCAGCAGCTAGTGCAAACCAGGTTCCATTAAATACCTTTAATTAATTCTCTGTATTCCAAAAATTGGTATCTGAATGTTTATACTATAGGAAATCATCTTCATTATAATATTCAAAAGATTATATTATTGGGAATATCCAGTTTGATGTTGGCAACACAAGGGTAGACAACTGACAGGGGATGAGTGAATCATTTGTCATAGAAATTACACTTTATTAAACTTATTCTCAGATCTAATAATTAAACATGAAAGCATTAAATCATCGACACATCAGAAACACACATAACACCAAGATTTTTGCGTGGAAACCTTGTTAGGGGAAAAACCAAGGTGGAGGTTAATCCACAAGTTTATACTCTATTAA
This sequence comes from Sequoiadendron giganteum, assembly GCA_007115665.2. Lineage (NCBI taxonomy): Eukaryota > Viridiplantae > Streptophyta > Pinopsida > Cupressales > Cupressaceae > Sequoiadendron > Sequoiadendron giganteum. Next base: position 21,102,868 of record CM021104.1, read on the forward strand.
AAGTATAGAAAATGGGGAACACAGTTGCATTCAAGCACACTGCCTAGAGCTCACTACACACAAACTTTTCTCACTCTTCTTCACACTTAACTTCTTCCTTCGACTGATCTGAACTTTATTTGCGCATAGCACTCACACTTCACACACTTCACTTCATGCATCACACTCACAAATGATAAAACAATCACTCATATATATCTGCAACCAAGAATAACATCATCTACATGTCAGCTTCAATAAAATATAAAGTAAATACAAATTGTCGGCCCAAAACATAAATAATTATCAATGCGAATCAACCAAAGTCGACCACAACATTTTGAAGACCCAAAATAATATCCTCGAACATAAAAAACCTTCAAAAATTATTCCTCAAAGATCCACAACATGCTACAATCACCCTGTCAATCATGAACATGAAAAACATGAACACACAAGAGAAAATCTTTAATTTCGAGCACACCGATTAATGCAAACCAGCAACACAAATAGAGCACGATCTAGAAACATCCACAAGCATCATGAATCACCATAGAAGAATTTGCATCAGCTCAAATTACTAGAATCACATTATCTTCTTCCAGGAACACCAACTACAGTAACAAAATAACTGTCAGAACACATAAACTCATAACTTGCTCAAATATTCATGCGAACCTCTGAAACTTTTGATGGATAAACTAGATATTCTTGTCAAAAAAACCTTTAATCCAAAACATCTGATCATCAATATACTGAACTTTCCATCATACTAAACATCACTGCTTCACCGACAACCTGCAACATATTTCATTACAATTTTCTCAATATCCTCGACATATATAGTCTTAAAGACATTAATGCTAATAGTGTTGACATCAATGACAACCACATATTAGATATCTCCAACAATTCCCAAAAATCTCCCCCTTTGGAATTGATGGCAACACATGATGTGAAAAGTACCATCAACGTAACTTTCTCTTAGCACTTTCTCCCCCTAAGATTTTGACTCTAATCCTCGGATAATTCACAATTTTTCAAATAAATCTTCTCCCCCTTTGACATCAATGAGAAAGGTACACACAAGCTTTGAACGACATATTTGAACATCTGACTACTCCCCCTCAATAGTTGCCACCACAACATCAATCCGAATCAAGATATGACTATGAAATGCATGGACTGATGCAATTCATTGCATCTTAGTTTAGATTAGGAGGGGTATTCACCCCTAGCTTCCTTTTGAGATAGTCAAAAGTATCCTTAGGAAAAGGATTAGTAAATATGTCTACAATCCATTCCTTAGTAGGCACATACTCGAGTCTAACTTCCTTATCACTCACCTTGTCTCTCAAAAAGTGAAACTTGATAGATATATGCTTAGTTTTTGAATGCAGCGCCATATTCTTAGAAACGTTTATAGCACTTGAATTATCATAGAATATGGAAATAGGTTCATCATACACAACTCTGATATCTTTCAACATCTGCTTCATCCACAATACTTGAGTACAATTGTTAGTAGTAGCAATGTATTCTACCTCTGCAGTGGATAAACAAATAGCATTCTGCTTTTTACTTGTATGAGCGTGAATTTGCAAACCTAACACAAATTCCCCTTTCACTACTTTACACTTTATAAAACCAATCTCGAAGGCGAAAATCTACCTAAGCTTGCTTCCTTCACTCCACTTGGAACCTATTTTGAGTGTCGATAGAGGCGTTTCTGTCTAGGACACCCTCACGACATGCAGGCGTCTGCACGACACGCTAACGTCCCTAACAGATTCACGTGGCTGGAGACTGCAGAGGCACTACAATCCCCCATTGGGAGTTGACTTGCAATGCCCTCTTCGGCCGACCGACCCGAATATGGTCATTTCTTTCTTCTCTACTTCATATTCACTCACCTTCATTCATTTCAAGGGCTAGTTGATCTCTTCACATCCACTCTACATTATTTCCACAATCTCTTCATCCTTCACAGACTCTGAGCAGTCTCCTTAACATTCTAAAAGCTCTTCACAAGCTCCAAGCAACTTCTCCACAAACACTTTACACTTCACAGCAACAACATCAACACTCCATCACTTCAGTAGAGCAAGTGTGGAATGAAACATCATGGCAGTAGAGGCTTGATTTCCTCTCATTTTCTCCCCCACTAACCTTGAGCACTTTGGGTAGAGGTGGTAAGCTTTCCCTCTTCTCCTCTATTATTTGGTTGAGTAGCATAACACTGTTTTGTAGTGCTTTCGTGTTTACTTCATTTCCTACTTTTCTATCTATCTTCTTGGTTGTCCATGGAGGTGGGAACACCAAATTGGGGGTTTGACTGAGGCAAACCCCTATACAACTCCAACACTCTCTCTCTCTCTCTCTCTCTCTCTCTCTCTCTCTCTCTCTCTCTCTCTCGTGTGTAGGTATTGAAGATATTTATAGATTGGAGGCTTCATTAATCGCACGGTTGTAAGAATTTCCTTTCCCTTCTTCTCCTTATCTTTATCACTTTTATTTCAATTCATTTCAACTTTATCACATTCTAGAAGTTCTCAAGAATTAGAGTAGAAGCATTCACTTTTCCATTTTATGTGACATTCTCGCTCTCTAGTTTGTATGAGATGCCAGCACACCTTGGGGACACCAGCGCATCATTTTTTCATCTTCATTCTGCACCGACGTCCTTTGGCCAAAACCTTGTCTATTTGTCTAGAGAATTTTTGTGGCCAACTCTTTCTGATTCTAGAACTCTCACCGTTGTCCTTTGAGGTAGTTTAAGGAAGTTCGCCCCATGAGGATCTCTAAATGAAGAGAACTCGTGATTAGCAAATCCCCCTTCTCTACGTTTTGGTGAACCCGACGTGAAGAATAGTGTTCTTCAAAAAACTAGGAGTTTATTTACCTCTACTTGGTAGGGTCATAACTTTTGACTCGGTGCTAGGAATTCAGAACCGTTTGCACCATTAGGAAGCTCTCCTAGAGAACTAGTCCAGTCCCTAAAATACAAGTTCCTTTGATAGTCAAATTTTATGGACCGACGCAAGTTTTCACCTCAAATTCTGCTCCAAAGACCTTTGAAAATGCAGATTACTAGAACATAGAAAATACCAAAAAAATCATAATGAATTTAATATCTTCTTTTATTAGTTATGCATCTAATTTTATTCAACATATTAATGATATTTCATTTCATGCATGTGATAGTGACTTGGCTTTTCCCATGTCACTTTGTATCTTTGATCCTTCTCACGAGATTCCTCTCGCTTCGGAGGATACCTTGTTGCAAGAAGATGAAATCATTGATACCTTTCTCGATATTACTCTACCTCTTATCCATTCCAATGCACTCTCTTCTAGAGATGATGCATTTGTGAATCATGAATCTCCTACTCATTCCCATGCACTCTCTTCTAGGGACATTAAATTCATGAATGAGGAATTTCTTATCTATTCTAATGCACTCTCCTCTAGAGATGATGCATCAGTGCATCTTGAATCTCCTTCCAAATTTGATCATGTTTGGATCGATGTGGAGAATATGTCTCCAAATAATTATTCTACTAGTTGTGATGATTCTGTAAATATAATGTCTTTGTTGCTCCTCAAAGGCTTAAGAGACCGGTCATTTACGTGACTCCAGCTAGTCCTTCTCCTGAAAGGGTTTGTTCTATTGATGGTGTTTCTTTTAATAGTGATTCCCTTGGTCTTTCTAAGGCTCCCTCTTGTAGAGCAGTAGCTCATAACTATGATACTAGAATGAAAAAACAACTAAAATTTCCTCAATCACTTGAACTTACGACTAAAGCACCTAGTGGTTACGATCTTGTCGAGAAACCTCAAGTTACTCCGACTAAGATCTCATTATGGGACTTGCCTCAGTCTACTCTAGTTTATCAAGGTATGCTTCAGGAGGCCTTGCAAAAGATCATCTTGCCTTCTTCCTCTAGGTCGACAGATGTTGACGCATTGTTTGCATATATTCATGCAGATTCACCAAATATTACATTCTATCAGCAAGAGCTCCCACCCCCGGAGGTAAAAGAGCAAGAAGATCCTTTACTGATTATAGTTAATATTAATAAGATTGTCATTAGACGTACTCTCATTGATTTTGGTTTGACGCTTAATGTATGTAGCATTGATCTACTACCTAAGATCAATATTGACCCATCTTCCATTAATGCTTCTTTTGTTGACATTCGTGGGTTTGATAATGTTGGGCGAAAAGCTCTAGATACTATAGTATTACCTTTGCAGCTTGGACCCATTATTGTACCTACCCTTGTATATGTTATTTCAGAGAAGTTACCTTATAACCTTCTTCTTGGTAGACCGTGGATTCATGCTATGGGTGAAGTCCCGTCTACCTTACATAAATCTATAAAGTTCATTTGCAATAATAAAGTAGTTACAATTAAGGTTGACCCTGATGCTATGCACTTATGTGAGATGGTAGTTGTCGGTCGAGCTTTGATTGTGCCTACTCTTATTCCTTCGGTATCTTCCAATGTGTCAATGTTTACTCCAATAGTATCTACTACAAAGGATACTCTTGAGATAGATGTCCCTAAAGAAGAACCTTTTGAAGCAAGAAATCATAAGTCTATTCCTTCAACCTCTTCGTAAAGGAATGCATGTCTTGGTGATGATTGGGGTCCTTCATACTTTATAGATTCCTTCATTCAGGAATATAAAGTTGACCCGATCCACTTAGACCCTTTGACAACATCATTCACACTCGCTATCAAAGATTATCAGTATTTTACATCGTGGGATAATGTGAATGTGAATTGTAATGTTCTTAGTGTTGACCCTCCTTCGGAGGAAGAGGATTACGCCTCTGCTAAAGAGGATAATGCTAACATTCCTATCAAGAAGGATGGTGACGATCTCATAGAAGAGTATGTTCCTCCTTTCTAGAATAATGCTCTCTATGAGGATCCTCCCTCTTCTCATGATTCAAAAACGCGTTATGACCCTGGCTTTAAGCTTGTCTCTAAGTATGGTTGTGAGCATAAAGGTTGTGGGCGTAATGAACAAGGCATCCAGGTCACTATATAATTTGTGCCTCGTAAGCTTAACTTGGGGCTTGGCTGTTCGAATGAACAATCTGAATGGAAACCACGGTTGAATGTTGACATGATGTCCACTCAACCTCATTTTCACGGATTGGTCCATTCTCCTTAGTCTTCTACCTTTGTATCTTCTTCTTTCAAGCAGTCAATCTTTTCTCCTCAAGAGAAAGGGTTTCTTCCTGCCCCTCATCCTTTATCTGAGCAAGAGTGTATTTTTTTGTGGCTTCTTAAATCTCACCTAATTACTCTTCCTCCTCCTACATGCAAGAAATATCATAAACATGATAAAGGAGAACATTATTTATGTGCATACCATCAAGTTCCTAACCATTCCACTAGTGAATGTAAGGACTAGAAGGATAAAATACAACTTCATCATTCGGGTGCTTTCTAATGCACCTGCCTTTTCTTCACATGACAAGTGATATCGAGGTTTACATCTATCCTATATATTCTAAGTGTCTTGTGTGGTTCTCCTCCCCTTTATGTTGGGGGCAGTGATAACTTGTTCTCAAGATGTGCATCCTTCTTAAGGACCCTTCTCTCTTCTCTATGTCTTTCAACTTGAGTGTCCCTTGAGTGGACCCCTTCTTCCTTTTGAAGGGTTCCCAAGGGACCCCTTTGAAAGATTTTCTCTCGAATGAATTCCATGGTTTCTAGCTTTGGGGAAGCCCGAATAGACCTACTCCACATTTTTGCGTCTAGTCTGGGGGCAGCCTGACTAGACCTACTTTACATTCCTTGTGTCTAGGTCGGGGGCAGCCTGACTAGAACTATCTTTGCATCTAGCTTGGGGGCATCCTGACTAGACTTTACTTTTCAAACAACGCGTCCCTTGAGTGGACCCTCCTTCCATTTGAAGGGTTCTTAAGGGACCCCTTTGAAAGCCTTACAACTTAGTGATGGTCTATGTGACTGTCCGTTCAGTGGCCTACGTGGCCGCTTCCTGATATGTTCTATCTAAAGGTAAACATGTCGCCCTCTTTGACTCTATGGAGTCCCCTTCACTCGGTGTCCTTCATGTGAGAGTTCTTGGAGGATACCTTGCTTGCAGGTCTGCGGTTCTATAAGGTGCTTTCTCGGTCTCCTTCATGTGAGAGTTTTTAGAGGATACCTTCCTTGCAGGTTTGCGGGTCTGTAAGGTGTTTTCTCGGTCTCCTTCATGTGAGAGTTCTTGGAGGATACCTTCCTTGCAGGTCTATGGGTCTGTAAGGTCCTTTCTTGGTTTCCTTCATGTGGGAGTTCTTGGAGGATACCTTCCTTGTAGGTCTACGGGTCTGTAAGGCGCTTTCTTGGTTTCTTTCATGTGAGAATTCTTGGAGGATACCTTCCTTGCAGGTCTATGAGATGCTTTCTTGGTTTCCTTCATTTGAGAGTTCTTGGAGGATACCTTCCTTGCAGGTCTACGGGTCTGTAAGGTGCTTTCTTGGTTTCCTTCATGTGAGATTTCTTGGAGGATACCTTCCTTGCAGGCCTACAGGTCAGTGTTGCACTTTCTTGGTTTCCTTCATGTGAGAGTTCTTGGAGTAGGGATAACTTTAAGAAACCCCCCCTTGGAAAAGGTGTAAAATCCTAGCTAATATTTCCTTTTATTTGAAAAAATATATTAATTTTCCTAGCGAATCTTATGCATAGTATTAAAAAATTTATAAAATCCTAGTGAATCTTCATGAATAATTGGTAAAAATAATAATCATAGTGGAAAATCCTAGTGAATAATCACTAAAAATATTAATTATAATGGTGAATCTCTCCTTTAAAAATTTGCATAGTTGGTCAATGCAGTTGCCCCATATATATATATATATATATCTATTTAATATTGAAGTAGGGGCACGGGGGCAACAGCCACCAGTGAGGTCAAGGGGAAGCACCCCTTGCAGGGGTCAAGGGGGCAGAGCCCCCTTGTGGGGGTCAAGGGGGCAACGCCCCCTCGCGGGGTCCGGGGACGGCTACAAGTTCATTCCATGAGTGAACATCATCGGTGGGACACTTAGGGATGTCCTGCCGATACAACGATGATGACGTATGTCACGAACTATTGGCAATAGTGAACGGTGGAGATCAAACAGAGCTTTGATCAGATGTCTTGGAGCTTCGCGCAAATATTGTAGATTCCCATCATGATTGTCCAGAATTACACAAGTGGTATACCTGTGCCTACTGCCTTGGTGGACCCCAAGTGGAGTATGGAAGCCTTATCGGCGTGAGTGAACATCATCGATGGGACACTTAGGGATGTCCCGCCAATACGACGATGATGATGTATGTCATGAACTATTGGAAACAGTGAACGGTGGAGATCAAACAGAGCTTTGAACGGACGTCTTTCTGGAAGCTTGGCACGAATACAGTAGATTCCCTTCTTGATTCTCCAAAATTACACAATATCACTGGCGAGTATTATTAATATTTTTTAATTTTACTATATAAACTACTGGCGAATTAGTGCCAATGATGCATCATTTACATGGCGAATTAATCGAGATGAAATTATTTTTTTGTAAAAACCTGGCGACTCAATCTTTATTTTAGCTTGTACTATTCACCATTTTTGGATACCTGATTTCCATTATTCGCTAACTGGCAAAGATTCGCCACTAAATTTTTCCCTGTCTTGGAGGATACCTTCCTTGCAGGTCTACGGGTCTGTGAGGCGCTTTCTTGGTTTTCATGTGAGAGTTCTTGGAGGATACCTTCCTTGGAGGTTTGTGGGTCTGTAAGGTGCTTTCTTTCTTCAGCTTCATAGTTCCACGGAGTTATGAAGTCCTTTCCTTGTCCTGCACCTTTGAGTTCGCCAGACTATGATCTGCTTCCTCGATGATTTAGGTATACATCTCTTACTCTGTTACTTTCCTACTACTCTACTTTACCGAAGCACTCATCAGTACTCATGCTCACTAAAGTGGGGGAAAAATGTATGACCATGAATTCACACCCCTAACGCAAATTCCCCTTTCAACCCTTTACACTTTAGAAAACCAATCTTGAAGGCAACATTCCACCTAAGCCTGCTACCTTCATTCCACTTGGCACCTATTTTGAGCATCGGTAGAGGCATTTCTATCTAGGACGCCTGCACAGTGCACAGACGTCTATGTGGCATGCTAATGTCCCTGATAGATTCACATGTTTGGAGCCTGTAGAGGCGTTACAATCCCCCATTAGGAGTCGACTTGTAATGCCTTCTTTGACCGAACGACCTGAATATGGTCGTTTCTTTCCTCTCTAGTTCATATTCACTCACCTTCATTCATTTGAGGGGTTGGTTGATCTCTTCACATCCACTCTACATTCTCTCCACAATCTCTTCATCCTTCACAAACTCTGAGTAGTCTCCTTAACATTCTACAAGCTCCAAGTAGCTTCTCCATAAACACTTTACACTTCACAGCAACAACATTGACACTCCATCACTTTAGTAGAGCAAGTGTGGAATGAAACACCACAGCAGCAGAGGCTTGAGTTCCTCTCATTTTCTCCCCCACTAGCCTTGAGCTCTTTGGGTGAAGGTGGTAATATTTCACTCCTCTCCTCTATTATTTGGCTGAGTAGCATAAAATTGTTTTGTAGTGCTTTCATTTTTACTTCATTTCCTACTTTTCTATCTATCTTCTTGGTTATCTATGGAGGTGGGAACACCAAAACGGGGGTTTGACTAAGGCAAACCCTTATACAGCCCCAACACTTTCTCTCTCTCTTGTGTGCAGGTATTGAAGACATTCACAACCTAGAGGCTTCATCAATCACATAGTTCTAAGCATTTCCTTTCCCTTCTCCTTATCTTTATCACTTTTATTTCAGTCCATTTCAACTTTATCACATTCTAGAAGTTCTCAGCAATTAGAGTAGAAGCATTCAGTTTTCCATTTTATGTGACATTCTCACTCTCTGGTTTGTATGAGATGCAAGCGTGCCTCGGGGACACTAGCGTGTCATGTTGTTGTCTGCATTCTGCCTTGACGTCCTTTGGTCGAAAGCTTGTCAGTCTGTCAAGAGAATCTCTGTGACTTGCTCTTTCTGATTTTAGAACTCTCATCATTGTCCTTTGAGGTAGTTTAAGGGTAGTTCGCCCCGTGAGGCTCTCTGAATGAAGAGAACTCATGAGTAGCGAATCCCCCTTCTCTAAATTACTTAACCATGAAATCAACTTATTTCCCAAGAAAAATGCACCACCACTAGTACTCTTTTTGTCATTCACATCTCCTACCCAATCAGCATCATTAAAATTACTCAAAGTAAGGTCATCATCTTTAGGATACCATAGGCCAAAATCAATTGTCCCCTTCAAGTACCTAAAAATCCTCTTCATAGCAGTCACATGAGATTCCTTAGGATCAGCTTGAAATCTTGCAACAATGCATATGACATTCATGATATTAGGTCTAGTTTGAGTCAAATAAAGCAATCCACCAATCATGGATATTTATCTAGTAAGATTTTCCCTAGGAGAATCATCATCTGTTGTCAACTTACATCTGGTCACCATAGGTGTACCTGTTGGAAGTGGATTCACTCTGAGAGGGGGGGGTGAATTAGAGTGGAGTAATTTTAACTTTTAACTTTGAAAGCATAATGAAACTTTTACTCATTTAACCCAAAGTGACAGATTTGTTTCAGCAAGTGAACAATAACACTTTAGATCAAATTGACATGAGACTTGACTAACATTTACAATCCATATTAAAAGCAACATATGATATTGTTCAATTAAATATTTATGAACAATCTTGTTTTGCTTTATCAACAGAACTATAAAACTTCATAATATGCAACTTTGACTTGCTTTTGACAAACTTTTGAGCGATCATATAATGAGCACAAAATGCAGAAGTTAATTCACTTTATGAAAGACATTTTGGATCAGATTTGCACTCTAAATTTGCATGACAAACTTGAGCAAATTGACTTTAAACTTTTAAACAGCCTTAAAGTATCAGAGCATTGACAAACAGAATGAGCACAATAACATAAATTATTGAAGGAAAGATTATGCAAGATAAACATAAATCACACAAATGAGAGACACAGAAATTGCCGGGTGGAAAACCCTCCTAGGGTAGAAAAACCACTCCTAAACTGCCTTACGGGCTTAATTTAAAAAACCACTGCTTACAATGCCTTATAAGCTAATTTTTGAGCACCAACCCCTCATTCAGAGACACCAATCTCAAGGAGCACCGACCCCTTTATTGTTTTAGTAAATCATACAATGATACATAGGATCTCTTTGTTTCCCTTTTTGTTTCATACTTTTCTTATTGTTCTTCATCAAACAATTAACTCTCTCTTTCTGTTTTTATCCTTTTCTCGTGATACTGTTCAAAACAGTTAACACACTGTGTTTTCACAATTTTTTCAGCAAAAGGATTCTCTTTCTACATCTCATACAAAACTATTATATATTGCACTTCTTTTGTCTCATAGTGTTTTTAGGTTTTGTAGTAAGGATAAAGCCCTAATCTCTCTGTTTTTTTCTGATTACAGATTTCATCATTACATTCAAGGAAGGTTACAGCACTTGCTCATTTTTCTATATTAGAGAATAAAACAAAGATGATTATCAGGTTACCAAAATTCAATCGACCAATAGTGCCAAGTGTTGCAGTGTCCATGTGTGAAAGATCAATATCAAGAAGTTCTTTTGACAGGAATATCCAAGCATTATGCAAATATAGAAGGCAGACTGAAACCTATCCTCTCAAGCAGCCTACACAAGCAGTGCTAAAAACAAGAACCATTAAAGCATGTTATGAAATTCATGGACAATACCCTCGAAAAACCAATTTCCATAGCAGTGCAATGTAACTGAAACTTTAGAATGATGCATTCAATAACCGTTATGAAAGAATATAGGTAAGAGACTAAACAGATTCAAAGTCATCATGATTTCCCCCAAACAAATACCACTATTTCATAAAACTGATATGATAAATCTATTCTAAAATGCAATTACTATTATATGCAATATTTTTAGTTCCGACAAGGAAAAGATTTAACCAATTTTCCACCTTCCATTTAGAAGTAACGGTTCTGCAAACCAATTGAAAAAATGAATACCTGAGAATATCGAAATAGATGTTGCATGTAGCAATTTTACCAGACCTGCAAAGTAGCTTAGCAGCTCGAGCTTCTCCCTTATTCGAGCTCTTACCCGATGGCAGGAGACTGACAGGTGAATTGACCATTGTCATGATCTTCCAATCTTTCCTATATGCTGTCAGTAAACCAACAACATGCATAGTAAAACGACCGAGAGAGTGATTCCATGGTGGCAGCCAGACTAGGGTTCCAAACCCTTCGAACAAGAGAAGCGAAATAATGAACTAAGCTTCCCAAAAGAACCAACACATGATTTTCTTCCTCAACCATGCTACCGCACCCATCATTCTATTTACCCGCGGTATAGCATTGACTAGCACTGACTGTTATCGCTTCCTTACAGCTCAACCGTGCTCACCCTTTGGACTACCCGTGGTATAGTAGTAGCTCCTTGCTAACCGCTAACTGTTTCCACCGTGCTATTGTGGTTACACCTCTGACAGCCCACGGTATAGCAGTAGCTCCTATCATACCGCTAACCATTTCCACCGTATTGCCTCGGTTACACTTCTGACAGCCCGCGGTATAGCGGTAGCTGTCTTGTATGCCACTAGTTGTTTTCACCGCATTACCACGGTTATCTTCCTGACAGCCCATGGTGTAGTGGTAGCTATTTTTCTTGCCACTAACGGCTTCCATCACACTACCGTGGTCACTGGCTTAATTGCCAGCAGTAGCGCGGTAAGACCTTGAAGTTCGTGGTCTTACCAAAGTCAAACATGTGACAAAAAATCAAACTCATAATGCCTTTTCAAAACCGTGAGAAAATAGTGACTTGCTTGCCGACAGGCATTATATTAATTGATTGATTTAGATTGTGAATAAACATCGACCACATTTCCCATCAAATGCCGATTAGAAAGATGCCTAAAATTATTGCATGTAAGTAGTCAAATTTGCTTAGGACATAATGTTTCCATTTAAGAATGCTTGTAATTGATCAAGCCATAATTAATCAACCTATAGAAGAACTAAACATGCCAAACATATGAAATTAAGTGAAACACTGAAGCACAAATTATCAAAAATAGAAACATGTCACCTAAACAATGGAACATAGAACTTGTAACCAAAATGCCTCAACTGAGATCTACACATGATACCAAATACCAAATGTGCCAATCAAATGCCATAATAAGACCAGACTGTGAAATGCCTAGGAACCAACCCAAGGCAGTTTTGACATCAAGGACAAATGCCACAGAAGAATTCAATAGTACCAACTAGATTTGAATCTTCCATACCAAATTTCTTTAGCAATTCTTTCACATACTTGGACTGAGATATAAAAATCTCTTTATCTCACTGAGTAATTTTCAATCCCAAAAAGAATTTCATTTCTCCAATCATGGAAATCTCAAAATCACTCTGCATCTCATCAAAAAACTTCATGCACAAACTATCATCTCCTCCAAAAATGATATCATCAACAAAGACTTCAACAATCAAATCTTTATCATTATCAATCTTGAAATACAAGTTACTATCAGCGGTACCTTTACTAAATCCAAGCTTCAACAAATACTTGTCCAATCTAGCATATCATGCTCTTGGGGCTTGCTTAAGTCCATACAATGCTTTCTTTAGTCGGAAAACCATGTCTCCCTAATCAGTCAATTGAAATCCATCAGGTTGCTCAATATATACTTCTTCATTCAGGTCACCATTTAGAAATGTTGACTTGACATCCATCTGATAAACCTTGGAGTTTTTGTAAGCAGCATAGGCAAGAAACAATCTCACAGTTTCAATCCTAGCAACAGGAGAAAAAGTTTCTTCAAATTCAATGCCTTTCATATGAGAATATCCTTTATATACTAGTCTTGCTTTGTTTCTAATAACTTCACCTTGCTCATTCATTTTATTTCGAAAGATCCATTTAGTTCCAATTACATTTTTTTCCTTATTTCTAGGAACAAGAGTCCATGTTTCATTCTTCTCAATTTGCAGTAGCTCTTCTTTCATTGCTTCCATCTAATTTTCATCTTTGCATGCTTCATTTACATTACTTGGCCCAATCTTTGATATCAAACAAGATTCTTCTCCAATTCTTCTCCTAGTTTGAACACCTTTGATCTTATCACCTGAAATCTGATCTTTTGAATGATTTAGTCTTACATACCTTGGAGTCTTAGAATGTTCTTGAGCTTCAGGCTCTTTTGATCTCTCTTCTACACTTTACTACTTCATTCCTCTTGGCTTTCCTGATTCACCAAAATGATCTGCACTTGATTTTGAGTCTGATTAGAACTGACATTTTGATCATCTGAATCATATACATAGGATCTGGATGGTCTAATTGTGTCTTCATCAACCTTTACATTAGCACTTTCAACTACTTTCCTCAATCTCTTATTGAAGCATCGGTAGGCTTTACTTTTAGTAGAATAACCAAGAAATATTCCTTCATCACTCCTACCATCAAACTTTCCTATATCTTCATCTCTTTTGATATAAAATTTGCTTCCAAAAATTTTGAAGTATATAACAATAGGCTTATGAGAAAACCATAGCTCATAAGGGGTCTTACCAATATCACCATTGAGATGTACCCGATTGAAACGACTATACTCACAACTTCTCTCTAGTATATATGAGGCGCATTTCCTTCCAGCATCATAGTCCTAGTAGCATCTAGAACTTTCATGTTCTTCCTTTCCACAACTCCATTTTGTTGAGGGGTTCATGGGGTAGATAATTGTCTCTTTATCCCATGTTCTTCACATAAGGAATTAAACTCACCGGAAGTGAATTCACCACCTCTATCTGATCTTTGACACTTAATCTTCAGACCTGTCTCTGTCTCAACCTTAGCCTTAAAATTCTTAAATTTTTCTAGAGCTTCAGATTTTTCCCTTAAGAAAGCAACCCACATCAATCTAGAATAATCATCAATCAGTAACGTGAAATACCTATCTCCTTGTAAAATTTTGATTTTAGAAGGACCACACAAGTCAGTGTGCACAAGCTCCAATACTCCATTTGAACAATATTGTTTGCTTCTAAATGAGACTCTAGTTTGCTTCCCCAACTGGCATTCCTTCCATATGGTATTAGTAGGCTTTACCAACTTAGGAAGATCTCTCATAGACTGGGTAGAACTTATCTTGATAATATTGTCCAATTTTGCATGACACAATCTTTTATGCCACAACCAACTTTCATCAACTTGAGCAATCAGACAACTTTTACTAGCAGTACTCAGGTGAAAAAAATTACCTTTTTGTTTTTGTACTTGATGCAATCACATTTCCAGAATTCCCCAATATTTTAGACTTTCCATCCTTAAATTGAAGATTATATCCCTTGTCAACCATCCATCCAACACTTAAGAGATTATGCTTCAAACCTTCAACATATAGGACATCATTAGTATTATGCTTACCATCAAAAGAGATGGATCATCTGCCACGGATTACACCAGATTTGTCATCACCAAATCTTGTAACACCACCATCATACTTTTCCAAGCTCACAAATTTAATTTTATTACATGTCATATGATGACAACATCCACTATCAATCACCCATTCATCTTTATCTTCAACTCTGGTTGCTAGAGCTTTCTCAATATTCATGAACTAGTAGAATCATCAAGTACATGATTACTTTCCTTGATAGCAATAAACACAAACTCATCTTCACTTACATTCCCTTTATCAGATTCATCATTTTTCACACCTTCATTAGCAGCTTAATAACATTTTCTTTGGAATCTAGGCTTGTTAGATCTCAGATTAGGAACTCTTTCTTGACACCTTGAGGCAAAATGACCTATCTTATTGCAAGAAAAAAATTTAAGAGGCAATTTCCCTTTATACTTACCTTCTCCTCTGGCTACTCTTTTGACAAGAAGTGCTTCAAGCTCATCTAGCTTTCTCTCTTCTTCTTCAATCTCTCTCATTTCTTCCTCATATGTGAACACCTTTCTAGAAGAACTTTCTCTCGAATCATATCTCTACTTATCTTTCCTAGAGGTAGTAGCTTTGAATGCAGATCATGTTTTAGGAAGAGCATCACCAAACTAACTTAACTTAAAAGCAGTAAGTTTACCAATCAACATGTCATTGGTTACATTTGTCACAATTCAGATCTCCTCAATAGTAGCAACTCTATGTTTGTATGCAGAAGGCAAGGATCTTAGCACTTTAGCAACAATCTTTGATTCTTCCAATATTCCACCAGCACATCTAATGTTACACACAAGTTCATTCACTCTTTGCATGAAACTAGTAATGTTCTCATCTTCACCCATTTTCAATGTTTCATATTTCCCTTTTAGACTCTGCATCTTAGCAATCTTTACATGACCATCACCTTTATACAAAGTTTCCAACTTTTTCCAGATCTCATAAGCAGTCTTCAAATCCATTACATTTTTCATCTCAGAATCAGTAAAAGCACTCAACAATGCTTCCTTAGCCCTGATATTGTACTCAACATCTTTAATCTCAGCATAAGTAGAAGGACCATTATGTGGGATGATATACCAATGCATCTTAGATGGAACTCCATTTGAGTCTTCCAAAAAGAATAATTTGTTCCATCAAATCTCAGACTATCCTTCTTGTATGTTGCCATCCCGGATCACCTCAAGCTATTAAACTTCTTCCAAGGAACCTGCTCTAGTACCAATTGTTGGCAACACAAGGGCAGAAAATTGAGAGGGGGGTGAATCAGTTATCACATAAATTACACTTTATTAAACTTATTCTTAGATCTGATAATTAAACATGAAAGCATTAAACCATCAACACATCAAAAACATAGGTAACACAAAGATTTTTGTGTGGAAACCCTGTTAGGGGAAAAACCATGGTGGAGATTAATCCACAAGTTTATACTCTGTTAAAATTATAGAAAATGGGGAATGCACTTGCATTCAGGCACACTACCTAGAGCTCACTGCTCAAAAACAAAAAGGCTCACTACCCAAAGCAAGACACACTATCTTGCAGTTACATTCAAATTAAATCCATTTGAAGATTTTAAACTAAGAATAAAAACATCTGCTAAATGTTTGATTACAGTTCTGGTTAAGCACATAAACTCTTCTCACTCTTCTTCACACTTAACTTCTACCTTCTAATGATATGAAATTTATTCACACATAGCACTCACACTTCGCACACTTCACTTCATGCATCACACTCACAAATGATAAAAAAAATCGCCCATATATATCTACAACCAAGAATAACATCATCTACATGTTGACTTCAATAAAATATAAAGTGAATACAAACTGTTGGCCCAAAACATAAATAATTATCAATGTGAATCAACTAAAGTCAGCCACAACATTGTGAAGACCCAAAAAAATATCCTCAAACACAAAACACCTTCAAAAATAATTCCTCGAAGATCCACAACACACTACAATCACCTTGTCGGCCATGAACATGAAAAAAATGAACACGCAAGAGAAAATATTCAATCGCGAGCACACCGATCAATATGAACTAGAAACACAGATAGAGCACAATATAGAAACATCCACAAGCATCATGAATCACCATAGAAGCATTCACGTCAATTCATATTACTAGAATCACATTAACTTCTTCCAGGAACACCAACTACAGTAACAAAATAACTATCAGAACACAAAAACTCATAACTTGCTCAAATCTTCATGTGAACCTCTGAAACTTTTGGTGGATAAAATAGATAGGCTTGTCAACAAACCCTTTAATCTACAATGTTTGATCATCAATATACTGAACATTCCATCATATTGAACTTCACTCCTTCACCGACAACCTGCAACTTATTTCATTACAATTTTCTCAATATCCTCAACATGTACAGTCTTAAAGACATTAATTCTAATAGTGTTGACATCAATGACAACCACATATCAGCAATCTCTAAAAATTCCCAACATTTTATTCTTGTACTCCATTTCTAATTTTGTTGCATTCTTCTTTTATATTTGTGGAAAATTTGTAATTTGTTGGCTATCCAGATTGGATTAGCTCTAGACTGTCATTCTTAGATAGAACTTCCATATGAATAGTAGAAGAATACATTGATTTCGCCCTAATAATGCTTCTTTACCTGTCTTGACTTTCATTATATGAGATACTTGTCGATGCCATACATGTACAGAGACATATATAGTCATTGGCTTTTCTCCTTCTTAAACCATTATGTAAATCTCTAATTTGGCCGAACCTAGATGTATGTGTATTAAGCACTTATTCACTCAATATATTGTCTTTTTTGGAAAATAAATTTATGGAATTCAATGCCCTGGCTTTAGAAATCTTATCATACGTGCTCCCTTAGAACTCGATCACCATTTCCTAAACGGCTATGGCCTTAGGCAAGTCTAGTGAAAATTCGACTTTCTTTAGCTATACGTCTTAATTCATTTGGATGGCATTGTATATGATTTCTATTAGCTTGTGATTTTGAACCTTATGGTAATCGACGCCATGCATGGTCAATACCTTAGTCTGCATGTTTATTTTACTAGGTTGTATCTTTTAGCATGTTAAATTTGTATTTGATAGTCTTGTGAATTGGTGCTTGAGGGAAAATCGAGTCTTTGAATTTAGGGAGCTGGTAAACCATAGTTATCGGCTTGTCCTGCATTCATGCAATTCGTCCAATACATAACACTGTATGTTATTCATAATTATCCATTTTAATTGGTTGCCCTATCCATACAAATATGATTGGTTAGTCGGCGCATAGTTAAATAGCATTGATTAGTCAAAGGATGTATTCATATCCATGGTGGTAGCTTATTGTTATCACTTCGATATATATAAGTATGTGTTTCTACAAATATATAAACAAATATTTATATAAAATTCTGATTTGTATTCTTGTAATGTACATGCGAGCTTGTCTTGCTTATATATGTATTTGAATATGTTTTCATTGTAATAATATATATATATATATATGATATCATATCATTATACATTCAAGTTCAGTATTGATTTTAAATTAGATTTTATTGTATTAGTCCAAAATATATATATATGTATGTATGTATATTTATATGTATATATATGTATATTTATATGTATATATATATATATATATATATATATATATATATATATATATATAACTAGGAAAACATTGTGATTAGGTATAAAAGTTTATGACAGAGTTTAATTTATGAAAATTGAACCAACATTATAATATCTACTCATTTTGATATAAAGATACATACATACATATATATGTATATATATATATATATACATACATTAGTATATATATACATCCATATATATTGGTGTATAGTTGAAGGCATTAAGAGAGCTTTGATGTTTTCTTTTAATACAAAATGAAGGTATTTATAAATAAAAGAAAGGGTGAAAATGATTGAATAGGAGAAAATTTGATTTTGACACTAGAATAAATTGGTTTAGGATAAATTAGTAAACTCGTGGAGTGATAATATTTCTCATCCTTGTAATTAATTGTATTGCAAACTATTTAATGTAGAGTTGATGTGAAGTTAAATTCCTATTGTGTAATTACTAGTTCTATAATGATGTTGGGTGTAATGGCTTTTATGGGAGCCCTTACTTATTCCAATTGTGGAGTCTTCCAGAGGTTATGGGATGTTTTTTTTTATGTTGTTATTGTTATCATGGAGTAAATTGATGTTCTTGAGCATGGCACGGTGCATTCTTCAATATTCCATTGTGATGTTTGTCTTGTATTTTATGAGTGAGTGTTGGTCTTTATTCTTGCATTGTTGTGCTCCCATGTCTTTGTTTATGTGAGCGGGAAGGGTTATGCCTCCCTGTAAATGTTTATGGGAATTGTTGTGCCTATAGCACACACGCCTCATTCGGAACGGGGACCCTCCCTATCATTTTTTCCTTGTCAAGTCCCTTTTGCATCGCCTCATTTTGTGTGCCCCATTTTGGTGTCCCTGATGGTCAACACATTCTCAAAAGTCTCATTTAGGGTTGACCAAATTTTTCCCCTTTGAAAAATTCTAAGTCTTAAGCCATTTCGGGTTTTATCTATCAATTTTCCCTTCTGATGTCTATGAGACTCTTCGGGCCCGGATTTTCGGGTTTCCCCTTGCGGTTTTCCCTTTTGGTTTCGCTGTCCAGGCAGCCGACGACCTTCATCTTCCCGACCCTCAGACCCCGGTGCCTAGACGGCCGCTTGCTTCACTTCCCAAATCTTCACGGTCGTGCCCTCGTGTCTTTCTGGACATTCGGGCCCATCTCTTCAGGAAGCTTTCCTCAGGTCTCCTCATGGTCTCCTTTGTTTCTAACGGCCACCGACCTTCATCCTTCTAGACTTTGGACCCCGGCATTCCATTCGCCATTTGGTTTTCCTTGGCGTATTTTCCAGCGGCCATCCTCCGACGGCCTTCCAGCTCCCAAACCCTGGTCCTCCCGCCACCATCCTAAAATTTGAACTCACCTACCCTCTAGTCGTCGTACATTCATTCATTGCGAAGGTATTTATTGTCATTTGGGAGGTTATTTAAGCAACTTCGACCTGTCATTTTCAAATGTTAGGAAGAGATAGAAAATACAGAGCGCCTCTAGAAACTCCCTCCTCCACGCTCGGAACTTAGCTTCGTCGCTCGACAAGGATTTGGACTCTTGTTACTTCGGGTCCTCGAGGTAGGATTGTCGTCTGCCCCTCTTTCTCCCTTTCTTCAAAATTTCATAAGATAAAATTCAAAACAAAGGGAAAGAGAATGTTAAACTTTTAAAAATGCCTTCATTTGAAAGACCCACAAAACTGAAAATGCTAACTCACTCAAAAAACATCGATAAATGAGCTTCAGAGTAATGCCCTCCCGCCACTGTTCTTCAAAACTAGCGATTGACCCCTTCAAGCTCAGGCCTTTCCTCGACCGTGATCCAAAACTTAATGAAAACTTAACACTCCAACGGTGAAGCTTTCCCCAGGCTCCCGACGCTAGGCTTCCCTGTCTGCTTCGACATTACAAATAGTCGGCGACCTTCGTCTCCCCGGCCCTCAAACCCCCAGCTTCTGAAATCTGCCAAAAAACCTAAAAAAAAACCAAAGTTTGGAGTCGCCCTCAGACCCTGGCCCTCGGACTTCCGCCCTCGGGTCACCATCTTCGGTTCACCATTTCAAATGGCTGCCACGTTACATCTTTTCGACTCCCGGGCCCCGGTCGCCCCTCTGCCCTACGAGATTTCAAGAAAGAAGTGACACGTCCAACCTCTGCCTAGAATTCGTCTTCCGGACTTCCATCTTCGTACTTCCTTCTCGCTTCCACCGTCCTAAATGGCCGAACTTGTCTGCCTTCCCAGACGCCGAGCCCTGAACCTCAATACACCTCTGAATTTTTCAACCAACTAATAACTCTGCCTCGGGTTTGATCCTCCAGACTTCCATCTACAGACCTCTATCCCCAGATTTCCATCCATGTTTCATTATTTTTGCACGACTATCCTCCGGCAGCTTCCCAACTCTTGCAACTTGAGCTCCAGAGCCCGCCTCCTGCGATGTCGTTTGACTTGCATTGTTCCAAACAGCCGACCTTAGGCAGCCTTGTTGCAACTAAGGCCCGAATGATAAAATGATGGCTCAAACGGCCTCCAAATTGAAAATGGACTCTGGCCCACTTGCTAAAAGTTTACCTTCTCCCACATGAAACCTTTCTTAAGCAAATCTAGGATCGAGAAAATTCATTGGGAGCACCTTGCCTTGTTTTCCCTTCCAAACAACATTCTTCTAGGGGAAACTCGGCCCTTGAGGCCCGGATCACCCGTTTTCCTTCCAATATTATTATCAAGTGTTAGGATTTTTCTTAAGTGAAAATTATGGATCTAACCTTGATTTGCAGGGATTTGTTTGAGGTTGCTTCCTCATGTTTAATTTTGCTAACTCCCATCTTTTTGTGCAAGATTTATGGAATTTGGTGCAGAAGCTTCTGGGGCAGCCAAGGACAAAGGAAAAAGAATCGTCAAGGCCCCTCGAGGCAAAGAAGACAAAGATCAGATGAAATATCAGTTCCAGGGGGTGCCTTTGCATTCCAAAATCACAACTAGTTGGAAAGACATCACAGATACCAATATTGGACATGTCGATATTGATGATTTTACATGAAGAGTCAAAATAGACCCAAAGACTGACAGCACAAAACTGATTAGAAGTAGTAGACTCACCAAGGTTGCAGGTTTCCCGCCTGCCTTAATTACCCCCAAGTTGGTAATGGCATGTCGAGAGGCATACCAACGTGAAACAAGGACCATCGTGGACAGGGATGGCAATATCCTAGCTAATATGTCTACTCTCGGGATAACAAGAACCTTTCACATACCCATCTTCAAGAGCATGGAGACCCCAACTATTCAGGAGTGCAAGGCGTTATGGGATGGGGATCCATTGAGGTGCAAAAATCTGATCAACCAGTATTGGTTGAAGGAAAGACGGGGCAGTGCCGCCAAAGTTCCTCAAGAGCTCTACCACGGTGACTTTTTTGAGGACTATCATAATCTGGTTACCCTACTGAGCAAAGTAATGGGCCTTCCTGCTATGACCTTCTTCCAGGAGAGAATGTTGTACTTCGTTGAACAAATTTTTCACGAGGATGACACTGCATTCTATTGGGGGGAAATAATCAGCAATTGCTTCCATGAGCAATTTTCCAGTGTGAAGAAGACATCCAAGTTCTATATGACGTCCTACTTAGTGTATTCACTTGCTGACTGACGGTATTATAGTGGATTGTCTATGATTCCCAATGAGGCACTGGGAAGAGAGTTGAAACCATATGAAAAGTACCCGCAGCTGCAGTACAAAAATTTCAAGAGGGAATATTGTAGGGTTAATGATGCTTTTACTGCCTACATCATCTAGCTGCTTGGAGGTGAATTTGAGAGAAGAGTCTCTCACAGTGCTAGGGCCCTTCTCAAGCACTGTGCCTTCCTATTCATCCAGTTTCCCAAATTCACCTACATTCGTGCCCAGGGGTTCTTTGAAAGGCCGAACAAGCTGCCCCGGTATCCTAATGATCGGATTATACTGTTGGAACTATCTTGGCAGCTGTGACACATACACAAAATTCTAAGTAGCAAACATTTGGCGAGGACTCCTTATCCCCTTGCACTCGGCCAGGGAATGTATGAACTTCACACCTCCCAATATGTAAGCAATTCTGAAAAGGAGTTGGTGAGTACCACTTCAGACCACGCACTGCTCGGCCACGGATGTTTTCATACGACCACATCAGGAAGGCACTTGGACCAGAGTATGCCCACCTCCACCATGTCGAGGATTTTTGGGCTAATTGCAAAGATGACCTTGAAGTGCAGGTATGACACTATATGTGTATGAACGCCTACTTCTTAAGGAGGGTAAACCTATGTCCAATCCCAAATCAACTTGAGGAAGAGGAGAGCACAATGATCCACCCAAGGTACAGTGCCATTGCAAATCTGCCATTGCCTTTAATTGCTTGGAATGAACAAGAGGTTGATGAACTCGACATTCTTACCAAGCCCGTTGAGGCTCAGACAAAGGCATGGATCGATGGGCAGGTTGCTCATTTGAAGAACTGGGGAGTCACCTTGACATTCAAGGGGCTCGAAAGTGAACCCAACAGTTCTGATGGACGGGCAGCTGCTACTACAACCAAAGAAACATCCAAGTCTCCTCTGTCTGTCCGATCCAAGAAGAGAAAGGAGGTTGACGAGCAGCAACCTAACCCAAAAGTGTATGCCAAAAAGGCCTCAGAGGACGAGCCTCCTAAGAAGCATACAAGAATGAGCAATGTTATTGAGATGCCAGTAATACCTGAAGATCCACTTCATGAGGGAGAAGAGATAGAATTTGACCCACCAAGATCTCGGCCTGTTTCATCTGTTGTTGCAACTGCTGCTCCTATTGCTACCATCCCACCCATTTCACATGCAATAGTTACTTCCTCTCCACCCGTGGTGGACATTGTTGTCCACCTCCCTTCCATTTCTCCAATTGCGTAGGTCATATCGGTGGATTCGTCCTCCGCCACTACCTCACCAATCTCGTCATCCTCCATGTCTCCTTCCTTCCCGGCCTCCGCCTCTACTGCTGCAATGCCTGCCCTAGCTCTCCCAAAGTTCCTTGTTAAGTATATGCAAAATGTGCCATCTGAAATTTCGGGAATGCTTGTAAATCCAATGGTGCAAGCCGCAATCACCTAGGAAATGATTAACACCCCATCTCTCCCTGCTCCTATAGACTCGCCCAGAATGAAGGCCACAATGCAAATCTCTGACGAGCTAGAACGACAACAACTCGAGGCAGCGAAGAGGCTGGAAGATGAGGAATTTGAGTATCATGAGCACCCAATATATGAACATCGGGTGATTGATGAGGTGACTTATGAATCTTCCAATGAAAACAGCAAGGATCTGGGCACAGACATAATCCAAGAAATAGCTGATCCAGAGCTTGATGTCGAATGGTCCAAGCAACTGAAAGAAATTGAAGACAAAGAGGGTGAAGGATAGCCTACGACTGAAGAAAAGGTTGTTGCTCTAGAGATTGAGGGCAATGGGTCCCCTGCTGAAAGAAATGATCAAACACCCGAGCACAATGAAGAGACATCCTTCCACAAAGAGAAACAAGAAGATAAGCCCAAAGAGCATGGGCATGACCAAGATGAAGAAGAGAAGGATGTTGAAAGGAAGGACCACCCTGTTAAACACCTGCCCACCAAATCTCCTATCAAACGTATAATGCTCGTGCAAGATTCTGACGAGGAGAAGGAAGATACAAGAATTGAGAAGGAGGCTCTCAATGACAAGGCCATTGCACTTAGGGTGGAGGATAGTGGGGATCAACATGAATCACCCAAGGAAGGGCCTCCAACGCTCGACTGGCTAGAAAGACGGCTTGAGAAGAAAACTCCCGCACAGAAGGATCTGAAAGCAAGACTGGAGGCAATACTGGCTAGAGCTCAAATAGGTACCAAGAAAGAGAAGAAGCCTAGAATTAGATCTAAGATAATGATGGATGCCTCCATATCCAAGGCTATGTAAGTAGCTACACTAGTTGTGGGTGGATAAGGAGTAAGGTATGTCTCCACCTTTGACTTAGGGGTGGCCACCAGGGAACAAAAGGTTGACCACCTCCGGAAATCAGTCACTATAGTGGTGCACCTTATCCAACAAGATAAGATTTTAAAGGAGGAACTTAAGGCACAGGTGGCTGATCTAATGACCTATATTCAACAATGGTCATCTCAAGATACCTCAAGTTGATGATAGGGTACGAGATGCTTGCTATCAAGATCAATCCGGAGAGCATAAAGCCTCACTTCCAAAAGAGAATGGAAGATAGGATGTCGGCCGAGGTTACCACGGATTTTATGAGCTTCGTTGCCCGGGGATTCACCCAGTCTGATATTTTCAAGGACCATGCTACCAAGTATGATGAGGACTAGGAGAATCTTGTCAACAATTCCAAAGAATGGAGTTACCAGGTGTTGAGGTGTGACATCATCCAGGTTGACAAGTTCCAGTCGATAGTTATGAAATTCATTGAATTTGCAGCTTTGAAGAAGAAGGAAGGCAACCCTGTTATTAATGAAGAACTCTCAAAAGAATAGTTGTGGCAAAGAGAAAATAGAAAAAATATGAAATGCTACAGTGCCACCACTAGAAGATAAAATAGGGAAACGACAAATATTTTTTTTTAATTGTAAAATATTTGGGGGTAGGTGAAACCCTGTTGTAAAGTGAATCTTGCCCACACAACAGAATTGAATCTTGGCCGCTCATTTTGTTTTTTGAAAACTATAAATAGGGATCTCCTCCTCTCATTTAAGGAGAGTTGAGTTGTTGTAAACACATGCTGCAGAAATTGCAATAGAAATACATTGACCATTGGTGCATTTCTAGATTTCTTCTCATGTTTCATGATTCTTCTCTCATAAGTTAAGATTCTAGTTCGATTTACTTTGTTGTTCTAGTTATCTTTTAGTTTTCCTTGGTAGATTTAGTAATGTTGTCTTTGGTGATGAAGATTCATGTTGTGTGTATGCTTTTCTTGTCCATACTTTTAGTCATTTTCTGTTGGTAGATGACTGTGAAAAGTTAGTTTGGACCCTGATTTTATAGCTGCTCTTCAAAATTTATCTTTATTCACATCTCTATGGCGAATGAATGATGAAACATCTGCAGTCCTTAGAAGATAGCATAGATTTCATGGCATTGTGAAATTTCTAATTAAGTGAAATTCTATTTTAAGGAAACTGTCCATAGCAGCAACCTCCATTATCACTGTTCATCGGTAGTTGCAGGTCCAGGAACTCTTTCTCTTCCTTGCCCTTTTTCTGCTTGTTTTTAAAGAAATAAGCTATGCTAAGGTTCATTGCACATTGTAAAGCCAAATTCAACGATAAGATGGAGTTCAAGACTATTGTTTGAACCTGCAGCAAAAGTGCAATAATTTCCTACTTAAAGAACTATGTTCATAAGATCTAATTCTCATCCAACTTTATCCATGTAAGACCACCTTGTGATTCCAGCAAATCACATCATAAATCAATTGATACATCCCAAGCATCATCATGACCTGACATCTGAGAGACCTTGGCATAGTGTTCTACAATTTGACTCTGGAAGATCATCTTTCAAGAGAGGTAACGCACTTGTGTGTTGCTTGTGTTGAGAAGTGCATAAAAACACCATCAACAGTAATGATCTTTGTATTTGTACAAGTGGATTTGCCTTAGTTTAATGATGTCTCCATGTTGTCTGTAGGAGAGTGGCTCTCAATGGGGGCTGATGCACAAAGTGGAGATTGGGTAATCTATGTGGGAGTTTTGATAATTAAGTGAAAACCTAAAATGGAATTAGGGGTTGGGTAGTAATACACATTAAACAAGATAAGCTAATGCCTCACTCATGACCCAAGTGCTCATTTAGGCTTGGGATGAGTTGAGAAGGCTTGGAATAGAAAAATCAACTGCCTTGTCCTCATGAGGGGTATGTTGATTCCACATAGGGTTACATGAGGGGCCAGAGATCGGTAGAGGCTACTAGGGTAACCCAGGATGGGGGCGGGGCCTAGGAAGATTTTCCTACGTAGCCCATGTAAACTATGTAATGACACTCATCCTACGACAACTTGTGCTCATTTGACCCTTGAGTCTCTTGATGTTGTATTCCTCTGGAAGTGTTGTCACTGTCATTTTATGTTGAACCCTGCATGTACTTTGATGTCTTGTCGGTGTTGTGTTGTCTTTTGTCCTTGTCTGTTTGTGGTGGGACCCTTTGCTATCTCCTGGCACGGGGGTTGGACCTTTGGGTTCGACATGGTTGGGTGAAAAGTGCATTGTTCTCCATTGGGTTCTCTCTTCTACTCATGATGGTGATGACTTAACCTAGATTGAAGATCTTTGCATTGTACCATCTTATGTGGATCATTACGCTTGTACTTGTATTATGTTATAATTTGATGTATCGTACATTGTATATATTTTATGTACTCTCCTACTTGTATTCAAGGAGAGACTGCTACTCTTCATGTAATTATGTCACATTGCAACTCATTATAAAACTCTCTATTGTATTTGATCAAGTTAATGACAGTGAATTGAATGACTTTTATAGAGGATTAATTATGATGAATAATGGCACTTTGATAGTAGCATGTTGTGATATATGTTATAATTCAAGCAAGCATCACGGTTAGTGTATCTGAAGAGAATCTTGGATAACGTGAAGTACTCTAGATTTGATATCTTGGGGAGTGACTTCTTGGGGTTTCATTATCTCAAAAATTCACTACTCAGGATATCTAATCTTGAGATACTAATTATACTATATGGTACTCGATGGTGGTTCATGTTGATATTCTTGGACTAGTGCAAATTTGATCATGGTTATCATTCTTGTAATATAACTACTCTTGTTAACTCAATGTTGGATTCATTTGAATTATTTTTTATGATAACTGAATTGATGGTTTATTTATTATTCATTATTAATTTTATGAGATGGATAGTTCCTAATGTTAAATTCATTAGATAGAACATTATGAATTTTATTATTTTGGTATTTGTATATGGGAATCCTAGTAGTGTAGTCACGGACATTAGAGGACCCAGTTGATCAATGTTTCCTTGCATTTTAAAAAAAAAATATACAATTTTTAAGTGTAGTTGTGTGTTGTCCTCTAGGGTCTTATGGCAGGATGTTACAAGGCCCATCATCTAATCACTAGGTAAATTTTTTATCTTTTGATTTATAATTTTGTTTCTTTATTATTTTATTTAAATAGGTTTGTACCCTTGGTTTTAGGTATCACAAGTTATGCTACTAGTAGAGGGTACCTAGGCCATTACCAAGGCACCACATGGTGTATTCTTGGCCTACTAGTGTGCTACCAACTACCAACCAAATACATCATCAAAATAATATTATAGTATTTTCACCATAAAAATATCCCATCTAAACTCCAGATCAATCTTTTGTGAGATATGGGTAGTTTCCAACACCCTAAATAGTAATTTTTAGTTTTGTAAGTTAGGAAACTAATAGTAGTGTGGAATATTTGTCCATCAAAAGGTATATTCTAATAAAAAAAATTGTTATCTAACATTAGCATTAATTCCATAGGTTTTCACACCCAACCTACCCAATCACATTTAAAATTAGATTTTTGCACTTCAAATTCAAAAACCTCATTCTCATTCCAAATAGGCTCCTTTTTATGAGAAATTTTTGGAAATAATTTCATTAGCTTCATAGTGGTGCAGATGATTTTTCTCATAAATTGCATAAGATTTTCTCATTTTTAAAAATTTTGGGGCTTTTTTCAGTTCATATGATAACATTTTTTTATGAAATTTATTTGAAAGTCTATAATTTCATGTAACTTGGAGTGGTGTAAGTATATTGGAGAGATATAATCCTTACAAATTTCAAGTGGCTTCATCTTTTTCCTTATCTCTATGGACTAGCTCTTGAGCCTACAATAAATCTTAGGAGTAATTGGTTGTAGCATTGGTAATGACACTAAAATATCCACTAGTGACATTGAGTGATCTAGCCTTTGGACCACACTTTCGGAGATGTATGGGAACTTGAATGAATCACGATTCTTAGAGGATCATAGTTTAAACCATCTTTTCCACTTGATATTTTTTGACAAAATAATCATAAAATATCTATAATTCTTATTGAATGGGAAGATGTTGAATGTCATGGTGATATGGAGACTTCTAAAAATACTATTTATCCTCTTATAGATAATTCTAATGATAATTCTATTGAACAAGACAACTAAACGTGGGAGTGAATCAATTGTAACAAATTTTAACCTTTGAGAACTTCCACCAGAGATTAGATCAATTATCATTCATAAATCATTTACTCTACTAATGTGATTAATCATTAAGTGAAAAAGAAGAAACTGAAATAATACCACACACACAATAACACCAGATTTATGTGAAAAACCCAATAAGGGAAAAGCCATGGTGAGGATTAGCTCACAATATAGATTATCAAAACTGAATACAAAGGCTCACTTCCAGAGAAGGCTCACTGCCAAAATAGGACTCACTATCTAAAACAAGAATCGTTGTCCAATAAGGGTTAACCGCCCAGAAGGCTCACTGCCATAGAATTAGAAAACAAGATAGAAAATATTTGTTACAAAGAGAAAACAATCTCAATGTAACAGATATTTCCACAACAACTCACTCACACACTTGCAGATATGCTTGAATGGTAAATTACACCTTCAACTCATTGCCACTATAAACTCGCCAATTGAATTTGCACTAATCTACTCAAACTCGCATCACATACACAGTATTTTGACATCTATCTCACATCTATCTTTCTCTTTCATTTGTTCTTTCTTCTTAATATCTCAACTTATATTTATACCATCTTCAACTTTGAAATGCATCCAAAGTCGGCCACACACCACTTGTATTTGTAAATTCAAATTAGGTCAGCGCCAAAAAATTCTAAGGTGGAATTAGAATGAGGGAAAACCAAACACATGCTTCAACAAGCTTCCATAAACTTCATAAGTCGTGTTAAACACAAGTTCGGCCAATACCCGTGCAAAACACATAAACAATTAAGCACACACAACCTTAACATGATCCAATCTATCCAAATAAACAAATTAACTTGAATATGATCTTATCAGCTTATTTCCATAATCGCAAGCCATAAAACTTGAACAAGAAGAAATTTAAAGCAACTACATTTCTCCTAAACATCAACCAAACACACAAAAGCATAGTGCGCAACTGGTGAACATAACTCACACTGTATAATGATCCATAAACCTAAAATCTGGATATAGCAAATTCCAACAACCATGAACAACATTTCTGAATCACACGAGCATAGGAGAAAAACTCAAAGAAAAACCTGGAGCAAACACTGAATACCTACAACCTTTCTTTATTACAATTTTCTCAATATCCTCGACATATTCAACCAATAACCATCATCCATGACATCAATGACAATAGTAACCATTAGACAACCAGTTGACATCAATGACAACACCTTCATACTTTCAAAACTCTCCCCCTTTGTCATTGATGGCAACACATGATGTGAAAAACCATCAAAGACAACACAACAACATGAACAACACTTTCTTGTGAATTTTTTTTCTCCCCCTTAGTAGATACTCTTCTTTAGATAAAAATTTTCACATGATACTCTTCTCCCCATTTGACATCAATGGAAAAGGTAAAAGATATGTGACTTTCTTTGTTCCTTTGACATTAAAAACCTTACCAGTATTGAATATTCCCCCTTAGGAGTATACCCAAAAAAATTTCCAATGACAACACAAGATACTACCTACTCCCCCTGAGAGGTATCCACCAAGCATCAATCCATAAGAAAGATAGATCCATAGATCCACCAGACTGATGCATCTCCATATGCATCTAGTTTAAGAAAGGAGGGGAAATGACCCCTAACTTCTCTTGGAGATACTCAAAAGTATCTTTAGGAAGAGCCTTAGTAAATATGTCAACAATCTGATCCTTTATAGGCACATACTCAAGCTTTAATTCATTCTCCACAACCTTCTCTCTCAAAAATTAATACTTGATAGATATATGCTTTGTCCATGAATACATCACTAGATTCTTTGAAATGTTGACCACACTTGTAATATCACAAAAGATAGAAATGGGATCATTATGCATTACTTTGATATCTTTCAATGTCTTTTTCATCCACAAAACTTGTGTACAGTAGGATTTTGCGGCAATATACGCATCCTCAGTGTTAGCTAAGGAAATTGAATCTTTATTTTTACTCAACCATGACACCAATCTACAACCAAGAAAGAATGCACAACCACTTGTACTTTTTCTATCATCAACACAACCTACCCAATCTACATCTGTACAAGCACTTAGTATAAATTCAATATCTGTAGGATACCACAAGCCATAATCTGGAGTGCCATTCAAATACCTGAATATCCTCTTAACAATAACAACATGTGTTTCTTTAGGGTCTTCTTGAAATCTAGCCACAAGACAAACTGCATGCATAATATTTGGTTTAGTAGTAGTTAAATACAATAGTCATCCAATCATATATATGTGCTTGCTCTGATCAACCTTAGGTGAATCATTGTCTTTGCTCAGTTTACAACCAATCACCATAGGAGTTCATACCGGTTTGGAACCATCCATTCCAAACTTCTTCAACATTTCTCTTACATAATTTGATTGTGAAATAAAAATTCCTTTTTCTGTTTGATTCATTTGCAGCCCAAGAAAGAAATTCATCTCACCAAACATAGAAATCTCAAACTCTTTTTGCATCTCTTTAGCAAACATCTTGCACATTGTTTCATTTCCTCCAAAAATAATGTCATCAACATATACAACTACTATCAAGATCTTGTCATTTTTAATTTTGAAATAAAAATTACTATCTTTCATACCTTTATTGAAACCTTGTTGAATCAAATACCTGTCCAATCTTGCATATCAAGCTCTAGGAGCTTGCTTCAATCCATATAAAGATTTCTTCAATCTGAAAACCATATCTGGTTGATCTGACAACTAGAATCCTTCTGATTATTCCATGTACACTTCTTCTAACTCGCCATTCAAAAATGCAAACTTCACATCCATCTGATAAAATTTAAAATATTTATGAGAAAAAAAATGCTAAAAACATTATGATAGCTTCCATTCTTGCCACGGGAGAAAAAAGTCTCTTGAAAATATATAACTTCTACTTGTGAGTATCCCTTACACAAAATCCTTGCCTTATTTCTAACCACTTCTCCATTCTCATTCAACTTGTTTTTGAATACCCATTTTGATCCAATTATGTTTTTATCTACTAGCCTAGGGACCAATTCCTGGGTTTGATTCTTCTCAATCTAAATAAGTTATTTCATATATTATATCCAATGCTCATCTTCACATGCTTCACTCACTGTCTTTGGTTCAACTTCAAAAAGTAAACACGGATTTATTTCACTATTAGTAGTAGCTCTACTTCTTGTCAATACACCTTTCCTTTTGTCTCGAATTATTTGATCTTCTACATGATTCATTTGCACATTTAGGTCTCTTTGGGGACACCACTAAAGCTTCTTCTTCTTCTTCATTATGTTTTTCCTATTCTTCCACAACTTCTTCAACTTCTAAGCACTTAGGTTCATCTAATACATATCCATCAACCTTAACTGAATTGTTCAATGTTGCATCCACCTTGAAATTCCTACTCTTTAGAATATTTCTTAGCCTTTTATTAAAACTTATATAAGCTTTAATTCTAGAAGAATATCCAAGGAAAATACCTTCATCACATCTAGCATCAAACTTCCCTAAAAAAATTTCATCCCTTATGATATAACATTTGCTTCCAAACACCTTGAAATACTTGACAGTAGGAATTATTCCACACCATAGCTCATAAGGGGCCTTAGTACTGTTAGCTTTTTCTTGAACTCGATTGAACACATAAACAATAGTGTGAATATCTTCTCTCCAGTAACCTTCAGGTAGATAAACTTATGTAATCATTGATCTAGTAGCTTATTGAATCATTTTATTCTTTCTTTCAACAACTCCATTCTGCTAGGGAGTTATAGGAGTAGACAATTTCCTCTTTATTCCATGAACTTCACAAAACATGTTAAACTCATTAGAGGTGAATTCACCACCTCTATCAGACCTCAAATATTTTATTCTCAAATTTTCTTCATTCTCAACCATAGCCTTAAATACCTTGAATCTATCTAATGCATCAAATTTATCTCTAAGAAAAGTAACCCATGTATATCTAGAGTAATCATCAATCAGAAGCATAAAATACATGTCACCTTGCAAACTTCTTACTCTTGTAGGACCATAAAGATCTATAGGAATCAAGTTCAGTAGTCTGGTAGTAGATTGTTCCTTTGACCTAAAGCAGTTTCTCACTTGCTTTCCAAACTGTCAATCCTTACAAACAAAATTAATAGGCTTTGTAATCCTCAATAAATCTCTTACGACTTGTACAACACTAATTCTTTCTATATTATCAAAATTCATGTGACACATTCTCTAGTGTCATAACCAACTGTCATTAATCTGAGTCATAAAGCAATTTCCATCAACACCCTTAAGTTGATAAATATTTCCTTCGGAATTCTTACCAACAACAATCATTGTTTTGTATCCTTTCCTAATTTCACATCTCTCATCCTCAAATACAAGATTATATCCTTTTATTACACATTTTTCCAACACTCAAGAGATTATGCATTAAACCCTTAACATAGTAGAAATCATCGGTATTATGCTTGCCATCAAAACTTACCAAACCTATCCCACAAATTTTAGCACCAGTATCATATCCAAATTTAACTAAGCCTCCATCATATTTCTCAAGTTTAACAAACTTACTCTTATCACTAGTCATTTGATGTGAACAACCATTTTCAATAACCTAGTAGTTCTTTTCTTGTTTAGCATGTAGGGAAGAGATCATGGTATCTTCATCTTTCTCCAGAGGACCTTCTTTCACCTGTCTTTCAATATTAGCAGGAGTATATTCATATTTTATAGCCAAGAACAAGCATTCATTGTCATCAAAGTCTCCATAATCAGATTCTTCATCAGAAATACTAGCATCTTCATTCACATAGTATGCTCTCTTAATTGTCTTCCCTTTGTTTTCTTTGATTAATCTATGTTTATTATTCTTAGCTCTTTTTGGACATCTCAAAGCATAATGAATTGTTCCTCCACAACTGAAGCATTTAAAGGGTAAATTACCTTCATGCTTACTGGATTCCTTCTTCATCCTTCTCACAAACTTAGCCTCTACATCATCAAGGTTCTCTTCATCTGAATCTTATTCTCTTGTAGCCTTAAAATCAGTTTTTGTCCTCAATCCATTTCTCAAGCTAGGCTTTCTCATTTTATAAGATGTTAGAGTACCCAATAACTGATCTTTAGTATAAGTCTTGTAATCTATAAATTCCTCAATAGCATATACCTTTTCACTATATGCATCAAGAAGAGTTTTGAGAATCTTCTTCACAATTTTGGATTCTTCCATTGTAGCACCAAGTCCTCACATTCCACCTACCATCTCATCCACTCTTTGTACATAGGATTTAATATTCTCATCTTCAGACATATGCAAAATCTTGAACTGTGCCTCCAAGTTTTGCAACTTTGCTTCTTTGACCTTTTCATCTCCTTCATGCATCTTTTCCAATGCAGCCCAAAATTCTTTAGCAGTCTTCATATTTTGAACTTTAATCAAATTGGAATGTAAAAGACTATTCTTCATAATGAAATTTTCCTTATTTTTTTCTTCATGCACCTTGATTTCATCAGTAGTACTTAGACCATTAGCAAGAGGAGTATAAGCAATCTTATAGGCTTTCTCAACATCATATCCATAATACTCCAGATATCCTTCCATCTTTATTTTCTAGATAGCATAATTAGTTTAATCGAACCTAGGATACTCAAAAGTGATCTTTCTCACCATCCCGGACCTTCCTTAAGTGGTTAAGCTCTTCTCCAAGGAACCAAGTTCTGATACCAATTGTTGAACAAGACAACTAAGGGAAGGGTGAATAAATTGTAACAAATTTTAACCTTTAAGAAATTCCACCAGATATTAGATCAATTATCATTCACAAATCCTTTACTCTACTAATGTGATTCATCATTAAGTGCAAAAGTAGAAATTGAAAAATACCACACACACAATAACACTAGATTTATGTGGAAAACCCAATAAAGGAAAAACCACAGTGAGGATTAGCTCATAATATAGAGAATATCAAAATTGAATACAAAGGTTCACTTCCATAGAAGGCTCACTGCCAAAATAGGACTCATTCTCTGGAACAAGACTCGCTCTCTAATAAGGGTTAACCACCCAGAAGGCTGACTTCCACATAATCACAAAAGAAGACAAAAGAGATTTGTTACAGAGAGAAAACAATCCCAATGCAACAGAGATTTCCACCACAACTCACTCACATACTTGCAAATATGCTTGAATGATAGGATACACCTTCAGCTCACTTCCTTTGAAAATTCACTAATTTAATTTGCACTAATCTTCTCAAACTTGCATCACATACACACTATTTTCGCATCTATCTCACATTTATCTTGCTCTTGCATTCATTCTTTCTTCTCAATATCTCAACTTATATTTTTACCATCTTCAACTTTGAAACACATCCAAAGTTGGCCACACACCACTTGTATTTGCAAATTCAAATTAGGTTGGTGCCAAAACATTCTAAGGTGGAATTAGAATGAGGGCAACCCAAACACACACTTCCATAAACTTTGTAAGTAGTGTTAAACACAAGGTCAACCAATATCTGCACAAAACACATAAATAATTAAGCACACACAACCTTAACATGATCCAATCTCTCTAAATAAAAAAATTAACTTGAATATGATCTTATCAGCTTATTTCCAGAATCGCAAGCCATAAAACTCAAACAAGAAGAAATCCAGAGCAACTAAATTTCTCCCGGACCTCGGCCAAACACACTTAAAAGAATAGTGCACAAGTGGTGAACATAACTCGCATTGTACAATTATACAGAAACCTAAAATATGGATATAGCAACTTCCAACAACCATGAACAACATATCTGAATCACACGAGCACCCAGAGCAAAACTTGGATCAAACACTGAATACCTACAACCTTTCTTTATTACAATTTTCTCGATATCCTCGACATATTCAACCAATAACCATCGTCCATGACATCAATGACAATAGTAACTAGTAGACAACTAATTAACTAGTCAACATCACTGACAACACCTTCATACTTGCAACAAATTCAACTTGTATATCTCCTAATTTGAATTTGGAGGGTTTGTCTTATTCATATACGAGTCAAAATCTTGAGGCTAAGGACTCTAGTAATCTATCATTAATATAATTTATATTGTTTACACTTATGTATCTTGTGTGGAAACATAATTCATGGATGATAAGTCTAATAAAATGACATGTATTGAGATCTCATTTCGATTTCTTGTTTCTTTTCATGAGACTAGTATTGCTAAATTTGTGGCTTCTAAAAATTTACTGCAATAATACATTCATTATCTTCTAGATAAAACTAATTTGGATGATTACATGATAGATATTGTAGGTTTATTTAGTGAGTACTATTTATTAGACTTGGAAAACACTATTGAGGTTATTCATCTCATCTTTGATGTGAGCTCTTATGGAATCGTATCATCTTCTTTTAATGTTGTGAGGGAACCTTTAGACCCTCTTTTTATTTCTCCACATGATCACTTTTCACAATTTGGAGTTGGTACAAAGACTCTTGAGTATATTTTTGAGGAGAAATATTTGTCTTTAGATTATGTTCTACATTTATTTCTACAAGGTTCTAGATTGTCATCCTCATTGGTGTGGCCTAAAATACCTGACTTATCTGTGGCACATTTAAACACTAACATGGAAACACATGAGAAAAATTCAAAGACTTCATATATCTTATATTTTCTTCCCTTATATTCCTTTTAGGAATGTGAATACTTCATATATAGTGAATTCTTTGTTTTTTTCAAATGGAAGGATAGTTGTTTGATGATTTTGGATCATCTTTAGCATTCATTGTTAAGAATCCACCATTATTGTAGTTTATTCTTGTTGTGAGGGAATATTTAGGCCCTCTTGTTAATTCTCCACATGATCATTTTTCATAATTTAGAGTTGGTACAAAGACTCTTGAGTAGATTTTTGGCAACGAATCTTTATCTTTAGATTATGTTTTGCATCTATTTCTACAAGGTTCTAGATTGTCATCTTCATCGGTGTGGCCTAAAACACTAGACTTATTTGGGGCAGCCTTCAACACTAACATAAAAAAACAGGAGAAATATTCAAATACTTCGTATAGCTTATATTTACTTCCCTTATATTCCTCTTAGGAATGTGAATACTTCCTATATATGTACATTCTTTGTTTTGTTTTTCAAAGGTAAGGATAGTTTTTTAACCATTTTGGATCATATTTAGCATTCATTGTTAGGAAT
Organism: Sequoiadendron giganteum; assembly: GCA_007115665.2. Classification (NCBI taxonomy): domain Eukaryota; kingdom Viridiplantae; phylum Streptophyta; class Pinopsida; order Cupressales; family Cupressaceae; genus Sequoiadendron; species Sequoiadendron giganteum. The sequence goes on from CM021104.1 coordinate 21,139,539, forward strand.
CCACCATTGTTGTAGGTTGTTATACTTTGATGTGGAGTTTTATGATCTCTCTTCTTCTCTCTTATATAAGATATTTTTTCCTAACATGGGGTTTTGCCATTTTCATACTTCTAGAGAGCATCTTGCATTTTTTCTCTTTTGAAGAGGCTTTTTTCCTATGGTTTCTTTTCTTTTATCTATTTGTGAGAGATTTATTTGTACATGGGTACCTAATCTGAATTTGTATCTAATACCCATCTTTTCATGTTTTCTAATTCCTCCTATTTTGCACTCAAGGGGGTGTTGGTGTGAATGGGATATTTTACCTAGTTGATTTACCTCTTAGGCCTTATTCATGTGTATTTACTTAATTTTACTTAGAACATTATCACTTTATGTCTCAAGTCATATTATTAAGACACATGTCATTATAATTTCTTGTGACTCATCTTAGCCTATAAACCAAAGGGATCTCATTGTAAGATCAATAAATCATATTCATATGTGTGCATATTATGTATATACATCCTTTGATAAAATAGAATTGTTCACTCATGTTTGGTCTCTCTTGTACTTTCATTGAAGTTGCTAGATCTTGGGTGGCTATCTCCATAGCTACGTCTTACATCTATTATATAGTATTCTATACCAACTCTTACACAATAAGAATTAAAATATTATATTTTTGAAGTGACAAAGGTATAGGCTATATAGTTTATTAGCAACAATCCACTACCCCTTAATATGAAAATTTTAGTTTCATCCATACAAAACATAATATTATGGAGCATCAACATGTTAAACACATTCATTTGCATGCATTTCCTCTACAATATCATCCAAGAAGTGTGATACAAATTTGAACTTATCATAAAGAGAGCCAAGTCACAAATATTTTTACCAAAATATTAAGTAAATGGTCAAGTAGTTCACTTTTAATAGTGCAAGAAATGATGGAATCACCGTTGAGTGGGAATATTCTAAACTTTCTTGTTTCCCTAGTTCCCCTAGTTGATATTAAAAGATTATATTGATGATGAAGTATTCAAGGACCCATGCAATTTAGGATTAGGTTTTATTTTCATATCCTTTGTTATATTACAAGTAAATCTTAGTCAAATAGTTTAATAAATATTTATTGTATTTGTTAAAGTATATTTTTTTAATCATTGATCAATGTCTTTTATACATATTTTGAATATGTGTTCTTTTTTTTACATGAATATTTTCTAGTTGCTTTCAACTAGTTTTGATTAGGAGAATATTTGATTTCTTTTATTATTTTTTAATAAATAGATGGTTATGTTTCAGTGTAATTCATAATATTGATTAATCTAGTTCATTTCTTTCATTTAGTTATTTTCTTTACATGTTTGTATAAAAACTTGCTAATTTTATTTGAGTTTTGTATGTGTTAAAAATTTGTGGTTAAGCTTCTTTTGATGAATATAATGAGTTTGAATTATCTTTTACTATCTTATATTCTTTGAACCTTTTCATTTTTTAAAAATTCCTTACAAGTAAACAATAAATCTTAGATATATTTCTAATCTTTGAATCAATTTGATGTTTTATTAATAATCTTTTAAAACTTATTATTATAAATATTTATATAATAATAAATAATATATTTGTATTTAATACAATATGTAATTTACAAAATTAAAATTAAAATTTTATATTATCTTTGAACTGAAAAAAGTATAAAATTTATAGAAATGTCAATTGTTGATAGAGTTCAAAAATAATTCATAACAATCTACTAATCTTTCATGCAACAACAAAAATGTCATCCATACAACACATAATCCTATGGGCATCAACATGCCAAACACATTCATTTCTTCTACAACATCTTCCAAGACATGTGATAAATAAGTGGAATTATCATAAAGATGATTAAGATACAACTCTTTTACTAAATAATTAAACTAATGGTCAATTATGTTCACCTCTAATCAATGCAAAAAATGATGGTGGTAATAATTGAGTGGGAATAGTCTATACCTTCTCCTTTCCCTAGTCAATCTAGTTGATATTAAAGGGTGATATTGATAAAGAGGTCTTCTAGGACCCATGTACTTTAGGCTTAGGTTTTATTTTCATATTTTAGGTTATATTCCAAATAAAGTTTAGTTGGATAATTTAATAAATATTCATTATTTTTGAATAAATAAAAGAAATCCCATGGCTCACTCTACTCTGAATATTTTCGTAGCTTCCGCGACCTCTGTTCAGAATCTCCAAGGGCGCTCCAATGTGATAGACCATGGCATGGTGGGTTCCGGATGTGCTTTGTTGGCTTCCTCATGCCCTAAGGTAGATCCAAAGGCATCTCAATATTCGCGTGGATATTTGTGGGTGGGAAGAGGAATCCCTCTCCGTTTTCCTTCTTCCCCATCGGTTGGCTCTCTGTGCTCGGGTGGGGGAAATTTGCGTCTTGATGATGGCGGAAAGAGACCCAATGATTATCTTCCTCATTCTGCAATGGTTGGCTTTCAGAATCGGGGAGTTGTTGGAGGTAAATCAAAGAAAATTTTTGCAGATGCCCTTGTCGGCCACCCCGTTTCTCCACAAATTTTTCGTCATGGAACGGCGAGTAACTTTGGCTTGCGGGATTCTAGTTTGTCTCCCACAACACACTCTTCTAATCCTCAAATGTCTTACGGCGATGCTTCAGTGAGTCCTCCCTTTGTTGTTCGGATTTCGTCCTCTCCAGAGATCTGTCTAGACGGTTTTGCTTGTGATAGAGAGGTTTTTTTGGTGGATCATGCCCTAATATGTCGGTTCACAAAGGTGTGGCCTAGACTCTGTGATCTCCATTCATGGATTGATGCAAATTGGAAGGACTATCTGGAGGATGAAATCAGTATTTATCCATGTGCAAAGGGATTTTTTATCTTAGAGTTCGAACCAATGGAAGATAAAGAAATGGTGCTCAACACTGGTCTATGGTTTTTCAATGGTAATTTTTTATGCATGAAACGTTGGTTCCCCTATTTTGACCCACGCACAGATACTTTTTCAACAACATTCTTGTGGGTGCATTTTCCCTACCTCCCCTTACAATTCTGGGAAATTGGTTGCCTAAAAGCAATTGGCAATGGCCTAGGGAAATATCACTGCCTCTCAAAAGAAATAATCAACTATGAAAAATTCAACCTTTGCTTGCTTATGTGTTGAGATGGATGTCTCAAAAGGTCTTCCGACAGAAATATTTCTCAAAGTTGGAAAGAGACGATGGTGCCAGCCAATAGATTACGAAAAGATATCATTCAGATGTAGAATTGGTTTTTCCACAGACCATGGTACCACTCAATGCAGAAGAAGACGGATGGGGGTGCAAGCCAAGGGTGCCCCTTTTTACAAACCCTCATGGTGGGAGGGGGTTGAATCTCGCCACTATGCCATTTCTCCTCCTACGAAGCCTGCAACTCCTACTACTGCCTCTATTCAATGTTTGGTTCCTACTCGGTCCTCTGATGAGCTCACTGGGATGGGTAACATTCTTGAGAACGTTTCAGATTCAAAATCAAATGTGGCATGCGATGTGGTTTCTCCTCCATCCTTGGAGGTTTCCAGCTCTTCGTCATCCTCTCCGGTGGTTATTTCGCAAGGTGAATGTTCTGATGCAAGCATAGCAAATGCCTCCTTGGTTCCTCCAATGACTTCACAGCCAGTTGGCAATGCGTGTGTTGGGGTTCTCCCTATATCTCCAGCAACCATATGTAATGATGAAAAGAACATGATAGGGTGTACAACATCGGTCTCTGCCTCTGAAACTGAACAAGACTGGACTGAAGTCAGGCGGAAGAAATTTCTCCGCTCAATTTGAATGGCATTAAGATCTTCAAAGAAAACGCTTCATTGATTATTATGTAAGCAGTAGGTTTGGAGTGCCCATTGTGGGTAGTCTTGTGTTGCGCCCCTGGTGGCAAGGGGTTGCATCTTCTCTATTTTTTGATTTGTGTTTTATGGGCGTTGTCCCCATGACAGTACTTACCTATAATAAAAAAATATTCATTATTTTTATTAAATTAGAAATGCATATGTTTTATCCTTGATCAATGTCTTGTATACATTCTTTGAATATATCTTTTTTTAACATGTATATTTCTTTTGAGTATGTACTTTTTTACATGAATATTTTCTAGTTATTTTCAATTAGATTTGATTAAGAGATTATTTTGTCTATTTTATCATTTTTTAAATAAATAGGTGATGATATTGTACTCTAATTAATGTTATTAATTAATCTACTTTATTTCTTTCATTTATTTTTTCTACCTGTTTGTATAATTTTTTTGTTAATCTCATTTTGTAAGTTCTTTGTGTGTGAAAATATTGTTTAAAAGGTTTAATGAATATAATGAATTTGGATTATATTTTATTATCTTATAATCTTTATACCTTGTATTTTTCTTTAAAAAATTCTTACATAAATAAAATGTTCGATATATCTTTTTAATCCTTAAAACCTTTGAATCTTTTAATGTTTTATAATAATTTCTTTTGAAATTTATAATTAAAAACATAATATAACAATATAATAAAATTACAATAAAATATTAAAAAATTACATCACAAATATGCAAAAAAATTCCAATAATTTTGATTTTAAAATTCATACTTTATTAATTATAAAAAGAAATTTCAACAAAACTATTAACTTTATATTAAATATGACAAATATTATTAAAAACATTATCTACACCAAAAAGAAGTTTGGTCGGTGGACAAACATTACATTAACTTTTATGTGTTAAAATCACATATCTTTAACATAAGATTTTATTCCACATTACATTGGAAAGAAAATTTTGTTTACGTCCAAACTACAAACATTTATAATCATTACCAAATGCAAAGCATTAAGATAAAGAAAATGATTTTGTAAAAGAAAAAGGCAAATGTGGGGACCTTGGAAAAGTAAATGAATAGAAAGGGAACATAAATATGATTAAGAAGAAAAAGGTTTGCACTCACATTGAGGTATCCTATGCCTAAACTCATTTCTAAATCATTACTAATTTGTCCTTATTTAGCCAATTTTTATATTTCATACCTTGTACTCTCATGAATCTAAATTTTATATTTTAACTATTTTAAAAGTTGATTGATTTTCACTTTTATTAGACAAAGCTACTACTTTTGAATTTTAAAAGAGTTTAATAGTATTTATGATTATTAGATTATTATTGTACATAATTTTTAGACTCCTTTTAATCAAGATAATTTAAATAATAAAATATAGTTTTTTAAAAATAATTTGATGATTAATTTAAGGAATAATGTATTTATTTGTATAAAAATTTAATATAATGGATTTTTTTTAATTTTTTTTTAAATTGTTTAAGTTAATGATTAGAGGTTGAGTAAGTTTGTTACACTTAAAGATATATGTTTAGTTTTTTTTTGTTTTGTTTATATGTTTTGTATGTATTTAAAAAATATATATTAATGTTTAAGTTTATGATTTTGGCATTGTATTTTAGCAAGCTGAAATAAAAATATACAATAATGAACAATTAATTGGTTGAATAATTGTTACCACACAAATCATAGTTACATGAAGAACAATCTAAACATGTACAATACTAGTTGAGGCCAAATTCTTTACTTAGAGGTCACACACAAGATCATACTAGGTTCTATAAGTCATGATTTACATTACGAAGTGGTAAGAGACATTGATTTGTTGGATGAATATTCTAGATATTTATCTCTTTTCCCTTTCATTTTGTACATTTGAGACTAACTAGAATACATCATAATCAAAGCCACCATAAGTCCAAGTAGAAAAATGTACTATGATTTCACCCAATTAAAAGGCCTAATTATCCTAAAGATTAATGATGGAAACTATGTGATATGATTTATGCATAAGAAGTTGCATCTCTTGATTAAGAATGTTTAATGGGTTTTCTAAAATCCGCATAAACACATATGTGTGTGTATGCATGTATGTATGCAACACACACACACACACACCCAAATAGAGACATATGTCTATGTATATGCATGTACACACAAGCAAACGTGTGTGTATATAAATAGTGTGTGAGGGAGGGAGTTGGAAGGTAGCTATTAAAATTTAAATTGTAGTTGATCTATAGGTATTTATTATATTGTAAGGCTTTTAAAGGCTTGAATGTATAGTCAATCGACATGATGTAATCCTAAAGATCAATAGAATATATCATTTCTCAACATTTCTAAGTTTTTTTCATATTTTGTTCTTCATTCATGTTTTTTTATTATGTAAATGGTTATATGTGTTAAGGATATGGTTTAGACATCTCATAAATAAAACCTCCATCTTTAACCACATCAATTAATAAAATATCTTAATTTTATTTAAATTAATAAATAAAGTTGTAATGTAATAGAAACTCAACCCTCATTCTCAAACTCACAACACATATATGAAACTCAAAAATAAACGCAAGAAATTAACTCAAATCTACTGGAAATGTCTCACTCCTCATTCAACATCTCTTGAATGGCTACAATAACAAGGTATCAATTAAGCACAACTGAAAATGCATTCATTTGTGTTGGGAAATATGGGTTGGGCATCTCAGAAAGGGCATCTGAGATCAATAGTGCCTTCGGTAGTTTTTATTTCTTTTATTTCCTCAAAGACATGTACTACTATGCCATAAAGAAGAATCAGACATAGTTCATTTCCCACATTAATCCTTTTGAGAGAAACTCATGCAAAACAACCAATTTTAACAACACCATTAACAGATTCAGCAAAAAAACCAACCATGAAAGTTGAAACAGTAGACATGAACACACAGAAATACGTGGGGAAAACCCTTTCGGGTAAAAAACCCCACACTCCAAAAGCTCGGATCACCATTGTATTATTCAACAACAAAAATACACTTACAATACAATATCAGGCTCACGGCCTTTACATGAGATTTACATCTTCTTCCATTCTAGAGAATATTTGGCAACATAACCCATTTCAACCACCTCCCTTGGCAAGAGATATCTCATTCGACTACACAACCTCACGACTCGACCACTAGCCTCTCAACCTCTCTGTCATACAACCGCTCAACCTTCACCTCATGCAAGATTCATCTCTCTTGGCTACCCAGCCTGTCAGCCAAAACCCTCGTAACCATCGCTCTTTGAGATAATCTTTCTCTATCTCTCTGACTATTCAAATACCGCACCCCTTTAGGGTTAAGCCTCAAGCCATGTGCCATCATCCAACATTTCTATCCATTGGATAAGCATTCGAATAAATATCCATTGTCAAACTCTATCTATTCGATTACTAGTAGTTCAACCATTTTCACTTTCACACTCGCAAGATATTCATTATCCCACATGCATCGAGTAGAAGAACCGGTTTAGGTTTAAATACAACCAATCACAAACCTTTTATCTTCGAGCTAACATCGTCGCCAAGTCACCTTGACTCTTCATTTTTATTGGCTCATTAGAGTGTTAGAGCTATCAGAGTATCTGAGGATCAGGCACCAAGAAAACGTTGTCAGACTTTCCACTCAAACCCTCAACATCTCTAATATGTTGATACCCGACTGTCGGACCAAGGTACCATAGGAGCTATCAGAGGTCGAGGATGTCAGAGACTTCACAACATTTAAGAACTTTCAATGACCGAACTCTGATCATTGATCCATCTGACTATCAATCACCAATACTCCAAATCAAACTAAGTAACAAGTCTAAAGCTTAACCAACTTAACACGCGACTTTCGACATGCTGATGCCTGATTTCCAATACAGGCTAGTAATTTGAGGCACTACTTCTCAACATTCTCCCACTTGATGAAGAACTTACTAGCCCTCCAAACAAAGATCAAAGTCCCTATCTCCAAGACATGCAACAACATTCAAAATGTTCACCATCTCCAACAACTGTTCTAGCCATCCTCTAAAGGAAAGAAACTCACCATGGTGTATATGCACCGATCTAAAAGGAAACCACCTCCAGGCACAACTTACAACAACGATTACAGCTCACTGCCACCACTCCACTATTCTCACAGCTTGTATAGAAGTGCCAACTTCAAAGATCCAAACAGAACATAAACATGAAGACTTTCTCCATAAACAAGATAGAATGCTAGCTAGAACAACAATCAGAAAACTAACTGCTCCCATCCAACTGAACAACCCACGCAATTGAAAATAGAACCCACAGCAAGTGCCAATCCATCCAATCTCACATACCTCCAAGGTATCCTCATTAGTAAACTCATGTGAGCAACATAGCCAACCCATCAACCGCAGATACAAGCTCTATTTACAAACTATTCGAGGAAGACCAAACATATCCAGGAACTCCCACTGCATGAGTAATGCCAAATCCAAAAGAACAAGGAATAACGAGTCTACCAATAGCATAACATAGAGAGTGTAATCATGTAGTTTCAAGGAACCATCCACAATGATTTGCAAAACCTGTAATTAAATAACCTGTAAGAACAACTCTCACCACAAGTCTTCACAACTCTCCCAAGTTCTCCACACCCAACAAAGGAAAAGGATTAAGAACCTCCATATCATTACCCAAGAACATGAGTGAAAATACATGACCACAAGCTAGTGATCACTACAGCTCCGACCAAACCTCAAACCAATGCAATGTGAAACCAAACATCTAGGAAGACAACCAAGACCAAAGAGAGTAACTTTGCACATCATGAACTTGTAGAAAATCCTCCTACACACACCTCTGAATGCCAACTGTGTCAAGTATGATCTCCTTCACAACCCCAAGAGAAAAGATTTAACATCCAACCATTCAATCACCAAGATCAAACATATCATATATATCATGTAATCAACATGGATGTAAGCCTCTCAAAGAAGATCAAACTATTTCATTTCCCATCTCAAGGAAACAACCCACTACATCTCCTAAACTCAACATCAATGAAAGATATCATAAACTCAAACTCACAAGGAGATAACCATGTTGTCCATATTTCACTATGAATCCTCCAAAACCATTAAACAATAGTTCAAGATCCATATCATGAAAGAAATCATAGAACACATCTGAAAGATATAATGGGAAAATACCTCTCAAATAGAATTCACTGCTGAGTAGACCAAGAGTGGGGAATTAGAATGCTCCTCCAAAATATGCAAGCCACCATGACACATCCAAGAGCAATCTCCTCATTGGTCTCTATTCAACTCATGTCCAACCAAGGTGTAGGCTCCTCAAACTTTCAACTGAAATCTTCATCAGGAGTAACCATCAACAACACTTCTCTCATCTTAAGATAATTACAGCCTCACCTTATTCTCCATGTATCCATGAGCACCTGCAAACAATTATTTCATAGTAAACTCCATTTTGCATCACTACATTATCATAAAGTTCTCAAGCATATGGTCGATGCACCCAAAACAAAGAGAATCTCTAGACCACTGTCAAAGCTCCAAACATTTGAACCGAGAACTTATCATGACATTATGATCTTACCATCCCCCTTAGGAGCTACCATGCTCCAAGTGACCTTACCATGGTATCAAGAGTAGTGCCTCATGCCAAAACTCTAATGCACAAGCAAGAGTATAACATGACATGAAACAACTCTAAACCAACATCACCTGTCAAGCATTACCAACACCTTAGCCAAAGACTCCAAACATCCTTCATGGTTCCAAGATGTTACACATCCTCAAATAGTGTCCATGCAAATGTAAAAGAACCCTTCTGCAACAAAAGGATCTAAGAGTCCCTCCTAGTAACATCTGCAACACTAAAGAAGATCATTCACCACCAAGTGATGAATCCACAGTCACTACTAAAGCTCCCACTGAACTGTGAGACTCAAGCTTTCCAAGCATCATGACCAAACATCTACTGATCTGAAAAACCTTCAGGTCTAATCAACAACATGTCCATCTGACAATAATGCCAAGCAACACCAAGATCTCCAAACCAAGCAAACAACACCATCACTATCAAAAGCTTACACTAAAACATGTATCAAGCTCTTCATGACATTGTGATACACATGCTACAGGTCCCCATAGTCCACTATTCAGGTACTCAATGCTATCCTTCCTCTCATCCAAAAGAAACCACACCAATGCACAAGTGACAAGAGACAAGGCTAGCTAACAAGTCTACACCATCACAAAAATAGATCTTGTGGATATGGACAATCCACTTATGAGTTGTCTCATAACAAACATGTAGGTAAAGACAACCCACAACATTGCACAACCCATAGATCCATTCAACAGAAATATGCAAACCCATCATTGCACTGGAAACTACAAAACTGAGATCTCAATGAGAAAAACCACATAGATAACTTGACTCAAACACCAGATCAAGCTCAGATTTGATTCCCCAATCATGTCCACAACTTGAGCACCATAGTCTAGGAACCCAACAAGCAACACCACAAGAATGTTGAGTGATAAATCGCATACCAACACTCCCATGCAGAGAAGACATCACACCTCCTCAAACCATGTCAAACTGCAACTATCTCATCTAGTCACGCCCCAAAAGCTAGGGTCTAGAAAATAGCTTAATAGCAGCTCCACATAACCACAAGTTTTGCTTGACCGTGTAAAAATTGTAAGACCATAGAGCCATGCAAGTATAAACCATTCTTAAAAGGAAACAACAATTCAGGAACTCCAAGCCCATGTCAAGCCAACTCCAAAACCACCAACATGCACATGAATTAGAGAGAGACAAGCTATTTCAGAAGCTTCCATATTATCCAATGATCAACTCCATAGCCTTCATGCAATCGGGGTACCTAAAAAACTGTGCCTTCCAATACCAAGAAAAACACCCAACATAAGCACATTACTCCATGACTGAACAACAATCCAAACTTCTCCATATCACTAGGAAGCCTCTCACACAGACGCCCAATATGAGAGCTTTGTTACAACACAACCATAGAGAAAAATAATGTTCCACCCCATGCATTAGGGTTATACCGCTGCCAACTAGGAACCTTGAATCACAACATTCCAGTATGACCAGTTCCAATTTCTCCATCTTCACCATCCTCCATGTTGTGTGTTGTCTCAAAAACCTAAACAAAAGAGAATGAACTTCCACTCACTAAAGGATGAATACATCAATCAATTCCTCCAGATTTCCTCAAGCCTGACAGACTAAGAAATCTTCATAGAAGGAATACATAGAACCGAAACACCAAAAACTCTTACATGCATCAACATGCAGGCACATGTGAGTCCATGCAAGTAAATGCAACACACACACAAGTACATGCAACTAACAAACCTGCACATGCAAGAAAAAGCAAATCCCGGAAGAAGGCTCTAATACCACTTGTTGGGAAATATGGGTCAGACATTTCAGAAAGGGCATCTGAGATCAGTAGTGCCTTCGATAGTTTTTTATTTCTTTTATTTCCTCAAAGACACGTACTACTATGCCATAAAGCAGAATCAAACATACTTCATTTCCCACATTAATCCTTTTGAGAGAAACTCATGCAAAAAAACCTATTTCAACAACACCATTAATAGATTCAACAAACAGAACTAACAACCATGAAAGTTGAAATAGTAGACATGAACACACAGATATACGTGGGAAAAACCCTTTCGGGTAAAAAACCCCACACTCCAAAAGCCCAGATCGCCATTGTATTATTCAACAACAAAAATATAGTTACAATGCAATATCAAGCTCATGACCTTTACAGGAGATTTACATCTTGTTCCATTCTAGAGAATATTCAGAAGCATAACCCATTTCGACCACCCCCCTCAACGAGAGACATCTCATTTGGCTACACAGCCTCATGGCTCAACCACTCGCCTCTCAGCCTCTTTTTCATACACTCGCTCATCCTTCACCTCTTACAAGATTCATCTCTCTCTCTCGGCTACCCAGCCTCTCAACCAACTCCTTCATAACCACCACTCTCTGAGATAGTCTTTCTCTATCTCTCTGACTGTTCAACTACTGCACCCCTTTAGGATTACACCTCGAGTCACATGCCATCATCTAGCATTTTTGGCCATTGGATAAGCAGTCGAACAAATCTCCATCGTCAAACTCTATCCATTCAGTTACTGACAGTTCAACTGTTCTCACTTGCACACTCGCAAGATATTCATTATCGCACATGCACTGAGTAGAAGAACCGATTTAGGTTTAAATACAACCGCCCACAAAAGACTATGTGTCGACACATTGACCTTTTTTCTTCAAGCTAACATAACCGACAAGTCACCTTGACTCTTCATTATCATCGGCTCATTGGAGTGTTGGAGCTACCAGAGTATCGAAGGATCGTGCACTGAACAAACATTGCCAGACTTTCCACTCAAACCCCCAACATCTCTGATATGTCGATACCCGACTATCGGACCAAGGTACCATCGGAGCTATCAGAGGTCAGGGATGTCGAAGACTTTGCAACATTTAAGAACATTCAATGACCGAACTCCGATCGCCGATCCATCCGATTGTCGATCGTCGATACTCCAAAGCAAGCTAAGTAACAAGTCTATAGCTTAACCAACTTAACACGTGACCGCCGACATGCTGATGACCAATCATCAATACAAGCCAATAATTTGAGGCACTACTTCTCAAAAATTTGCAGCCATATGGGTTGATTAATTTCATTACAAATCTGATACAAAACTTATATGAAACAACAAGAAACAAATACAAAAGTTTTTCTTTCAACAATCTTCTTTCACAAGTTTTTTTCTCTTACAACTTGCAAATCCTCAACTGAAACCTATGCTACAACTCAACCATGGATTCTCCAATCCATTTCCTGCTGCAAATAACTTTTCAACCCTGTAAAAACACGTCCAAAATTTCCTCCATAGGAAAGTTTTTTCCCCTCTAACCTGTCTCTCAAAAATTGCCTTCAAATTCTTCTTTATTGCTTTCATAATTCTCTAGATTCTCCACTACTAGCTCAGAGAATTAATTAAAATTAAATTTTTTGCTCTCCACCACCAGGTACGCCATCTCCTGTAGCTGCAAAAGTAGACCTAAAAAATATAACTAAAACTCATTTAAAATCCACTTACAACAACCCCTCAAAAATAGGTTTTTTCAGGTTTTTTTCCTCCTCTCTTTGACTCTCAAAAAAGGAAGAAGACAAAAATCAACTTGTGCATCCACTTCTCCAATCCCTAATTTTTAGGGATATGAATCTTGTGCTTTAAATCATCCATTATCCCATTTTCAACACCCCTAAAGAGTTTATTTATTTATTTTGCAACTGGAATGCTTTATTCTGCTTTTTTTTTGTTTTGAATCCCACTAGTCAACTTGTCAAAGTTGCACAAGAATTTAATTGAAAAATTAATTTAATTGTAGATAAATATTTAGCCATCCTCACCATATAATTCAAACCAAAAATTATTCCACTTCAAAAATCCAAATTGCATAATTCAAAAATTCAACCTTTTTGTTGACACGGGATTGTAAGTCACCATGGATGCTCCTACATCAAGTTGGTGATTATATTTGTACATGTCATTTCTCATTTATTTTTGGTCTCATGTTGAAGGATTGTCTTAATAAAATTATATAGAGATAAGTGACACACTTTTGTGATAATTTTGGCTCATTCCCCAATCCTTATTCATCTTCACATATTTCCATATATTTCACCTTAGCCTAACTCTATTTGTGCTTATCCCTAGTCATCCATCTTATCATCAACCCAAACATATATACACCTAATCCTTCATAATTCAACATCAATTATCCTAGGTGAATCCCACAAGTACTTTCAATCCCTCATGAATGAAACTAACTCCAAATTTTAATTATTTAAATTCAAGTTGTTGATTCCCCCCATTTTCCATTAATTGTTAGGACATAATTTGGTACATTCTAGTACAAATATTTGTTATGCCTTAGTATTTAAAGACATTCATTTATGCATTTAAACAAACAAAGTGATAAAAGATCTTTCATAGGAATAAATTTGGATTTGGATTATTAAAAAGAATTAAAATATACATCAAAATCATCTAAGACATCTATTGGAATGTTCTCATCTTTTCTAATGAAATATTTAGGGTTTTAATATTTCTAGTTTGTAAAAAAAATTCATTTATATTTTTTTGCTAAAACCATAATCCTTATGAGTAATAGTTTTTTGTGTGCAATACTATTGTATTCTTCTATTTTAACATTGAATATTTTTTATAGTTTATTTGTTCACTTAAGTTTACAACCTGATATCCATGAATATTGTCATCCTACTAGCCCCTAGCTTTTAATTGCTAGTAATTTTGCATGCTTATTTTATTTCTTATCTTATTTGGTTTTATTAAAAATTTAAGCTCCCACTGAAATTACATGTGTTTATTTCCTTTTGCATCACAAAGGTCCTTCACATGAAGTCTTTTGCTAAAATAGTGAGCTAGAAATGGCATGCCATGTGTTCTTGAGTTAGCAATCATACCTACTATTTCATACAATGTTTTATCATCCCCATACTGATTTGATGGCTTGTGATTGACCCAATAACGCTTATTTGTACACTTCACAAAGTAATTAAATTTTTTTTTCAACTTTTAATAATTGGTGACATTTCATTGCATTTGGTAGCTCCTTCACATCATGGTTGTGAAGGTTAGCCTCACTTTCACTCCCATGATCTATGATGGGTTTATCTCTCCCAAGGAACTATTGATTTGGTTTCTAGCTAGAATTGATTTCCAAAATATATTTAAAAGCTTGCATCATACCACATAGTAAAAACTATAAATTTGGAGAAGCCTCATAAACTACAGAGTAAACAAAGGGAGATGGAAACTCCTAAAGCTTTGTTCAAGGTGCTTTTGTTCTTCACAAGTAGACACCCTCCTCACTATTAGACAAGAATGCTCAATGAATTGATTCTTTAGGGGTCACCATTCTCAATGATTTTCTCAAGTCACCCACATCTTAACTTACATGAAACCCATTCTACAAAGTACTGGACCCAACCTGAGTTTGACCATCCATTAAAACAAGCTCAGAGTACAGTGGAGTATCACGGGGAATGACAATGTAGTCATCGACATTTGTGATACAGTCTGTAAGGCTGAAATCTGAATAAATAAAATACTCTGCCTTGGCTTACATACTGATCATAGCCTGTATTTTTTTGGACTAAGAGGAAAAGAAGGAAAAGGGCCCATGTACAATTATGGTAGTACATATAATAAAGTCGCTTGTACAGTCCTCAAGATTCCACTTCTCTCTAATCTCAAATACAAACATAATTCAAGTAACAACAAAGAACAACTGCTGGATGGGTTTCTCTATTGTTGTTACACAGTTTTGCTGAGTACCCATTAAATCTCTTAACCACACAACCATTAAGTCATGGTTTGCCAATTGCAGATATATTAAAAGCCTTCACGAAGCTGATAAGAAATCTGACAGTCAAAATCTGACTGCACAACGGTTGTTTCAAACTTCCATGTCTTATATCATTCCGTTCTATGTGGACTCAGAGAGGGTTCTTGGGATAAGAGTATATAAAAATTTATAAGGTCATGGTCTCACTGCAAAAATTTGGTACGTCGTGAGCTGTCCAGAGAAGGCTATGCGATTGCATGAGCATTTCTTGATACTTTGCCTCCTAAAGTGAGACAACAATCATAAATAGGGGAGATAACATTATTTAAATGTTTGAACCAGCAATTCTAGTTTCAGCATTTTCATCTTTTTTTTAAATTGAGAGACAAGCATATCAATATAGAAGGCATAGCAATAGGGGAGAGGGGTGGAGGACCTTAATTTCGCGTTTTTCAAAATCTTATTTGGACATATCAAATCACTCTCAATTTTTTACATCAGATTATTTGGCAAGTCCCCTGCTTATAATTAAAGTTTCAAGGCGACATCGTCAAATATGATGATAACATTTTTTTTAGGTGTCGAAAAAGGTCAAAAAAAGAGTGAGACCAATAGTTGTCCGTTGATGCAGCATCACATGATTTGTACTTTATTGATAAAAATCGCATTACAATTGGATATTAAAGTGCTCAACTATCGGGCCCACTAAAGATTACTTTTGTCCCCACTATTGAGCCCTCCCCCCTATAAGGGCTTAGCAATACACAAAAAACCCATACTCATTCTCATTTGGTTTCAAGTGTATTTTAAGGAAGAAAAATGGTACAATTTTGTGTAAAATTGGGTTCATTTTTTATTTGTTGTTATTTTCATTTATATATTTTTTTACGCTTTTAATTTTATTTGATATGTTTTTGTACACATATCCATATACTTGGCATCTAGGACATCTCCCATATATGATCATTCATTCCCCACCTTGATCCTACAACTTTTTTATCCTTAGTCAATCATGTAAGCATACAATTAATCTCACACATGTAAACTAACCCTTGAGATTCAAAAATTCAAATTCAAATTTTGGTGGACTCCTACCCATTTTATTCTTTCTATGGGCTAACTTGTTACATATTTCATGTTACTATTGTTGTGTAGTGATATTTGAAGGCATTAATTTGGAATTTAATATGATATCCTAACAACATCCTATGATCATTTGATTTTCAAGAGCATTTATTAGAGGAACTCTACAAATGGTGCACTAAAAAGATCATTTACTTTAAAATCTCTACACTATTGCTTAGTGATCCAAAATGTGTTATGATATTAGATCTAGTCCTAGAATGCTCCAACAAACATCTTACTAGTCTCCAATCTTCTCTAGATTGAAATTTTGTGCATAGAACAAAACTCCAAGACCACAAAAGTGAACCCTACTTGCAAAATATACTTCTATGCATGAAAATGATTTAAAGTTCTAGTTTCCTAAAACCTAACTACTTGCTTCTTGGAATCTAAACATGCAAAACAAGTGGTGTTGATGAATACCTTTAAGGAGTTTGCTAAGCACTTACATCTTCTCCTTTGGCCAAACCCTTCCAATCTAATTTAACAACTATATAACAAGGATTAAAGGCAACAAACAACCACCCAATATGTCTAATATATCACTAAGTGTAGGTGTTGGTGTAAGATGACAAAACAATAATGTATTATTGTGCTCCTCAAGTAATAATTTGAACCAAAATTAGAACTTGTGGTTATCTTAGATTAAATTAGGATTTGTCCTTTTATATAATTCCTTAGTGTATAATTTGAAATGTTTCACACACAAGTTGGTATGTAACAAATAATGGAAGGGATTAACTTCAACCCAATTTGAAATTTGAATTTTAAAGTCTAGGGAGTATTTATCTATCTATAGGTCATACTAAAGCAATCAAATTGATGAACTAAAGACCAATACTAGTCCTTAGGGATGTGTGTAAATGGAATCGAGTTAGGTTCAAGTAACTTACTAACTCATGTACAAAAAATTCCACTTGTACACTAATCATTGTTTAAAAGAAAATGCAATTAAAGTCGATAAAAATCGAATGAAAAAAGTTTATGTATTTATTTTTTGCCATTAAACAATGAAATATCTAATACAATTAAAATTATCATGATGCAATAATAATTTATAAATGCTAAGTGGCATGCACGAGGTAAGGAAAAGATTGGACATACCAATGAAAAGGTTATGCCCACATATTAGTTATAAACTAAAATATTGAATCAAGTTAAAACCAAGTCATTTAAATTTAAAAGTACCAAAGTAGAATATGAAGAATAAAAAATTATTAGATATTTTAGTTAAACAATTATTTTCTGACAATATAATAGCTTGAATGAGTTGTCAGTATTGTATTTATATTAAATAGGTGAGAGTTTTAGAAAATCAAAATTATTATTTTCTATATTAAATAGCTTAGAATCTATATTTTAATTAAATTAAATTTATAGATTTAATGAGATATGATTTAAATAGAAGATTGAGACTTGATTAATAACTAAGAGGGAATAATGAGCTCATATCGATCTTGGCATAATGTTTACTTTATCCTTTTTTATCAACTAAAACATTGTGAAAGAATATTAAAAATTAAGATCTTCTACCACAACAAAGTTAAGGATGAAGTGATAGATATAGTTAGAGATTTTTGTTACTCAAAATAATGATGTTCATGTCCTAGCTTTAGAACTAGGCCATTGACATGACCTTGGAGTCTAACTGATGTGCCTTGTTTTTTATCGATAAGACTTGTTAATACAGCCAAGTCTTATGTACCTCCTTACTAAAGGATTATTCTAAACAAATGTGTCTTATTATAGAGATAAGAAATGTTGTCAACTCCCTTGATAGTAATCAAGTCCCATTGACATGTATAAATATTGAAAACACAAAGAGAGATGTAAAATGTCAAAATAATGAAACTTTGGTTGTAATTTTTAACACCCCACTTTAATGTGCCTCTTTGTTTTGTTGTCTATATGATGTTGTACCTTGCATACACACACACCCTATTTTTCTTAAGAAAAAATAAGGACCTCTTTTTTTCTTGTCTTATTTCTTGTGTTTGGTTTCCTATTTGTGGTTGGATTTGGATTGTGGTTTCTTTGTGTTTCTTCCCTTAGGGATGTTTTAGGTTTATATTCTTCCTTATCGAACTTTCAAAGTTGGTCATCCTAACACAACTATAAAGGAGTCTCTAAAACTCTAAGGGACCTTTTCGTTCTACTCCTTTTTTATATTGATTGCTTACTTTTTATTGAATTTTAATATTTGTATGCTTTTTAAGTCATGTTTGTGTCTGATTTTAGGATTTTTCCTTGTTATAATTTTAGAGAATGTCAGCCTATCATGACTATAAAGGAAAAATTTAAACCTGACACATTGTAAGTCGAATTTATTAAGGGCCTATCTCATCACCCTTGTTAGACTTTTGAAGTCGGTCATCTAAGCATGATTTTCAAAACATATTAGAAACCCCAATGATTGAGATAATAACATCACCCTAACCTAACTCTTAACTCTATATTAACAAAAATATTTCTTATATATGTTGATTTCCCTTTTTTTCTCATTCCAATCTTTGCATTGTCATTTTTCTTTATTTTCCTTTTAATTTTCTCATGCTCTACAACTTGTTTCCGTGCTCTTCATGGTTTTGAACTTCGGGTGGGATAACTATTGTTGTAGTGTGTTGGTTGGCTCATATGCCTATTGTGAGGTTGTGGTGTTCATTCCTTGTCTTTTCCATAATTTTTCTTCATTATTTTCCGAGGTAGGATTTCTCTTTGTTTCTTCAATGGTGGTTTTTGTTGCTTGGTAGAATTCACTTTCCTTCTTTTATTGTTTTATTTGGATTTTTTTGTCATTGTACAACAAATATTTTTATGCTTTGTTTTTTATGTTTTTCCCCTTTTTATGTTTTCTAGTTTTATGCCCATTCTTGTATGTTGTAGTCAGACAAACCTATTTTCTCTTTGATAGACCATTTGTCAAATTTGTGGGTGGTTTTTTTAATTTAAGATTTCATCCTTCCATAAGTCTTGATGCTTGGCATTACATTTTCAAAAGTTTAGTATGGATATCCCTTTGGGATGAGTTCCTCCAAAATTGAAAAGATTGACTACCTTAGTGAATTTTTTCTCCTTTATAGAATTTTTTTTTGGTCAAGATATTATCATGGTACTAGGTTTCTAGTTTCTCTAAAGTCTAATCCCTAATTCTTTACAATTTGTACTCTTCTAAGATTATTATTTCAAAGTGCTCTTATTTGGGTGCTAAGTTTAGTGGTTCATCTAAAGTATGATCCCTAACACTTTACAATGTCATTATTTTAGGATCATGACTTTGGGTTACCCTTTAATAATGTACCTATTAAGGATTACCTCCTATCCCAAACCATGACATTTTCATAGGCTTATTCCCTTGGGTTTGAGGATTGGTTTTGCTTTAATATAGCACCTTTTAGAGTAAATTAATTAACTTGGGATCACTTAATGTAATGCTTCCCATTACATCCCCAAACATTAGACTTCTTAGATCCCTAATATGTCAGCCATAAATTATGTTAGGATCCTAAACTCTAATTCTCTATCAGGTTCCCTATGGTAGACATTTTGGTACAAATCAAATGGTATTTTTTTCTTCTCTATTCACTACATTTGAATTGCATGATATAATTTAGTGACTTTATGATGGTTTCACTTTACTCACTAACTTATATGTCCAGATTGTTTGGTTGAATTATTTAATGGCCTTATGTGTTCTTGAAAAGATATATGCAAGAAGAGGAAACATACTAAAAATTAATGAAGTATAGTTCTTGTAGGGGGTTCATGCTAAAGAAGATAGAACCATGACCCAATGCATAACAAAGTTAGTCTTGGTACATGTTTTTCCTATTTCCCTTCAATCTCTAGAGTTGGTCTTAGCTTGTGCCAAGGAATATACTCATAAGAAAAAGAATTTTTTTAGGTCCTATAGGAAAAACTATATTGGACATCAATTTAAATTTCATTGCAAGAGTATTTTGGCTTCCAACCTATGTCAAATATGACAAGGTAAATATGATGGAGAAATTCAACTACTATGAGAGTAGAAATACATTAGTTGCTAACTTCATCAATGATAATTTGTTTCTATAGAGAAGGAAGTATACTGTAAATATGACAAGATTCATTCATAAGAGTGAGTTCCAAGAGAAACCCAAGGATTCCATCACCCTATTTAATAGGGTATTTGGTTTACCTAATAGAAAGGATTTATATCCTTCATTATTCTACTTCATCATTGATGTAGAGAGGGATTTAAACTCACAAAACCCTCTCTAAATTCTCACAAAAATGCTCAAACAAAATAGAGAAATTGTAAATTAACACACAGAAAATTGCTCGCACAAGAAACCACTAATTTTCTCCATTAAAATAAATATGATTACAATATTTTTCAATCATCAAAGGACTAATGTGAAGAAAATGAGCTTCTTACATGCATCAAATATGTAAGGAAAACATTCAAATATAATACTACGCTCGGCTATGTGAGCTTTTGCAAACAAAATTCATCTCCCAACACTAAAAAACCACCTACATATTTTGTATCTTAAACTCTATTGTTTTGAAACCTTCATGGACTATTGTAAATAATTCCAAACCTACAACCAACACCCCAATTTTTTTTTTTCTGAAGAAAGCTACTCCCTCCTCTCCTCTGCCTTCAAAATCTATTTCAAAACTTTCATTGTTTCATAAATTTTTTATTCTCCACCACTCTGTCAAGGGATTTATTTCATATGTCTAATTTTTTCCTTCCTCGACCAAGTACGCCATCTCCTGTAGATACAAAATAAGACTTCAAAAATATAATTAAAACTCATTTAAAATCCACTTACAACAACCTCACAAAGATAGGTTGTTTCAATTTTATTTCCCTCCTCTTTTGACACCCCAAAAAGAAAGAAGACAAAAATCAGTCTTGGCTGCCCACTTCTCCAGTACCTACTTTTTAGGGATCATGATGAAGTGTTTTAACTCTCCAATTTTAAAAATCCAACACCTCAATAACCTTTTGGAATAATTTACAATTAAAATTTAAACTGCTTTTCTTGCTTTTTCACCCCACTAGCCAACTTGTCAATGTGCAAAGGGAAAATATTTGGAAAATTTAATTATTCAAAAATAATTCATTCTACACCCTACAACATGAGTTCAAACCAAAATTGACTTCAGACCAAAATTGAAAAAATACTAAACAAAATTAAACCTCAAGATTGACACAGGATTGTCGAATTCCATGGATGCTCCTGCATCAGACACCCACGATAGAAGAGAAATGTTTCATGAGTGTGACTCATAAATATTTGTAGATCTAATGCTCATTCTAATTCCATCTTGCAGCCTTATTCACTTGAACCTTATTTCTCACTTGTCCCTATAACTTGATGTCTCTTCCTTCCTCTTTTTACAAATTCCAATTCCCACCAATTTTCACTATGAAATGTTGGAAAACAATAATCATCAATTTTCTCTCCATCAATAAAATAAGTAAACTCATGCATTACCTCTCCCCTTGTTATTGCTACTACAACCAATTCATTTTTAATATATGTTTGTTCCATGTGTTCCTCCTTTCCTTTATCTCCTAAAAAATAATTTTCAGCCACAAATTCAATGTTAGTAACACAATCAAAATACTCCTCCTTTTCATCCCTCTCATTTATACCCATTTCAATGTCAATAGCACTATCAAAATATTCTTCCCTTCCACCCTGCAATAAAATTTCATCCATACAAGTCTCTTTATCAAATGAGAAATCATCAACTAATGCAAATAGAAGCTCACCAAACAAATCAACATCCACTTTCTTACCTTCTTCCTAAATTACAACTGTAGCACCTTCATTCAAAAATGTACTCATTGCTGCAAACTCTTCTTCTACACTAATCTCATCATGCTCACATAAATCAGCAACAACATTTTCACAAAATTTAGATTTTACCTTTTCTTTCTCCATTAAAAGTTCCACTCTAGCCATTTTGAATGCAATCAATACTGCTGCAACTTGCATTAGAAAATCATGATCTTTAACTCCATTAACTAAAAAAAATCTAGTTTTATTACATACCTTTCTTTCTTCCATACTCAAGGGCTTCAACTTGTGTTTGATTTCATCCTTCATCAAGGAGTATGTATTGGCATACCCATCATGTACTGCACACCTGTCAAATTGCCAAGGCCTTCCCAATAACAAGTGACAAACATTCATAGACATTAATCACATAAAACTTCATCATGATAATCACCTATTTTAAATTTTACTTGACATTGTTCATTTACAATAACTTTACGATCATCTTGTAACCAAGAAATCCTATATGGATGCGAGTGTCTTCTTCTTTCCAACTGCAAATTATTTACCATTTCTTTAGAAACAAGATTGTCAGTACTACCACCATCAATAATAACATTACAAGGTTTACCTTCACACTTACATCTTGCCTTGAACAATCTCTTCCTTTGACCCGATTCTTTTCCTTCATTCATTAGGACTCTTCTTGAAACAAGTACTTCTCCATCCTCTGCCTCTTATGAGTGTGTCGACTTAGCATCCTCCTCATTCACATTTTTCTTCCCATGCATTATTTTCAGCCCTCCTATTCATCATCTCCAATTCTAGACATTCATAAGACCTATTTCCTTCTTCTCCACATCTAAAACAAGTTATTTTATAATTTCCTCTTCTTTATCCTCTACCCGATCTTCCTCTTCCTCTAAAATTTTGATCATGGAACTGATTTGAACTCTCACCTCTTTCATCCTTGCTGCCCTTAGTATCTCCAATCTGATTTCTATCCTCATTTTTTCACGCATTAATTTTACCTTTTCCTCTTTACTTATTATCACATTTCTTGTTCAATCTTTCTTCTACTTTTAATGTGTTGTACCCAAACCAATTTTTTTTTCACTTCATTAAGGCATTTTGATTAAAATGGTCTATATCTTGTAAAGTGTCATCAAAACTCAATTTTTGGGCAATCCTAGTATGGGATTTTTGTGGGTTTAATGTTTGTAAGATGTTGGCAAAAATTGAAAATTAGGGTTTTTGGACCCTTATTTTTAGGCAAAAATACCCTAAAAATTGAAACTTATCAGAATTGGCTGAATATTATTTTAATTGGCTTATTTGACATCATGATCACAGCACTGAAGTCAATTTCAGTTAAAAGTCAGTTTAAGCTTGGTGGGTAGTTTTCACTTTTTCAAGAAAAAAGTTAGGACATCTGAGGTCGTTAATGGCAGTTGGCCAATACCAGGTGTTGAAATCTAAGCCTGAAACTCATCATAGAAGATTATGTTTTGAAAGATGCTGAAAAAGATGCTTCGTGACAGAGGGGATGTAAAAAATATTCTAAGTATGGAAACACTTCACTTTGCAACGTGGGAGATACTTGTGCAATCAATGTGCAAGTCAATTGTGTAGAATTTGTACACGTAAAGATGGTGAAATATAGTCATTCACTTGCATTGATGAAAATGAGGCTTCAAAGCACTCAACTTAGTAAGTGACACAGTGATCACGAAAGGCAAAAATGGCGAAAATCATCCAAAAATTACCAAGTCTGGTGATATTTGTGCCCCTGCAGGCCAGGGGTGCCCTTCAATTTGAAGGCCCAAATATAGTTATCAGTGGTTGCAAATACACTTATTCTCTTTGAAATTTTGTTAGCTTTCCGACAAGCCATCAAGCGAATCCATCTGATTTGCGAAACTTCAGAAATTGAAGGCAGAAGCAGAAGTTATAGAGGATTTACATGTCAGAGTTGATAGTCAAATTTTAGAATTTGTGCCCCTGTAGCTCAGGGGTACCCTTGAATTAGGCATGTCAGATGATAGAATTTTTAGAAATCATTTTTGAGGGATCTCTTTAGATTGATCCCAGCTTCGCAATGCTTTCGTTCACAAGTCCATAAGACATACTGAGCAACCATGGAAGATGATCCTACGAGCACATAAAATAGAGGGAAAATAAGTCAAAATATCAAAATGTACCTCTATAGGCCAAGGGCGCCTAGCCTTTTGGCCAGCTAGTTGAGAATTCGACAAATGTCATCTTTATGAGATCTGTGTAGAATCCTCCTAGCTATGCAGTGAATCCAACCATCAGCCCTCGGGATCTGTCAAACACCTGTAGATGAAGAATCAGTGGAAAATACTAAAGGGTAAAAACAAGCAGAAAAATGGCTAAGTATGGAAAATTACACCTTTCTTTAGAAAGGCGCCCTTCTAATGGAGGTCTTAGAAGCAGTTTTCTAGCTTCGTCACTTCCAAGAATATCAACCGTCGGGATCCGTCAAACACCCGTAGATGAAGAATCAGTGGAAAATACTAAAGGGTAAAAACAAGCAAAAAAATGGCTAAGTATGGAAAATTGCACCTTTCTTTAGAAAAGCGCCCTTCTAGTGGAGGTCTTAGAAGCAGTTTTCTAGCTTCATAACTCCCAAGAACATCTCTTCCAAGTTGTTCTACCTCTGCGATGAAATCGTTAGCACACGCATCAGAGCAATCCAGCTCCCAACAACAAGGGTCAAAGTGGAGCATTCTGTTGAAAGTTAAAATCATTCTCAGAAGCCAAAATAGCCCCTGCAAGCCAAGCATGACCTTGCATTTGAGGGTCTTGATTCATCTTTCAAATGTTGCACATATAGTGTTTTATAATAGAGTATTGTTAACTTTGTATAAATTTTGTCCACTAAGTATGAATTTTCTTTTGAGATTTGTTGAAAGTTATTTTTTTCTTAGAACTTTGAGTGTTGCAATGCAAATTTCTAGTCAAGGATTTATCCTTTTTAATTCTTGCATCACGCTAACTATTTTGATGCGTCTTTATTTTTATTGTAATATTAACAATAAATTTTGTGTGAACCATCACACCACCATGTTGTGTGTTTTTTATTCTCACTTGTATTTATCTTTGTCTTTAATAACCACCAAGTTTGATTTATTCATATTGTAATAAGAATTTTGGGTGTCAAACTTATAGCCTCTAACTTTCAAAAAATATATTAATCTTCATAAATAGGATTGGAAGGATCCTTGTTAGCTACTTCCACATGATTATATTTATCAAATTGATGTATAGGGGATTACCTAATATATTAATATTTTTCTTTGAAGGTGATTTAAAATTATGGTTCAAAGCCCACAAAATATTTGGTCATGGTGTTTTATATTTTTTTGAGTTATTTCATGAGGCTATGAGATGGTTTCCATCAAAAAAATGATGTATTATAAAGCATAGAAGGATGGTATGATTCCATGGAGATGACTAGTCTGATTTAGAGCATATTAGGTAGTTTAAAAATAATCTTTACCCATTCAAAATGAGATAAAATTCATTTGTGATTAATTCATTGTTGCATAGATGGTCGTCGTTGCACCAAAATATTGACCTATTAACGCTCAATACAACCACCAGAGTTAATGAATCCACGGGAGGCCATTAAGTCATGTCATGAACCCAAGCGTCGTGATGCACAACACAAGAAGACCAAGGGAACACACCTTGCAAAAATCTCCCTAGCACAAGCGAGGGGCTCAAACCCGTGACCTAGGCTCTAATACCAATTGTTGCACAAACGGTTGTCATTGCACCAATAGATCGACATGTTAATGTCTGATAAAACCGTCAAAGTTAATGAATCCATGGGAGGCAGTTGATCCATGTCACAAATCCAAGCATCGTGTTGCACAACACAAGGAGACCAAGGGTGCATACCTTGCAACATTCATCACTTTCCATAAGTAGTGAATACACCATATATCATTATGCATTCACTTATACAATAGATAAAATGTAAACATTGTAGTGATTGAGTAGTAAACCTTGGAAAAAATGGATAATTCTCTTAAAACATAAATATGATATGAAATACATAGGATTTTATCATACTGTTTTTGAATTTATCAATTAATAATCCAATTTTTATGGATAGGAGTATTGTAATATATAATATTTTGTGATTATAAAAACATTGAGATATTGGAACTCATTGTTTTTAGTCCATCATATGACTATAACAAGTATAGTTATACTAGAAGGGTTTTTACAATGACAAAGGTATTGCAAGTATTTTAAGGAATTCTTGTTTACTATTGGAGGTCAAATACACCTTGGTGGCATTAAACATTTATAATTAGTTGTTACATAGTGATATGGGGATATTATAGCCCACTCTTGCAAGAAATTGTTTCCCACTTGAAGGGTTTCTCTAGAGAAAGTTTGTGTGTTTCCATCTTTTATGTTTCTCAGTATTTCTAACTTTTTGAGGTTATTTCCTTGAATATATATGTGAAATTTTGTGTTGATATCCATTCTAATTGAGCAACACAATTTTTTGAGGTTTTGTGAAGGAGAAAAAGTGTAAATCTATAGTTGATGAACTATGAGCAAGGAATATCCTTCCAAACATAGATTGGATAGTGTTACTAAATTATTTCCATTAACATTTATTCCCTCTAATTGAATCGCATTAAAATAAATAATGCCTTATATATAATTTTATAATATTATACACCTACTTCTTCTATTTTGTGATGATTGTCAAACATTAATTTTATGGGAGGTAAAGTGATCAATCGATGTCAAAAAAATTACTATAAAATTATGAGCAGTATCATCTAAGCTAGTATAAATTATTTTTTATTTTAGTTTGAAATTAGGAAAATTGGCATGAGATTCCTTAATGATATTGACATTATATGTAGGCTCACAGTTATGTTGTCCATCCTCATTGCCCTTATTATGAAATTTTAAATTTTAATTTTAATTGAAACTTATGATGATGAGGTCTATGTTAGAAGTTAAAAATGTAGGATATTTCTATCTAATAAGATAAATTAATAATTAGGTAATCTAGAACATAAATATAAAAAATGATTTATTTAGATTTGTGTATTGAATACCATTTTATAGTGCTTGATATGTCATGTTAGCTAGCATGTTTTATAATCTAAGAACATAATTATTGAACTTCATATCTTCTCCTTATAATATTTTATAGCTTAGTAAGAATGGTCGTAAGCCCAATATTATTTTAAAAATTATTAATGAAAGCATTGGTCAACTAAAATAACACATGACTAGAAGCATGATGTAGAGAATAAAAATAAAATAACTAAATAATCTTTCAAGATCCATGAAAACAATTTAGCAAGTAATATATCATCATAAATACAATATAATCATGGTGCATTAAAATAATGTATGTGAATCAAGACATTGCCCTTGCCATTATAAATTTCAAACCACATAACTAAATATCTCATTGGTGATGGAAAAGAATGTATTTCATGATCTAATGGTTTATGAAGTAGCCCACTTATATATCCATCTTGGGATAAAATTTAAATTATGCATACATATTTTTTATACGTTTCAACCTTTTCATAATGTAGCCAATTGGTGGTCGAAAAAATTTGCATTGGGTTATTATGATAGCCATTTTTTTGCAAGATCCGCTCACTATCTACAAAATCTAGCAGATACCTAGATGGTATTTCGTGATTTTGAATAAAACATAGAAATCACTTTTTCTCAAAAATACACCAAAAAAACAATATTGGCCATTTTGTACTCAACTGTGAAGTTCATTTCACCCCTATGTGCACCCTACAAAAGCTCAAGCTCGAAACACCCTTGGATCTAAGAAGGGGTTTTGCAATTCTAAAGCTCTGATACCAGTTAGGGTCACTCAAGGAATCATGCTTCTAGTATCATCTACAAAAACCAGCAAGAATCTTCTACAAGAGGGAAAAGAAAGAACATGAAATTGCAACAATGGATGCAAGATATGCCATTATGCAATACTCAAGATTTCAATGATATATTGGACTTACACAATTGAAAAATATCTCAGCTGAGTTGCTTGGATTGGTTACAATGTACATATGAATCCTTGCTCATATAGGCAAGGGTGATGATGTACCAACATTAAATGGTTGTGTCATGATTGAAAGACATGATCCAATATTAAATAACCTAGGACACAAACATTAAATAAAAGTCAACTAGATAAGATAAGTGACAACTAATGGTTGACTAGAAAGATTCCCCCCTAATTAATGCTAACTAGAAAGAAACCCTCCTAGGACCTAAGTGGATTTAATAATGTAAATAGGACCTAGATAAGACTAGGTAGGAAAAATACCTATTTACACCAACATAAGAGGTTTCAATTCTGTATCGAATTCAAAATATGTAGTGACATATTAAATAATTATAAATGGATGGATGACTCTAAATTGGATAAAATAAACCGCAAAATTATATATAGCATTTGTTAACTCTCAAGTACTTAATCATTAAATCAAAATCAAAATTTTGGAATAAAGGACAAAAGTGGTTCAAAATCCTTAAATGTTTATGGAACAAAGTTCTGGAACCCAAAAAAGCCTACCTGAAATGATTACTCATTTTGAATAAACTACCTTGTACTGCATCCTCCAATAATATGATAATTTTTAGATTATTTATAAAATTGAAAATTGTGATGCATGTATTTTCTATGACTATCTTTTTGCCAAAAAAAATGGATTTTTTTGTGTTTTTTTAGAAGGGTGGGGGGAAAATAGTAAGGATAAGTGACAAGAGATTCTTTTTTTACTTATATAAGGATTGATAAAATATTAAATTATTTTTTGTTGGTGTTATCTACGAAAATATTGTGGTTTCTATAAAAGAAAAAAATGAAGAATGGTTCCAAGGTAAATAGAGGGCACTTACTGAATCTAATAGAAGACTCATCCATTTTAATATTTCAATGCAGGTCACATCAACAATGGAAATATCCGAAGGCATCTTCCTCAAGTTGTTGAAAGCTAGGAAAGTGGAAGACTACAAAGAAGACATCAAATTTTCAAGACAATGGCCATTCAATAAGGAGGATAGTATTCCTTTTATGAGGAGATATATGGAGTTTAAAATGAAGCACAACAAGATGTACGAGAAATAAATGTTGAAGAAAGACTAGGGATTTTAGAGTGGACCTAGTTTTTTCATGGCCTAGACTGTCAAAGATTGAACCTAGAATTAGTTGAAATAAAATAGATGATGACAACAAAAATGGAAAGAAATAGTGTAATTTTTTAAAATAAATTATGTAAAATATAAAATGCATCTATCTATTCCAAATCCTAAATGTGTTGTTAGTTTGTAATCTTATATCGTGCTCAAGAGAATGAACAAAAATCTATGATATACTTCTTTATAAAATATTTGTAAACTATAATCAATTCAAAATAAATCTAGGGAACAATAAATTAGCTTCTATACTAAGATTTGAAATTTCAATGTATTTATACATTTCTCAACAATATGGCCTATATGAGCGTACTCTAACATAGTATTCATAGCATGAAGCTTCTATCTCTCATAAATAAAAATATTAGAAGCGTTGCATTCAATTAGGCTTGCATTGAAATGAAAGATTATTTCATAATTGACTTCCTTATCCAAAACTATGTCTTTATTTCGCCTACTTGCATCCATCTTTCATAAATAATTCTTATGAATGCAAATCATTCATCTTTCTCATTCATAATATTTATTCATCATTTATATAGGATTTTTAGAACAAAAGAGATGGATTTTATCCTCTCATTTGTGAAAATAAGAATTATTTTTCCATGGGAAACATATCCAAATAAAAGATTCATATTCCAAGTTTAAATTTCTACTATTATATCTCTCATACTCAACAAACTACTCCTTGTATGGAGTCATGTGGAATTTTTCTCCAAATTTATTCATCCTTGAGCATTCTTAGACATATGTGGCAAGGTTTATCATAAACACATCACCATTTTGACCACTAGAGGCTATCAATTCTAAATCATCCTCAAAATCCTTCATCTCCTTCTCGTTGTAGTTCTTCTTATTGTGGTTAATCTTGCCACAATTCTAACACTTGACCTTAGATATTCTAAAAATCTTTGATCCCCCTTAGATTTAGATCAATTTTCCTTCCTAACTACCTTATCCTTATCTTTGGAATAAACTCTAATAAAAAGGGAATCTTTTATCAATTATGTTTTTCTACCTCATCACTTTTAATAATAATGCATCCATAAGTTAATTTCCTTTTTTATTAAATACATATAGTTATTCCAAATTCTTATTTACTTGATAATGATATAAAATAATCTTAATAAAGGTACCAGGGGTTAGGAAACTAAGATAAAAATAATATAATAATAAATCATATTTACTTTTAACATTTGTGGATGTGGATTTTCAAAAAGGGTTGTTGTAACCCTCAGGACATTGTACTTTCATCATAACAAATTCTATGATAAGTTATTAATGATCAGTTACAAGCTAGGATTCATGAAAAGGGGGATATTTTTGGGAGGGAAACTCATTAATATTTTAATTTCTATTGTTAAGAGGAAATTGGGCATTCAAGTTTTAATCTCCCTGAGTTTCCTTCCTAATACTATATATTGAGGTTCTTGGATACACTTGAAGATAACTATAAATTTTATCAACTATTTGTCATAGTTTGAGCCTTGTGTTCGGTTATAGAATTCAAGGATGAGAATATTTGGGTTCTTGAAATTAGAGGATAAAACCCTTTGTTTTCTTAGAGAATAGAGGATGAAACCCCTTCCATTCCTTAAGGGAAATATAATAGAGAGATTGTATTTATATTGAAAACTTTTATTTGGATTTTAGGCACATGTTTTGTACATTTTAAGTAGTAATATACTATGGAAGAATGTTAATTCATATTTGTGTGTTGATTATTAAGATATTTAACAATTTTATATTATTTGAGCACTATATTGCTATATATTTTTTGGTACTTTTGTTTATTTCAATTAAATATATAAAAATCATTATTTACTCATATGCTCTCACCTTGCCCTCATAAGATTTGGATGATTAGAAAGTGGTGAATAATATTCTCATGATATTCTCTCACCTCATCCTCACGAGACCTTGCTAATCTTAATGTGGTAAATATTTAATATTAAAATTTGTGGAGGATAGGATAATGGTATCAAAGTGAACATCTTGCTAGCTTGTGAAGTATAGAAAGAAATTCAAAATTATTGATAAAATAATTAAATATTAAATATTTTGAAGATAAATTAATGGGGATTTTAATAAACCAAGATTGAATGATATAATCATTGACAAAGGAGAAAGTTTCATTCTATAAAAAATTCCCATCACCATTCCTTTGTAAAATTTGTTTTTGGATAAAACATCACAAAGAGGAGAAAACTCAATTGTAAATAATTTTGTAGCAATTAGTTCCATTCCAAAACTATTAGGTCCATGTTTCTACAAAAAGAACGAACAAAACTAGAGATATAGAAATCTATATAGGATAATATATTCAAGCATGAGATGGATAGATTATTGAATAAATATGTGAACACTAGAACCAACATTCTTTCATTTCTTATAGGATTGGAATTAAAATAACAAGCAATAGGGTAGTAGATAGTTAAGCTTAAATATGGGAATTTGGTAGAGCATGATGAGTTGTGTATTTTTTTCTCTAAAGCCTGTAGTGGATTGTACTTATGTGGAAATAATGTTATATTATCCACATTAGGTGATTAGAATACTTAGCTTAATCAATACAAGGAGCAAGAATATTTTGTAACTTGATGTATTTACATTATCCATGCATCCTAATGATTCACCAATTATGGTAGTGTTTAAGGATGTTTTGACACACTTAAAAAATCAATGAAAATCTATGTATCCAACCTCTTTTGAAAGGAAATCAATCTCAAATAAAAATTGACTATCCCTAAGGTCTTTGTAACCAGGTTTTAGTCATGCAAGTTAGCTCAATGATTGATGTGTTATTGTTCCAATTGAGGGGACCTATAGAAACTTATTTCTTCACTTGAACTCGCCACTAAACTATGTTTCAATACATCATGTACATCTTAGAAAGTCTAATTCAAATTTACATTTCTTAAATGGATTGTTCAACTTGTGAACTCAACAATGGATAATGCATTCACAATAAGAGATATTAAATTTGATGCTTTTTAATATTTAGTTCCTAAAACTAATCCAATTTAATGAAAATAAATAAAATAAAATAAAAATATTAAATAAGAGAAGAGTTAGATTTAGAAGAAACTAAATTTGAGCTTTCATTGTCCAAACAATAGTAAATGAATAAATAAACCTACAAAATAAAACCTATACTTTCATAGCTAAGGAATCTGCAACTCCATAAAAAGAGAGAAATTTCAATAGGATGGACCAAAATAAATCCACATTAAATACCTAATTAATAACATAGTTTAATGATATTATTCCTTAAATGATAGAAAAATGGTGTTTAAGTTGATTACATAGAGTATTCTACCCTTAACAAAATACTAGTGATATGAAACACATGATATTCACAAATATGTAGTCCTAAAATACTATAAAAATAATTAGAGATTAAAAACCATGAGAGACGATTTCAAATGAGAGAAATAAAGTGGGCATTATATTTGAATTCAAAAATTTTAATAGTAACCCTCTATTCATAGAAGCCTACCTATTTATAGATATTGTACAACCTCTAATGCATCTTTGCATAATTATTTCTATGACTAGGATTAATTCCATCTAAGGGCCACAAGTTCAAAGCATTTAATTTTTTCAATAAGAAGATCTCCACCATTTAATACTACCAAACTTTAGATCTATGGTATCTAACTCAAATAGCATAAGTATTAAGACATTTTTTCCTTTCCTAGAACCACTTTTATAAATGAAATCATAATATAATCCATATTAAAATAATTAATTTTGAGGCAAGGTAACATTTAATATAGGGAATGTAATTTCATTAATTAAAACAAAGTTATTCAAATGACAAGTCAAAATATCAAATATTTAATGACAAATCTCGTTCTATTTTATCTCAACATCATCAGTGGCGTCTTCTTTCAAGAACTCATTATCTATGGAAAAATATTTCCTATCATACTCTATGAATATTTATGAGAACTGGGTTAATTATCTTCATATCTAGTCCAAATCAATGAGAATAAATATGAAGTGGTAGGTTTGGCAAGTGATAGATATGGCATAGAACTAGGAGTGTTGCTTTCCTACCTATTTCTCAAATTCCTTGAAGGTAAAACTAATCATCATCCTATCAAATGGTGTAGGATTGAAGCAAAGTGATCACTCTAAATATTGATATATAACCTCCTTTAAGTGGCCTTTCAAAGTGGTAACAATAATGAGTAGTTATTCTTTGTTGCAATTGTAGCCTAAGGTCTTATAAATTAATTCCTACAAACCAAGCACAATGTTAGCTACATTACTATGAAATATAATCAATTTATCAAAATCTACCTCAAGAAATTCCACTCTCAATCTCACTATCTCCATCCATACATATAGTAATAAGAAATCTTCCTTTTATAGTATGTCTTCCTTTATTAGGACCTCAAAATTCATCTTGGACATTACTTAAATGCAAGGAAGTTCTAAGAACATGTATCCAATTCCTCTTAAAATTTATCCATTAATGTTATCACCACGTCCCCAACCACTTTAAATTTATCATGCATATTTATGGCTTCATCTATGATTTTACATACATAATCATACAAGTCCCCCATACATTTCTTGGTTACACTAATATACATTTTATTTCATCCAATTTTGATGCATCCTACTAGGAGATGAGCACTAGAGGTACATGATATCCATCCAAAGTTTGCAAGGGGATCACTAATTACCTAATGTAGGAAGAGAGATAGGTGGCTTTTTCTTTCAATTCTCATTTTTAAAATCTCTATCGATCCTATACATGATGGTCAACATAGCTATGTGTATCCCCTAGATATTAGCTTCTTGTGTATGCTTACCTAGGTTGAATTTTATAATTTAGTAATCTATGGGAAATAGCTCCATATCATACTTATTGGCTAGTAGTGTTATAATTTCAACTATTCTTGATCTTAAAGCATCCATACTGATAGTCAAGAGAGTCCTTGGCTTTTTTTCCATATGGGGGATCTATCATGGTAGCAATAGTAGATAAGTCCTTAGAAATAGGTTTCATAATATTCTTCCTTTTTCTAAATATTAACATCTACCCATGTAGGACCATAGGAATACTAGAGTAACTAGGTGGAGGCAATTGTAACTAATTCCCTTGAGGAGGTTGGAATTAGATCGATTATGCTTGTTGTCTTTTAATTTCATCAATAATATTCTTCACTTCTAGAAATATTTTAGAATCTATATCTTTTAGCTCATTTTCATTCTCATGTCCTTGGGCTTGATATTATTCTTGAATTTATATTTGTCCTCTTCTAGAGTCCCTTCCCTTCTATATTTTTATCTCCTTCCTTTCCTACCTATCCCTTATTTTTTGGCGCTTTTGATTGAGCTACCTACTCTTTGATTTGTTGAGCTACTCTATCAATCCCTCACAAAGGAAAGATGATAGCTTGGTGGAGATGGATTCAAGATAGAGATACATGGTTCTATGATTTCTAAAATGGATTATTGGTTAATGAGGGGTGGGAACCTTATTAAAGTGGAATACATATTTTTAGTTGAGAAAAGGATTATTGAGAAAGAGTGGAATAATGAACCCAAAAATATGGAATTTATTGTATAGGAGGTGGAGGTAGAGATATTTGAGTAGAGATATCACTAATAGAAGTAGAAATTAGAATTTATAAGGGGAAAATAGGCACCTACTTGGATGGTTTCTCTTTACTAGAGTAATTTTGAAGAGTGGATGTAATAGTTATCTAGAATGTTAGAACACATTAGGCTTGCTATGAGGTGTCCTTATAAACACTCCCTAGCTTGATATATTCTTTATTATTCATATTGAGAGGGGGTCCTCTTGTTCTTATTCTTCATCATCCACCACACTTACATTTCTAGTAGGGACCTTTGGTACTCTTATGTTATTTTCTTCTTCTTCTTCTTCTTTAGATTTATCTCCTTCTTCTTCTTCTTTAGATTTATCTCCTTCTTCTTAGGTTCTAGATTATTTGGAGGTGACTGAGGCTCTTAAGTGTCTCTATATGTGAGTGTTACTCCTACAACCTAAATCTTTACTTTCTTCTAAATCCAACCTAGGCTAAAGTCTATTAATCTTGCTCAAATCCTATAATGATGCTTCATTTTCCTCTAACTAGTCAACTACAGGGATAGGTAGTTAAAAAAATTCCCTTTTATTGTACACATCCATTATAACGTTGTCACCATTAGACACTTGGTAATGAACTTAGACAACTCTAAAAGCTCTTATTTAGTAAGCTATCAATCTAGAGAATTTTCTTTAATAAACACCATGCTCATCATTGCAATCATCCCAAAAATACTTAAAGTGAGACACATGCTTCATATCAGAGCCAACAAATTGCTCAATCTTTCCCTTCAGATCAAAGGAGTTCCTCTCATTAAATGATATAATTTTCACCTTTAAACTTTTACATGTGAAGATTTGGCATTAGGCGTGAAAGGTCAAGTGTAATTCTTAATGTAGTGGTGAATTAAACCCCATCTATAGGTTTCTCTACCAAGTCATAGTAAGCTTCACACAATTACCTTATTAACTCCAACAACACAGTTTTAGCATTAACATATTATAGGTTTTCCTAATGAAACCTCAATTTTTTATTTAGGTGAACTTATTATGCCTATCATTTAAGTTATTCTCACTTGATTGTTACTTCACACATTCATTACAATCATTACATTACATGATTCTTATTCTTGCATGTTGAATTTACCTTGACATTTTCATGTACCATTTTCCCCTCTCCTCTAATTCCTTGCATCTAATGGATGCAACCAATTGAAGGGAGCATATCATGTCACTAACACTCCTATGTTTAAATTTTAGACAATTATAGGTTCCTATGCTTCATAATTTTATAAGATAGATTTTGATCACATGGCATGGTAGCACCTGATATGCCTTGTCATCATATGGCTACCACATAGGGCAAAGCATTACCATATCACTTTCCATACAAGACGAATATTTATAACCCTACTCTCTCCTCTCCATCTTATTATTGTTGACAATGAAATTGAGTTTGTAATTGTTTTGATTTTCACTTCCATCATAGAAGCTACTAATTTCACATTCCCCAATCCTCTACATATTCCAACATCCATGCATTCCCACCTATTCAACTATATTCCATCAATTTCTACACATTCAACATTAGTGTGCCTCCATATCCAAGCAGTCATTCTCCACCCTAAAATTAGATTTTCATTGTCTTGGGTTAATCTTGCAACAAAAGGTCAACCCTATGCCATGTGAAATTGAGCCTTGAATTTTAAATTTTTAAATTCAAATTTTACAAACTCCTACCTATTTCTTTTCCACCATAAGCTGACTTAATATACATTTCACATTACTTATTGCTATGTAGTGGTATAAATTGTCATTCAATGTGCAATCATTACCATTGATCAATCATTTCATATATCCTATTAATTAAAGAGTATAGGCATTCTAGCAATCTTTCAATTTGGAGCACTAAAAGGAGCTTGATCTTGTATCATCATTCTAGAGCGCTTGCATGACTGAAGAGTGTTGTCTTCACTTCTTTCCACAACTATAAAGCATGTATACTCAAGGGGGATTAACCTGGAAGAGCACGATTGCTACAATCTAGTGATCTCCCCAAGGTATTTTAAATACTACTAGTCCTTAGCAGTTAGCACAGAGCAAGAAATTTAGTAAATTAAAAAGCATAAGTGTGCAATTACACATCTCAAATCCATTGGTCCTAGGACAATATTGCATCCACATAAATGACATTTATTCACAAGAGCAATCAATTATAACAAAGTTGGTTGACTATTATAATATGAGGTGACATACAAACAAAGAAGATTCTTTTACAATCCCATGACAAAATGAATTTTAATGTGACATCAAACTTGTTATCTACTTAATCTAAAACTTAATGATATTAAGTTTCCACAATCCATATTGTTAATTGATTGCGATCAAACACAATCAAATCCAAAAAAAATGATTAATTATTAATCTAAAACTTATTTATCAACATTAATCCTATAATTGGGGTGGTGGGCCTAGTTCGATTGGCTAAAATGTTCTGTTACAAACAAGAGATCACAAGGTCTAATCTCTCCACCATCCTCGTGATATTGAAGAACGAAAAAATAAATATTAATCCTATAACTAAAATAAAATTGATTTACATTCATATGTATACATTTTTATTTGATTAGCTTTACTGAAAGATTATTTTCCTTTAACAATAACAACAAACATCTCTGCAGGGTTCATGTGCATAAGCATAATTGCAAGTAGAAATAATGAACAAGGCCCACTAGCATTTAAGAAACGGAATTCAAAATGAAAAGCTGGTCTAAGATGTGCATACCCAAGACCATATGCTGCCATACTACCAAACCTTGACCCACATTATCAGTGGCAGCTTTCACAGCTTTGAAAATACATGCTAAAGGCTTACCAACATAATTGAAGAAAATGCACATTCTGGAAAATGCACACTCTGAACTGGTCTGAAAAAACACATCAACATTGATAAAGAGCTGTGAAAGGACCGACTTTGAATTAACATATTGACCATAGAAAAACTTTGAATGAGTTGAGAGGGTGGTGATGTGATTAATGCTATACCCACTTCGTTCAGACTCCCATATCTTTCTCCCCGTTCAGTGGAAGTTAATTAATGCTATACAACAGTAGATAAAACAGACTGCTGGGTCTATGGTGGCAAGTCTTGTCTCTTTATATGACTACTTGTGCTTGTCCCTTGGGACCCACTTGCTAAAATAGCAGGGATATATCAAACCATAGAATTGGTTGGAAAGGTGGGAAGCAAGAAGATGCAGAGTGGTTTCAGTACCCAACATGATAGGTATTGCAGGTATTGGAATTCAAAACGGGGGGTGGAGGGCAATGCTATATTCAGCAGACTAACTTCTTTTACAATGGCTCTTTCTCCCAGGTAGGTATAAAATCCTCTAGATTTAAGCCCAGGACTGGCCCCCTTGAATGATCCCATCTCCACCGTATCCCTGCAATTCCTAACCTCTGACCCCTCGTCCCCCATGTGGGGTGCTTATATTTTTTGTTCCTGATTTAAATATCCATAGATTTACTGTAGATACAAGTAAAGAAGATTTTGGGGTCTGAATCTTTGATAGATTAGGTGCTTGGAATGAGGAGAGAAGAGAAAACAAGTAAAAATAAAAGTACAATGACTTTGCCTCGATTTGTCAGCGTCTGTGCATAGAATAAGGAGAGAAAATAAAACAATTAAAGAATAAAAGTAAAATGACTTTCCCCTCAATTTTCGCTCAATTTCTATTGTATCTTTAATTTAGTTGAAGACAATATATAAAGTTTGAGTTGTATATTTTAGTTATTTATTGATAATGATATTTTTTAAATATTAATAGTTGAAAGGTGTTAAATATTGATGTGTTTTAATTTTGTCATGAGATCTTATGTTTTTCTTTTTAGTCTAATATTTTTCGCATATTTATATTACAAGACAGCATGTCCCTTCAACTGGGTGGCAACATACTTGACTTTCTTAAGGTCTCCCACATTAAAATTTAAAATACTTTTTTAGATTGCTGATCCAATCCAACAAACATTTAAGAATCACATTCTTGATTAACAAGGGAGATCAAATCATTGTTTAGTTCTTGCTCTTATCAATGTCATTGCAAACTTGTCCTCTTAACTTAGTTAACCATCAGAACTTGATGTATCTTAACTTTTCTAGATTGCTGATCCAATCCAACAAACATTCAAGAATCACATTCTTGAATAACAAGGGAGATTAAATCGTTGTTTACTTCTTGCTCTTATTAATGGTGTTGCAAACTTGTCCTCTTAACTTAGTTAATCATCAGAACTTGATGTATCTTTAGCTATGACCATTCATCATCACTAACAAAATGTAATGTGAATTGTGCATACCCATGCCAATTCCTATTTGGTTGTAGGTCCATATTAATAAATAATCATAATGTAATTACATACTGAGAAATGGCACACTTTTGTGCAAAGTTGGAATTATTCCCTTATTCTTCAACCATTCTCATTTGCACATACTTCCACACATTTCACCTTATCATATCCTTATTTTTATGTATTCATATACATTCACCATTAGAACCCATTTATTACATCTATTTGTACATTTACACCTACGTATTCATTTCCCACCTTGATGTTTGCTCTTCTTTGTCCTAGGTCAATCCTATAGCATGCAAGAGAAATCTTGCACATGCAAAGTTGACCCCTAGTACTCAAAATTCCAAATTCAAATTAAACTGACTCTTGCCTATTTCAATAACCATATGAGCCAACTTGGTACACATTTTGTGTGGTTAATTGCTACGCCTTAATGTTTAAAGGCGTTCAATGTACATTAAGTAATAAGCAAGACATCTAATTCATATTTGAAAATCCTATGCATTAAAGAGAGGAAACATTATAGGAACACTTTTTTTGGAGTATAAGAGGAACCTAATCAACATCATAATCATCTACATAATTGCATTCTTGATTTTTATTTGTCAAAATTTGGCAAAGGTTGCCAAGTTGGTACAATAGAGAGTTGATTGAGAAGAATGTGAGCCCACATAATTTAACAATTTCCCCAAGGTATTTCTTAACACTATGAATCCTTACCAATTAGTAGATATAAGAGTTTCAAGTGATGTAATTTCTAATAGTTAATGGGGCCAATCTTGCCCATTTCAAAACCCTAATGTGTGTCAAATCATTTCCATAGAGGTGAGATTGATCCCACACAATGTAGATGATTTATAGATAATTTGATATATTTTGTATCTAAGATATTTTCTAGTTAATAATCACCCATTTTACAATAGCAAGATAATTAAATTATATGAAATATCAATTTGATTCTTCATTGTGAACCCCACAACTAAATACTTTAATCTCTTACACAATTTGATAAATATCATTTCAATTATCCATTTCCAATCACTTATATTAATTTAAATTGACCCATGGAAAAGTTGTTTTCCTTTACAAATTTGTAATTCTCATAAATGTACTTCCAATTTAAACATATATAATTTCAAATTTGGTAGGATTAAAATTCTTATAGGTGCTAGATTCAAAATTATTAATGAAAATGTGAAGCACATCCAAATAGGATATGTGAGGACCTCTTTTCACAAGCTTTAAGACAAATTTTCTCTTTAAATTATGTGGTATGTGACGTTGGAGGGTTGCTTCCTATTAGAATCTACAAAACAAACGATAACTCAAGATCTAGTGCAAGAAATAGAAACTATAAAGCTATAAATATAGATGCTTAAATAAATCAAAGAATATTACAGAGTTAGTCTCCAAGAGAGTGACATATATTCTCATGAATAAAAATATCATTAAGAAAGCATAACAACATGAAGCCACAAGATGTAAAATTCATCTAAAAAAACTAAGAGAGTGTGTATACATAGACTAGGTAAGAGGGGGAAACGGTAATAACAACCAACAAGGAGATGTCACTTAGGGTGTCCAAGAACAGTAAGTTTAACTATCATGAAAGATGTCAACACCTCACACCACTCATGCTAATACTCACTTTATTAACTTAAGATAGCTTAATTAAGAAGTATAGGAAAACCCTAGATAATAAGAGAAAAAATCCACTAGGAAAATAAAAGCCTACACTAATAGCCTCCTTAAGAATAGATTAGATGGGTGTTAAGATGGATCCCAACAAAAGAAACCTAATGAGGTACCTAGATATAGAAAATCCCCTCAAAGAGAAAAACCCAAAGATGATAGTCCCTTGAATAGAGAGAGAGACCATGAGAGTAAGGAAGGACTAGGTAGCCCCCCAAGAAGATAAAGCCTCCCACACTCCAAAAAATCTTGCAAATGAAGATACTTTCTTTTTGTGAAGGGTTTGGTGAAAATATCAAAAACATGCTTATATGCCAAGAAATACTGGAGATCAATGACATCCATTAATGAGATCCTAAATGTAGTGTATGTGGACCTTAATATGCTTGGTCCTCTAATGGTGTACCAATATTTGTGATATTTAAATAGCACTTTGGTTATAAAAAAATATGGCATATGACCTTTGAAAATGAATACCAAACCTAGTGAGAAGATTTTGAAGCCAAATAGCCTAAACAACAATATTTAATTTCAGATTGTCCTTAGCTAAATAGTGTGGTAATATAGAACATGTCTTTGAATGAAATGCAAAATTATATGGTTTGCTCCATATCTCTTACAAAATAGTATTGGGTGGAGGTCATTAATTTTGTTTGTTATATTTAGAATCATGTTTCTCATCAAGCCTTGAAGGGATTCACTCATTTTGAAGATTGGAGTGGGTCAAAAACCATCAATTAAGCACTTTGAAGTTGTTGGTTCTCTTGCATGGGCCCACATTCCTACAAAGAAATGTAAGGTCATAGATCCACAGAGTTGAACTTGCATATTTGTATGCTATCCAAATGGTTTTAAGGGTTATCAATTTCTTCACCCTACTACACATGAGTTGCTCAATGAAAGGAGAGTTTATTTTGAGGAAGACTCCGTGAGTTCCACTCTAGTCACTTTTCCACATCCTCCCTTGACATTAGAGTTGCTTCGGCTAGAGGATAGTTCTTCTAAAAATTTACATCCATCTGGGTAGATTATTAATGATAAGGAGTCTTTTTTCTCCACTTTTGATGTTGAAAGTGATGATAAGAATTGACCCCATTCCCCTCTTAGCTAGTCATCATTGAAATTTGGTGATTCTCCTCC
Organism: Sequoiadendron giganteum; assembly: GCA_007115665.2. Classification (NCBI taxonomy): domain Eukaryota; kingdom Viridiplantae; phylum Streptophyta; class Pinopsida; order Cupressales; family Cupressaceae; genus Sequoiadendron; species Sequoiadendron giganteum. Next base: position 21,181,738 of record CM021104.1, read on the forward strand.
AGATTCTCTAACTTTATTTATACTTTGGGCATAACAATCACTAAAAATTATAAGTGATTGGTTTTTAAATCCATCAAACACCAAGTAGACTCGTTCATAGTTTCAAGGTTCTCCACATGTCTATCTTACTACTATCTTAGATTAATATTTTTTTTAGAGGCTTTTGATATTATTGAGTGTGATAAAAATATGTAGGAGAAGGATAGTTCATTGATTAAGAATCCCCTTTGAACTAAATTTTTCTAAAAATAATGATTGACATATTCACTACCATTGTCAATGTACAAAAATTTGATGGCTTTCCCTATCTATTTCTTCATACAAAAATTGATATCCTAAAAATTCTCAAAGATCTTAGGCTTCTATTTGAGAAAATACACCCAAGTATTCGATGTAAATAGGTGTTTTACCTATCTAGGTCCTATTTACATGCTAAGTCCACTTATGTCCTAGGTGTGTTTTTCTAGAAGTCTTAGATGTCTAGATAAGACCTTATCTAGTTGGATTTTATTTAATGCTTGTATCCTAGGTAATTAAATAATATTGAGGTAGTCGTCACATTATATAGGAGTAAGACATATTTCAAGATCTTATCTAACCCTATCTCACACCTTTTCCTTTATAATCAAGGCATCATATGTACATCCTAATTCAATTGATTCAATCCAATATACCACTACAATCTTGAGTACATGGAATATTAGCCATTATCGTGCATCCATTATTGCAAATTCATGTTCTTTTTCTCCCTCTTGTATAAGGTCTTTTTAGTTTTTACAGGTGATCCTAGAGCCATGTATCCTTGAGTGACTCTAACATAGTATTAGAGCTTTAGATTGGGATGAAAAAGACCTCGTATTTGAGTCCAAAGGGACCAAAAACCCCTATTTCCATATAAAATACTTGATATTTGGGTGAAAACAAATATGGGCCAGTTTTTAGGGTTTTAGATTTTGGGAAGAAAAATTCCCACACAATCTATACATATATGTATGATATATATTTGTATAGTTTTGTAGGTGAGGTTACAATTTGTTGATAGATTTAGCAAAGAATATTCTTTGTGCAGTGGAATATTCCTCTCTACATTAGCGTCTGTCACATATGACCTCTATGTAAGTGTTGTCGGTAGCAAGTATAAATTTACTAGAAAAGTACAAAATTTGGCATTTTTAATATTTATTAAAAATTATTTTAATCTCTAGTTCAATTTTTATTACCTTTGATTTATAATAATCAGGGCTTAGTTTAAGCAGAGGGAAGGTTTCGCCTAGCCTTGCAGGGCTTAGTTTAAGCAAAGCGGAGGTTCCGCTTAGCCTTGCAAGGCTTAAGCTCCTAGGGTGGAAGTAGAGACTCTGTAATCCCCAGAAAGTGATCAACAATCTAATCAATCTCCTAGGGTGGAAGTGGAGACTCTGTCATCCCCAGAAAAGCAAGAAGAGGAAGGGGAACAGTCACCCCATGTTGCAGACATTGATGATGAAACTGTAAGGAAATTTTCCTCCTTTGTTGATAAAATTGTTGAGTCCATCTCATTTGATGTGCTTGATATAGAGAATGTACTATATGTTGAAGATAATGTAAATATAGAAAACCCCAATTTTCCTTCTTCTAGTAACACAATAGATGAAGAATCTGAGCAGATAAAAGTAGAATTAGAAAAATTGAATGCAAAAATTGTTGAATTGAAGAGTCAATTGCAAGAAAACAAGGAGAAAATAAATCAACAATAGGAAGAACTTAAGGCACATATTGCAATCATAGGGAAAAGGGATCAGGAAATTATGAATTTAAAAATACAAATTGAATATAAAGACAAAATGATTGAACAGTTACAATTTCAAATCCAGCAAGGAAATGATAAAGATAAAAATTATGTGTCTTGTATTTCTGAAAGAAATGAAAAGATTAAGAAGTTAACAAACAATTTCATGCAATTATTCTTCGCTTTTGAAGAAGAGAAATAGACAAAATAATTGAATTGAATGCTTCTATAATTAGAATTGTGGAATTAGAGTAGGACCTATAGGAAAGCAACACTAAAACTATCATGGAATCCAAGGAAATACAAACTAAGCCAGTTGTGATAGAATGGTTTCAGGTGAGAATGCCTCCATTACTCATGAAGTGGATGGAAAGGTGTTACTTTCTAAAAGAAATGGCTAAAGATAATGCTCAGTTGAAAAAGGAGTTGGGTTTACTAAAGGAATCATTTGACACGGTTTACAAAGCTAAACAAGATGCTTGCTAAATTGGTGAGTTATTGTTGACTTGTAGAAGACCATCTAGATTATATGCAATATTTCTTAATGAACAAATTATGAGATGTAAATTGCTCCAAATCTACAATAATCATCCATGTAACCTTGATGGCAAATAATTTGTCAAAATCTTTGTTGAATCAACTCCCGAACAACAAGATATGTTGTGTGAATTCTTTGTCCATAATTTGCTTGTAGAAGATTGTATAGATTTTTATGTTAATATCTTTGTTGGGGAAGTACAATTAAGATCATTTCTCTCAAAAATGCACAATCAAATTCACTGGTAGGAAAGATCAAAATAATATCTACAGGCGGAGAAAACCATTGGGTTGTAGATGAGACATCCACACAGGAAAGCTTTTGCCTTTAAGACACAGTTTTTGGATTTTAAGCTCCATGAGGTTATAAATACTAAGTATAACAATAAATATTCGGTTGTGCTATGATCATTTCCAAGAATAGGGGCCAAAGCTTATAGGGAAAGCATGGCATGGGTGTGAGGAAAGGCATACCCCTCTTCCCATGTATCTAAAAAAAAAAGAGATAATATCACCCCTTAATATCAGGTGGCCATATGGAAGAGTTGTGGCACTAGTTGATATCCTTTCACACTTGAAGACTGATTGGATTGGTATGAGATACAAACCTCCTCTGCTGATTTCACCACCTCCTTCCCTCCATATTAACACAGATTAGAATGATGATAATTTTGAAAGATGGAAGGCTAGGGTTACTCTACAACAGGGTTTTCTAAGGGAACCTGGGGACTTTGACAAAGAGGCAAATAGTGTGTATGATCTCAATGCCAAATGTGAAGAAAAAAATGAGAACAGAGGAAATGAAGGTCAGGGGCCATAGCAGAGAGCGGGAGGACTTGCTCGAGCTTAGGAAGGGGAGGAAATGATGAGGTAAAAATAACCTCATTGATATAAGTGACTAGATACCCTATCTCATATTTTCCAACCCCCTTTACTCTGCCAATTAGTTATCTTTAGGATTAATAAGTGCTTTCTTTTTTTAGGAAATTGTATAAACTTAATTTTCTAGAATTGCTTGGAATAAACTAACCCGCGTTGACTTAATAGTTTAGATTTTGTAGAAATAAATAGGTTTCTCATGAATAATCGGTCATCATGCCCAGCTAGAAAAAATTCAATGCAGAAGACTCAACACAAACTCCATAAAGATGAAGATAGGCGCCGAAAGTTTAGGCGCCAGAATTCTAGGGCATTTGATGTACCGAGCTTTTATAGTTGTTTCGTTATTTCTTGTTAAAAATTTATGGCTCATTACGAATCTGTTTAATGTTTTTTATGTATGGACTCAAAGTTTATTAGTTTGTTAGGATTAGTTAATGACTTTTTCAATGGTGCTTTCCACCAACTAAAATTTAGGATTCTGGTAAGCAATTTTTGTATAAATATGTAATTTTTAGAAATGAAAAGACAACTTGAGAATATCTCTATGTCGTCGTAATGAATCTCTAAGCTATGTTTCTGTATTACACTCTTAATATGAATAAAGTGAATCTTGTTTACCTTATTTTGTTTTGCTAAGTGTTGTGAGTGGAATTGTTCTGGATGGAGTAATTATGGAGTTACCAAGTTTATGTGACCTGAATTAGATACAGAAGAACCCACGAGCTGGCCACTCGAGGGATTGTAGGAATATATAGATAAGTATTTTTACTTTCAGAATTTTGTTATTTCGATTATGTAAATGATAAAGTGTGAAGTCAAGTCTCTTTCACCTCTATTAATTAAAGTTCTAGTGCACCTACCTTACTGTTAAGTTTCAAGTTGATAGGTCATTTTCTATTAGCTATTAGGTTTGTTAATCCATTACTAGTTAAATGTTTCACAATTTCTTTACATGTTTTTCTTCTTCAACACTTTATGCACTTATTAGTTTGATCATTTCGATATTTTTTAGTTTAATTGTTATGCTTTTTGGACTAATAATTTCCTGCTTTCTAGTTTAGTTATTTCAAAGCTTTCTAGTTTAGTGACCTTCTAGTTTAAGTTTCATTTCGGTTGTTTCATTTATCTAGAAAATTTGAAAGAGTTAATTAAGGGGTTTCCTATTGCATATAGCCTTGAACACTACCCAGTTGATATTTGATGCACCTTTCAAACTAAAGAGATAGGACCTAACGACAGCCTATCAAAGAGTACCTTTGGATCCATCTCTCTTGGAATTTTCATTCCTTTTCTAGAACTTAAATTCTCTTATCTCTTCTCTTCTCAATTATATATACTGGATCGAAGACTTGCATCTTCTTCATCCTGAGTATATGTTCTTTCTCTCTTCAAAATTGGTTGCTTCTCTGACTTTTGGGTGCATTCTTCTCTTGAAGCAATTAATCCTTACATTCTTCTCTTTGTTTAAGATTTCTTAATTTGGGGACAACGCACAGTACTGAGACAACCTTTTACATCAAGGTCTCTTTCACTTTGCTGAATCAAATCTTGTTAGTTAGTTAGGTGCCTATGTGTATGTGTTTTTATGTTCTAACCACGCGAAATAATGGTTTTTTATGTTCTAACATGGTTGTCTTGTGCAAGTCTTTCTTGTCTAATGTGTTTGTTTTGTAGGTCTTCAACCTGAGGGCATGCTTCCTTGGTTCAAAGAGCTATTTGCTTCCTCTACAATATCCATTTGGTATCATGATGTTATTTATATTTAGTAGATTTCCTTTAGTGTGCATATTATTGTAGACTCATATGCCTGCTAAAGTGGGGGAAAATGTAATGTCATAAAATTGCACCCCTTGCAATTTCACATACATTCTCTCATCCGCTTTAGTGTCCACTCCCCTAAAACTTGTGTAGGCTCATTTTAGCCCTTCCATAAGCCCTTTTCCCCTCTTAGGATGCTCAAGACCCCTTTTCAGTAGCTACCTTTGCACGTCCACTTTACGCGTCCACTTTGCATTAAACTTTTTACTTTTCCCGTTCATGTCGTTGTGTAGCGTGATGTGTCTGGACGTCGCACTAGCATCTTGCAGCGTTTCAACATTCAAACGAACACCTCCGAGAATGTTTGCCACTTGTCAACAAGTTTTATCAGTGGTAATGGCTTGGGACGCCTTGTAACGACTCGAGAAGCTTCTTTGCCTTCCTTAAATGTTATCTTTTCAATCCATTTGGTCTTCTAGCCTCTCTCTAGCTTTGGCTCTTGCCTTTTCCTCCTCTTTTTCTCTTGTTATCTTGCTTGCACAACTCCATACAGCTTGTTACAACAGCACTCTCAAGCTCTTATAGCACTCTTTGCAACACCCTTGGCTCTTGCAACTATCCTTGTATCTACATTTTGTGATACAGGTTCTCCTCCTCAAGCGGGGATTGCTTTTATCACTTACATTTTGTGATGCGGGTTCTCCTCCTCGAGCGAGGTTTGCTTTTATCACTCCTTTGTTCATTTCTCTCTATTTATTTGGCTATACGTGAAGGTGGGAACACCAAAACGGGGGTTTGATTGAGGAAAACCCCTATACAACCCCAAAATTTTCTCTAGATCTTGTGCATGTAGGTATTGAAGATATTCATATGTGGGAGGCTTCATTACTTGGGTTTTTGTGAGAAGTTTCTCTCTCTTGTTCTCTTAATTTGTCATTTCTACTTCACTTTATTTCAGTTTTATTACTTTTTGTTACTTTCCCGCATTCTATAGTTTCTCAGCAATCTGAATGCTAGTATCCACTTTGCCATTTTTTGTGATATTCTTTCTTTCTAGTCTGTACGATATGCCAGCGCATCATGTTGTCATCCTTATTTTGTGCTTCCGTCCTTTGGCCAATAGCTCGTCAATTTGTCCAAAAAATCTTTGTGGCCTGCTCTTTCTAATTCTGAAACTCTCATGTTGTTCCTTGAGGTAGTTTAGGGCAGATCACCCATTGGAAATCTCTTGAGAATAAAGAGACTCATAAGTAGTGAATCCCCCTTCTCTACAATAAGGTTTATATCAAATTTGCTTGTTAAAACACACATCAAATTTACCTCTACAACTCGAGAGAACACAAACCCTAGGATATTGGTTAAGCCTTGTGGCAACAAGAAAATCATCAAAATCTTAGTTGGTTTATGGTCAAATGTGGAATCAAGTGAAAAGAAGCTAATCCTAGTTGGATTTAGGATCGCTATTCCTACTCTACACTATGAAACAAACCTCAACCTTTAAGAGTGACACATGGCGAGATAGCGCATTAGCATGACTTTAATAAGCACAACCATTTAGAACTTGTGCTACAAAGAGCCCACACACTATTAATAAACTATTGACACCTCAACACTTCATTGGGCCCACTAACCTAACATTATCGAGAAAATCAATGATAATGAGACCCATGTGGCAGTGTGGCGCATGAGTTCAAATTTAAAGGTTCACGAAATAAGAGGATGTGTTGTAAAGGATAGATGCACTTGAATAACACTTAGTCACATGGATGCCAAGCAGACAGTGGTAGGGACCACCATACAAGCCTACTAACGAGAGACTCAAGCATTTTTAAAAGGCATGTTTTTAATTGGTTGAACCAATTAGTAAGACAAAGGGGCCAATGGACAAACGATGAAGACACAAAATGCAACTTAAAATCTATCCACAAGTTGGGCAAGTCAACAAATAATTAGAAGATAAAGTATAGGCCACATACCAAGGGTTTAGGGTTTTACCGTTGAATGAACAAACCCTCTTAGGAAATGCACTAAAACCATAAAAATAGACAAGCATCAACAAGTACCAAGATGCTTCAAGACAAACTAATGTCCTTTCCACTCAAGCACATGTTGGTCCTTGTGCAAGAACAAGAGGAAGCAAGACTAAGATAGTGAAAGAGGTCAACAAGGATGACTCATGGACAAACACCCGAAAGCATTACAACAGGAATGAGATACTACATTCCTCTAAATGAGTTCTAATTTCCTCGAGATCTTGGTTATTTCCTTGTGATGATTCTATTTCAATTTGTTGTGTTTACATTGTTTTAAATCATTGCTTCTATATATTATAATGTTGTTGTAATTTGACTATAATTAAACCATTTTTTTTTGTAAGAATTAAGACCCTTTAAATTAAAAACCATAAGTTTCCACTATCCATGCTTAAATTGTAGAGATTTCTTGATTGAGACTGTGTGTGATTTTTTACATCAATGTGCATATCATGCTCCATGATCTATCATCGAGATTTTATGCAAAGAGATAAGAGACTGTGTGTGATATTTTACATCAACGTTTCGGATCATTCTCTCATCTCTTACATAACATCCTGATGATCGATCATGGAACATGATCTACAACGTTGATGTAAAAGATCGCAGAGAGGCTCAATCCAAAAATCTCTCCAAATTAAAACCCTTTCAAAAATCTTAGAGAAGATTGATAATAACTATGTTGAAAAACAAAATTTTAAAAGAAAAATGTGGCTCTTTGAGGCATAGAGAGCAACAACCACATAAACTCTCGGGCCCACACTCATCTCCAAAGAATCCGGGTGCCTAGCAATCTGAGATAGACTCCAGGCCTACCTAAGGATTAGGTATTGACACTGCTTGGCTCATCTCTTCTCTCTCCTCTGTCGAGTACAATTGACTTGTAATATCATACGCACACCTCCCAGAGTCTCCCGACACCTGGCAACGGTCCTCTCTACACAATTATAAACTTGGTGTCAATCAACAACTTCCTTCTTCACACATTCAAACGCCCCCCCTGTCCCTCTCACTTCTCCTCTCCCTCTCCTTATTTTCTCTGGAACAACACAAAGACTTCATATCACCAAAGTTCACATCCGATGTGATGTTTTGATGAAGATGGCACCCCTTCGAATCTGGGAAGTTGCCCCTGCCCTGCCCTGCCCTGCACTGCCGTGCCCTTCGGGTACCCGAGTTGGGGGGGGAAGTAGGCTCTACCCTACAAACATTAATATGGTGATCACGAGCTTATGGTTGTAGAGATCTACGTACGTACTACGTACTTACCCAGTTGTTTTCTTTTTTCTTTTGGGTGGGGACTGAAAGGCAAGAAGTTGTTTTTAAGGCCTGTGCTCGCACGCTTGCCTCTGGTGGTGCCAAAATCTTAAATGGCTACCACCACCATCAGTGGCGTCCTTTTAGCTTTTGCTTTTGCTGCCAATTGTATTGCAATGAGTTCATTGCAGTGTTGAATTGTAAGTTGCGGGTAACGTTGGTCAAAAAGCCATAAAAGATGGAATCGGAGTCTACCAAGATATCAATGCTATTTATGTCTCAAGATCCTCCAATTTATATATTGCTTTTTCTCCTTCCATAGTACACGGCAGCATTTATTATGGATTCAGCGTTCTCCTCTCTGGGTTACAGTTTTATATTCATTAAAAATAAATAAATACTCAATTGAATGATATTCTAATATATGTCATGATAAATACTAATTGATGTTTGGTACGTAGGATACAGTATGTAACATTATTATCAGGGTTCAATTGCATAGTTAAATTTGTTGATCCGTAATTCATGAGTAACATTTCATACGAAGTGTAATATCACAATTCAATTATGTAGTTTTTGGGTCAAACTCATTGAACCATACTTCATGAACATTCAGACAAAACTACCTCTCATTAGAATCAATGGTCCACTTAATACTTATTGTATCGATGTGATTCTCACAAGGGTGAAGCATTAGAACTTCTTGGGAGGTCACTCATCCAAGTACTCCTGCAAATCAAACATGCTTAACCTTAGAGTTTCCTCTAAGATCAAGTTCATTTATATTGCTACCCCATTTGCAAAACCTTAAGCATGTGTGAGTGTTAAGTAGACCTCTCTTGAAGTATCGATGCTTCATCCCTATGAGCATCACCTAGATGTGTTCATGTGGATTACTACTCTTGAAATATAAATCAATGAATTTGATTCAAAATCTATGTAGTTGAACTCTAATAGCAATGTCATAACATGATACTTATACTAACATAGGCTCAAATATTAATGTAGTGCAATAAATTATATTTTAAACGTGAATAGAGGTAGAAAGAGGTTTTATTTTCATTGTGATTAATTTTAATTACTTTTGTAATTAAAAATAACTTCAAATAGTTTTTTACAGAAGCCATCTATGTTAATTTCAATAGATTGGAGAAATACAATATCTCTAATAGGTTTTTATTGTGGAAAGAACAAACTTATGCACTCACATGATGGTAGTGATCTTTCACTGTGGGACACAATCTCTCAAAACCATCGTGATAGTGGTGGTCTTTCATTTTGGGTCAAACTCATTGATTCATATTTCATGACTAGTAGTCAAACAAACTCATCTTATGAGAATGAATAGTCCACTTAACACTCGTTACATTTGGGTGATGTTCACAAGGGTGAGGCATTGGGACTTCTTGGGAGGTCACTCATCCTAGTACTACTCCAACTCAAGAGCACTTAACCCTCCTCGAAGATCAAGCTCACTTAACTTGCTACTCTATTTGCAAAACCTTCAACAACTGTTAAGTGGACCTCTTTGGAAGCCCTGATGCCTCACCCTTGTGAGCATCACATAGATGCGGTGAATGTTAAGTGACCATTCATTCTCATGAAAGATAGATTTGTGTGAGCTAATACTCATAAAATATGAATCAATGAATGTGACCCAAAAACTATGCATTGAATCCTGATAGCAATATCATGATATTTATCCTAACACGAATTAAAATATTAATACAATACCATTACATTTTAAAGATGAATAAGAAAAAAAAATGTTTCATTTTCATTGTAATTAATTTAGATTGCTTCAACAGAATTTCTTACCAAAAACCATGTAAATTAATTTCAATAGACCCAACAAATATACTCTCTAATAAAGAAGGAACTTATGCACACACGTGATGGTGGTGGTCTTCCATTGTGTGACAGTCACTGTTATATTAGTGCTGAGAATAATTGAGCTTTATGAAGATTACGGATATCTACTTTATGACCCTAGACTTCAATCTACACAGAGATAATTACTTCAACTTAGGAGAAGATGGAACAGAAGCATTGATTCTCCATGACCAGGCTTGTATTTATTTGCCTTGTAAGAAGTGGGCAAGTATTCAAAGCTTCTGCATTCTCACATCTATCTGTGTCAGCTCACAGGTATGTGCTTCAACTTCTAACTTGCAGATTAAAAGAATATATTCTCTCTTTCTGGTTGGGTTGTGAAGTGTTAATGAGAGTCAAAAACAATAAACAATGGCATTCAGAGAGTAGTTCTTTCTTCACTTCCGCCGGATCATCACAGCCATGCAATAATATGCTAGTTGCTGCTGTCATTTTCCTGGCATGTCTTGGTATTGCAAGAGCAAATTTGTCAAAAGCCAAGAGATTAATATAGTGTTGTTCAAACATGGCTTTTTATCCCAGGTCTTGTTCAGGCCCCACGTCCTAGATAAGCAATAACCCATTTTCAATGAAAGAAATTTTAACAATGAACCTCAGTTGATTCGATCGCCTTACCTATGATGTCCCTATGTGTAGGTTTTTTTAACAATTTTTTTCTTAAATTACAATTAATGGACGTGGCAAACACTCATTTTTGGAGGAAAGTAGAGCCATAGGTGGTATCCATGGAAAAATTCAACCTTGCAATGAAGTGAAGTTATTTTTTGAACATTTCATTCATGTGGGAGAATTTGTTAAATTTTTGTATTCATCAAAACTTTTAGAGAGTTATCTAGATTATAAATGGGGGAACCTCATTTTAGTTTCTATAGGGTTTATGTTCAAATGTCGTTTCATTAGCATGGAATGTTTGGAATAAAATCTTCTACAATGTAATCTTTCTTCTATATCTCATATCAAATACATTGTACGAGTCCAAATGCACATTGCATTTTAGCAATAATTTTATAATTACTATAATGGGTAATTTGAATCTTAATGTTTTTTTTTTTGTTAATCTATTGTCGCTTATTTAATGACTAGGTTGTAATTTTTATTATATATATATATGAGTCTAAACATATTTTGAATTAACCATTTCGAGAGGTTGACAAATAAAGCTGAATTCTTAATCACATTGAGGTCAACATTCGAATTTGAATTTTTGGGCATGAATAGCCAAGATAGGGGTGTTAGGTGCCTCTATCTAGGCATTATTTTCTTTGCAAAATCTTGATAAATAAATGGTTAATCAAGTTTCCCGAAAAGGCTATGAAATGGGTACATCACAAGCATGATTTTAGCACATGTACCAAAGTGGGTGCCAAACCTAGTGTGAAATTGTGAGGGGTATATGATACTACAATTTGCATCTTAATGTCATGTTGATCCTATGATTTGGTTTGCACCCAAGACCATTTTCTTTGTAAGAATTTTTAGAAATAGTTTTGAATCCAAGCATGTAACATTTCTCCAAAGAACACCAGACCCTGGGCTCGTTCTTTCAACCCCCTTACGGAGTCGTTGAACACCAGACCTGTTTGGGTTCAACTGCCAAACCTTCCTCTCCAGTTCTAGGAGGAATCATGCTTCGAAGCCATTGGTAATACCATTGGTCGTTTCTTAATGGTGGATTCTACAACTAGGGAGTTTGGGCACACCATGGTCGCTCGGATGCTTGTTGATCTAAACATCTCCAAACTTCTCCATGGGGATGTTATTTTGTTGGTGGAGGACAAACCTTGGAAGTAGCTCTTAGACTACGAGGGTCTCCCCTTTCGGTGTAGGAGATGCTTTTCGGTGGCTCACTTGGCCTCTGCTTACCCTCATGCCTGCCACAAGGGCGCTGCAACTTGGTGGAAAGATGCTCTCTTGGATCACCTCACGGTGGGTTCTTCTTCAGAGGTTTCTTCTGTGTTGGTCGACCCTCATGTTGTTGCTCTCCCGAACCTGTCTTCTTTGGAACCACCTTTGGATCGTTCTGCTGACACTGTTGTGCCTGACCCTTCTGCTGACACTGTTGTGCCTGACCCTACACTTGCTGTCGCTGCTCTGTCAGACCTTGTTCGCCCTTTGTTGGGAGCCTCTTATGTTTCGCTTGTTGATTCGATCTCGACTGCCTTGCTACTGACTCCCTCGTTGTTTGGTGGTCCTGTGGTGGCTGAGGTGGGGTTGCTCCTCTCACCGTTCTCTTTGTTTCCTATTTTCAAGCCTCCATGGTTGGTTGTTCTTCGGAAGAATAAATTTGTGTCTACTTCTTAGACTCAAGCTCGGGGAGCCAGCTTTGAACCCTCTGTGTTTGGGGTTGCTTAATCTCGTTGTTTTTCCACAGCTGTCAGTCAGTTGTTTCTGGTTGTACCTATAGTTCAATCTCTATTTTGAACTATGTTTTTCTTTGGCCCCTTGGGCTCTTTATGAAGGGTACGACACCCTGAAAATGTTGCTTACCATTTTAAAAACATTTCTCCAAAGAAGAGAGGAGAGTCAACATCACTAGCCTTGGAAAAATGAGAAGTATAACTGCATGTTGGAGAAGAGCTAGTAACTAAATTCATAGAAGAAGGATAAATTCTGGCATTAGAATTTGGATCCTTGTTAAATGAGGGAATTTCATAGTTAGAAGGCTCAACCTTATGGTGGATGAAGTCTAAGGAGACCCATTGTCACCAAGACATGTATTTTCAATGAAAGAAGGAATGTCATCATCAATAGAGATTGAAAATGGTGTTTAAGAGTTTGGTGTAGAAGGTACAAAGATATGAAGAGAGTAAAGAGTAGGCTTCACATGACCCAATTCATCCTATTAATAATATTGAAAGGGGTTAAGATTAGCCTGTGTTGTGTATGTTTTATTACCTTGCAAGTATTTTATAAAATTGGTGTAAGGTATATGGGACTACACCCATGGCATGGATCCATGGTCTACCAAGAAGAAGGTTATATGATAAAGTACCTTGCATTACATAAACCAAAGTGGGTAAAATAATGGCATTAAAATTGATAGGTAATGTAATTGTTGACATTTCATGCCACCCTTTGATGACCCATCATTGATAACTGGTCTAAGAGATCCTACATGGGTCATCTCACATGAATTCTCCTTGAAGGTTCCTAAAATTGGCTAAGTCCTAAGTTTTGGGCTTTCGAGCTTTCACTTACCTCTCTACTCGCTTGCCTTCTTCCTTGCATACTTTCTCTACCCCTCCTATCTCTTTCTTCTTTTCCCTCTACCACTTCCATTTCTTTCCTCCTCTCTCTGCCTTTTTTTCCCATTCCAATCCCTTCCTTCTGAAAGTCAACTAAGTGTTGATTTATTAGGTATCGAGCTTCACCCTTACTCCTTAAAGGTAAGAGGTAAGACCTTCCTCTGATCCCCGACCCCTGGTCTACTCTTTCGAAATCTGACTAAGTGTCGGCCTTTCGAGCATCAAAGATGGGGCATCCTCTTTACCTCTTACCTTTGTTATGGTAAGAGGTAAAATACCCTCCTGACCTCTGATCTCCGATGGATGCTTTGAAAATTCGACCAAGTCTCAAATTTTTGGTCATCGATGATCGGTTATCCCTCTTATCCCTTACTTTCTTTCGGTAGGAAGTAAACTCTCCTTCTGAACCTCAACCTTTGATGCCTAGTTTCAGACTTCAACGTTCGCTCATCCTTCTTCCCTTTTACCACTTTGCGATAAGTGGTATGATGCAACCCCGACCCTCGATGTCCAATGGTTCCTTTCGGCCATCAAATGTTGCTCTTCCCTTTTACTCCTTATCTTAATTTTGTGGTAAGCTACAAGAAATATGCCCAATATCTGAAGCTTGATGTCAATGTTGGTGTTGATGAAGCATTTGATAGATGGATATTTTGAAACATGTGGCAATCCCTCAGCTCGCAACATTGATAGATGGATATTTTGAAACATTGCAAATTCAAATCTTTCTCTCAAAAATGAAATGTGATATGCGATGAGAATAAAGAAGGAAAGATGAAGAACGCGATTGGAACATTTTTTGGCAATGATGCCATTGATGTTGTATCTACTTTCTCATTTACTAGAGTTGATTTTTGGCGAGCGAGAGTGGTCTTAAATGTTACTTTTACCTACTCCCATTAATGGGGATGTTTCCCATGCTTTATTTTATGCCGTCGACCTTCCTTCTTCCATAGCTTTATATTTTGTCGTAATTTGTTACGGATTTCATGGAGGTTTTCTTCAGGGTTTTGTGCTCATTAATGTGGTGGATCGGTGTGGATACCTAGTTGCTTATATCTTCTCAAATCTATACGCCATGTTTTTGTGAGGATTTGATTTGGGTTTTTGCTAGATTTTTTTTCTCAGAAGTGTGTTTTCATTTTGGTGACTTGTTGAAGGACGAGGTCGACGTTTTGGTCGCATGATTCAAAGAGGATTTTGTGGTGCCCATACTGATTTATTATTGTTACTTTATCCTTTCTGATGGATCCATGCTCATATCTCTAGTTTTATGGGGGGTTTGGATGCACTTTCAAGAAAAAACATTTATTGTTGGGTATGGCATGCAAGTCTTGGTTTTCTCTAGGCTCTCTTTCTGACACAGATTTCATGAGCAGATCTCTCCTTGATCAAATATCCTTGACTGCTGACCCTAGCTAGGTTAGGGTTTGGGTGTGTTCATCCAAGTTATGCTTGATCTATAAAAGAAACACTTGTATTCTTTTTAAGGGTTCTTTTTTTGGGCTCCTCTCATAGATTTATTTTGTAGACATTGTATCCCTACATTCTGCCATTGTAAAGTCTAGATTTATGCCTTATATTAATGAAATGTAGCTATTGTCACAACTATTTCTTGCATGTTTGAGTAAAACTTCTTACCTTCATATTTGAATGTGTGTTTTACTTGATTTGTTAATGGCAATCTAAAGCAAAGAAGAAACGATTTATATCTTGGTGTATCACCTTCATTTCCATTTCATGTTCTCTTTCTATCTCTTTTCCTTGTGAACTGTTAGACTAGAGTAGTGATAGGTTTTCATGTGTTGGGTTGGACTAGCACATTACTCTTTGATTGAAAGAGGAAGTCAACCTTCTCTGGAGACTCAACCTCATTCATGCAAGGTCTCACACCTTGAGGTTGTTTCCATTGTGTCATTAGAACATTGAAATCCTTGTTCAGTAGGGTGCATTTCTATGTGACAATAGTTTTTGGCACTCCCGGTGGAACCACTTTCTCTCCCTTGAAGAATTTGGTGTGTTCTCTAGCACTTTTTTTCCTTTTGAGGCATTCCTTCTAACACCATGGCAACTCCATTCAAAATCTACTAGTTAAGCAGTACTAGTTCTACTTCATTATGTTGAGGAAGAGGTGCCTTCTTCAACATTTCAACCTTTGCAGGTAGTCCTACAAGCACCTGGTGACTCTACAACATCATTTGGGTGACTACGTTGGTATGTACCCAAAATATTTGGTTGGGCAGTCCTCTGCTTCCCTTTTAAATTTTCAAAGTGTTTCATGTTCTTCCCATGCATAAAAATGTCAAATTTTAATGGATACCATATGTGCGTGCTCCCCCTACCATGATAATGCCAACTTTGCACCTCCCAATCAACAATATCAAGCTAGTTATGTCTCCCATTTCACTTTGCATAACCTTGTTATTGTGGGTTCTCAATCTTATCAAAATTCTTATTACCCACCCCCTTGCTCAGTCTTCTTGGACACCCACATATTCCTATCAACAACCCCAAGAGACTCGTCATTTTGAAAATTATCCTTTGTTTCTCTCCATGTCACCCCCAAAGTTCTAGTAATATGAGTGCAAGTGAAATTACAAGCATATTTATTGATTTCAATAGGTGGTTGGATGATATTCAGAGGTAACAAGAGTTTGACCTGCAACAGGAGGAGTGGGCTAATCAAGCCTATCAGGGGTAGCAAGGTTATTTCTTACAATAGGATGAGACTGTCCATCAAGCTCACTATCCACAACAGCAAAATATAGAGGCTCAATGGAGGTATGAGCAACAATTGGAGGCACAAAGAAAGCAACATAAGAGTGAGGAGACAAAAAAGGATGTGGCAACAATTATATGACAAGAGTGATTTAATTGCAACTAGTTGCTAAGAAAGAATTAACATAGAGAGGCAATCTGAAGAATTTAGTTCTTCACTTGAAGTGTCTCAAAAATTTGAGGTTTGTGTTGATGAAGTGTGCATCAATACAAGTATTTCAATAATTATTGAGTAGCCACACATCTTCCAAGAGAGTGATGCTCCTTTTGCTCAATTTGAAAGTATTCTTGAGCTTTGATGTAAAGTTTTTCATTTGAGGTACATGAAGAAGAGATTCCTTGTGCAAATAAAAAAATAGGTTTGGCATATTTTAAATCACCATGTGAGTTGGAAACTTTCTCTTTTGGTTCCAGTTCATGCAATGAGGAGGTTAGTGGTGATGAAATTGGCCTATCCTTTTGTGAGGTGAGTTCTCTTCCCTCTATAGAAGGTTTTTTCTTGGATGTTGATCTATCTTCATAAAGTTTCACCCCTGTTGTTGTATGTTCGCCTAAGGCACCAGTGTCAAATTAATCTGACACTTGCACCATATGGTTCCCTTGCAATGGAAAAGTTTGTAGTGAAGTGATCCTTCACCTTGCAAGCATTTCATATAGTTCCATGCATGTTGGCAATGGTTTTCAGTGGTTGCAGCTAGATGAGCTATGCAACTATGGTATGAGGGAGTTCAAATCCTTCAAAAGGTTCATCTTTAACAAAGGAAAATTTCCGTTTTTTGCTTCCTATTATTTTAATGTACATATTGTAGATATCTTGCTTTCCATGAAGTGTTTTGCACACCCTGCATTCTCCTTAAGGTAATGTATATTCTAGATTTCTTTCTTTTCTCCAAGTGCAGGCTTGCACATGTTTTGTTTTGCCTTTGGGAGGCCCAGGTATGAAGTTTTACCCTCATGACTGTGCCCAATGGACCGATAAGGCCTTTGGATTCCATGATTAGCAGGCAATCATCCTACATAAATCACAAAAAGTGTTGGCATTTCATGCCACCGTTAGATGACCCATCATTGATAACCAATCTAAGAGATCCCATATGAGCCATCCTACATGAATATCCCTTGGAAAATTCTTAAAATTGGCTAATTCCTAGAATTTTGGGCTTTTAGGTTGTCACTTGATTATCTACATGCCTTCTCCATAGCTCTATTTCCCTTCTTCATTCCTCCCACTCCTTCTCCTCTTAAGCCTCTTGCCTTCCTTCCCTTTCCCCAATAGCTTTTTTTTTTTTTCACCCTTACCTCTGATTTCAAGGTTCAGGGTTTGGTCTTCCCTCTTACCTCTTACCTTCTTTAAGTAAGAACTAAGGCTTCTTCCCAATTTCTGAAAGTTCGTTTCTTTTAGGAATTTGGTCTTCCTTTTGCCTTTCCTTTGTAGGAGGTAAACCTTTCTTCTCCCCCTTTTTTCCCCGATAGTTTCTTTTAAAAATTTGACTAAGTGTCAAATTTTTGAATTTCAAAGGTAAGCCTTCACCCTTACTTCCGATTTTAGGGGTAAGGATTCACCCTTACTTTTGATTTCAGTGGTAAGACTTAACCCTTACCTCTAATTTTGGGGGTAAGGCTTCTCTCTTACCTCTGATTTTTAATTTCTAACTTTTTCTCATCCCTTCCTCTAAGCATGTGGTATGAGGCAAGACCAACGCTCGATTTTTGACAATGTGTTGTTTTCGGGGGTCTAGACCATTTAATGCATAAGCAAAGGTTTCCTTTCGAGTTCAACGCCTCGACCTTCCTATGGATTTGGCATATTTTCTAGATGACATTAATGCTCGAATCACTTTTTGAGTGGCCTGCTTCGATTCTAGGGCTTCAAGGATGACATTTATTGCTCCATTGACTTTTGCAAGTGGATTTTATGGGCACACATGCTCATTTATTGTTGTTTGTTGACTTTCCTAACGAATCCCTTCCCTAATCATGATTTTCACAGGATGGCTCCATTCTTTCCTGCATAGACTTCATTACTAGCCCTAGTTAGGGTTAGGGTTTGATTTGTTGCTCCAAGTTATGCCTGATATATAAAGGCAAGAATTGTATTCATTATGAGGGTTCTTCCTCTAGCTCCTCCCAAGTTTTTCTTTGGCATACTTAAATTTTTGCAATTTGTGATTGTAAAGATTAGGTTTTTTGCCTCTACATCAATGAAATTGATCAAAATTGCCTCTCTTAACTTGTTTATGTTTGTGTAAGTTCATTTCCTTCATATCTACTTGTGTTTTTTATCTCTTTCCTTGCATGTATGTTTGAGTTATTTTGTTTACAGTTGTTGTTTTGAGAATCCTTCCTTCCAACACCTTGTCAAACCCTAGCCTCCATGCTTGCCTTTGGGAATCGATGAAATATAGATTTTTTTGATTCCCCTGGTCCTTTTTCAACGTGTTGTTGTTCAATCTCATCCAGGAAGAAACAACTTTCCATATTGGTGTACCACCTCCATTTCCCTTTCATGCTTTCTTTCTCCCCTTTTTCCCTGTGAGTTGTTAAAGTAGGGTAGTGGTAGGATTTCATGTGTTGGATTGGACTAGCACATTGCACTTGGATTGAAAGAGAAATTCGACCTTCTCTAGAGATTTTTCCTCATACGCACAAAGATCCCACACCTTGAGGTTGTTTCCATTGTGTCATTAGAAAGTTGAACTTTGTGTTCGGTAGAGTGAAATTTCATGTGACAATAGTAACCATACCAAGATCTTGGCAACTAACATTATCAAAGCCAAAAATAGATAAAGTTGTAGGAGAAAGCGAAGAAATATCAACTTAATGTGATGTAACAAATCAACACCACAAATATTGAGACATGATCAATGAGGGTGCATTTGATACCAACATTTTTTATAGAAACAAAATTATTAAAAGGGGATTGTATTTATTTTGAACTTTGAGGAGGGGAAGTTTAGATGGGTTAAAAGTGATATTAGTAAAATTATAATGAAATCATTCAATAATAGCAACCACATCCAAGGGATTTGTAGAATATTGTATAGGTATCTTTTGTAAGTCCTAATGAAGGGAAATATGATAAGAAGGTGAAGTTTGTATTAGGTACCAAAGAGATATCTTAGCTTTTGAAGCCTAGTGTATTTTAGCAAGTCATACTCTATGGAACTTTTAATAGAACAATAAGGATGGTGGAAGAATAGGATTTGGTGGGGGAAGGGAAACAAGGACATGAGGTACATATTTATTTTCCTAGTGTTATATGTGCACGAGCTACTAAATGGTAATCAATATCTACAAGAAAATTATATTTTATATGGAAGAAAATAATTGAAAAATGTAGAAGCTCATAGACTATCAAGAATAGCCTAAATAGTGATCATAGGATTCAAGAGGGTGGAAGTGAATCAAGAGCTACGTACATAAATATTTTTGTAATAAAAGAAATATTTTGAACATTAAATGAACCTATCTAGCATCCCCTTAGCTAGTGGGATAGATCAATTAATAATAATAGAATTAACCATGTGGTTATCTTGTTGAGGAATATAAGATGTAAGGGAAGGAGTTGAAGAAGTATATACTCAACATTTATTCATTGAGGATTCAATGTGAGATGAGAGTCTCCATCAACTAATGCTTCATCTCTAGACTGGAGAGAATTAGTATGAAGAGTATGTGAATTAATGTTGAGGAAAGTGTTAAATTATTTCATCCTATTGCAATAAAATATCCTAAAAAAATAGGAGGAATTTCAAGAGAGGGATCAAGGGAAAAGAGTGATAGAGGAAGAGCTAGGTCACCATCACATGCATGGAATGGAATATCTTGTACTTTTTGAGAAAATATAGAAATTGATGTAACAAAAGAAGATAATAAATTTATTTAGAGATAATAAGTATAATTTAAGAATGTGTTTGAGAAGGTTTAAGTGTGAGTGATAGGTTCGCCATAAAGTAAAAGAGGAAAAATAAAAATTTAGCTAAGATGTATTAGCCAAATGATTTTCCCTACTTTCACATTAGGATTGTCCTAGTTTACTACTATTTAACATAATAACTCTATAATCCTATAAATTCTTTAATAAAAGAGTTTTCTTTAAATGGAATGATTGAGGAAAGATGATAAAATATTACTTTTTAGAAAAATAAAATAATAATTTATAGAAATAAATTATAGAGTTGAAAAGAGAACGAAAAGAAGAACCTAGAATCAAAAGGAGGAATTCATTGCCCAAGGTTTCAGTGTGTCATGTGGACATCTTCACATTGCATTTTCATATTTATGAATAGAATGCAAAAAAATATCTAAAAATCGTGAATATCTAATCTTGTTGTTAAATAGTGAGTGAATGATCCTATCCCAAATCTGTTAGGGAATGGTCTGAGTTGTTAATGTACAATATTGGAACTAGAATGAAGGGAAAGGGATGTGCTAATCCTAAGGTTCTTAGGGGCACAATAAAAGGAATGGCATAATAACAATGAGAAACAAGAACAATATTACTTGCAAAGGCTTGAGGAAGCCAAGAAGAACAAGAGAGATAAACAGAATGTTGTAAAAATATTAAGAGTGTTGTAGAAATTTGTGAAGGGCAAGAGTGTCAAAAGAGAGACCAAGAGAGCTAATAATGAAAATTTAGAAAAAAATGAGAAGATGGTGTAAGAGAAGGTTGCTGACAAGCTTTTTGGAATCATTTTGTGCCATTTTCATTGACCTAGTAATGTGAAAAGTTTAAAAACACTAAAAAATGACCACTAAACAAAATTTATCATTAGATGTTGGTACATTGCATGGACATCTATATGATGCACAAGTGTCTAGATAATGTAAGCTATAAAATGATGAAGGGCTAGAAAAAACATAGGTAACACAAAGATGACATGAATAAGTGACCACCAAAAATAAAAAACTAAGCACCTTGAATATAAAAAAGGCTAATGCAAGAGATAGAATGAACCTAAAAAACACTAAGTGAGTGGACACAAAACATAGAATGAAATTGCAAGGGTATGTAAACACATCTACAACTTTGCAACTTGTTAGGAATAGGGTGGTGTATACCTTGCACAAGAAATAATATTTAATTATGTAGAATAAATATTTATTTGTGGTGCATCTTTAGGAGTTGTGTTTAGCCACATTAAATATTTATTTGGGTCCACTTGTAAATTTTAATGTGAAATTGGTAAGATATTTTTATGTGTGGGTTGCACATGGGAAAATATTTAATATTGGGAAACTTAGTACCAAAAATTAAATGTTGAGATCAATTGTTTTATGTACTCATGGTTTCGAGGCACATGGTTTTAGCTTACCAATAGGTTTTTTATGTGATCCTAATTCTATAAAAGCAAGAACATGTTTAGTGGCTAATGTTGGCTAGTTGGCTAGTTTGCTTGTTTGGCTTGGCTAGATCATTGTATTAAGATCTCTTTTGAAGAGTGCATATGTCAAGCATGGCATGGGATACGTGGATACATGATTGGACACATGGAGGATACATTGGAGGAGCTTGATTCTTTATAAGTATTCATGGAGACTCTAAAAGTGTGCTATAATTTTTTTTATTGCTAAATAATATATTGAGTATGGATACTTTTTGAGGTTGGTTTTTTCCCTTTTGAGTGTTTTCCTAGGTTATATCTTGTATTATCTTGTGGTATGTCTTTGATATTTTTATATGTTTATTTTGTAATATTGTATGCATGCTTTTATTTCATGTGGTTATGTAGGAATTAGTTTGATCAATGTGTATTATTTTCCTAATGTAACTCTTGTGAATTACATGCCAATCATTAGTTCCTACAAGCTTTACTCTTTGAAAAACTTTAGATTTTTTATGCAACTTTGTGCCTCCTACAAATTACATGTTGACCTCTATTTCCCACAAGTTTTGACTTCTATAGAACTTTAGAGTTCCAATACAAAATTTTAGTTCCTTCAATATTTGATTGCTACAAAACTTAGAGTTTCAATGCAACATTGCAACTCTTATAAATTGTATACTGTTCTCCAATTCCTACAAACTTTGAATTTCAAAAACTTTAGATTTTTTATGCAACTTTGTAACTCTTATAAATTGCATACTAGCATTTAATTCCCATAACCTTTGACTATTGTCAAACTTGGAAGTTCTCACACTATTATTTAAATCCCATAAAACTCATATTCTAACAAGGTTTGAAGTTGAGTTTTGTAAGTGGTTTAAATGGCTTGTAACTTCTTAACTTCACTAAAACACCAAAATATAAAGGAGGGTCCCAATCAAAGAAAGGGATGCAATAATATAGTGGAAATAAACAAATGTTTCAAAGATGAGAGAAATATGCGATAGATGTAGAAAATAAAGTATAACTTTTTAAATGATTTAAATGTGGAGTGCCAAATGTAATTGCACAATTTCATTTCACTCATTCCCACCTACTCACCATTATTGCATATCAAATATCATAGTTTCCTCATTAACTCATATGGTCTCCTCAGTATCTTGGGCATTCATTTTTGAGGGAGTGAATCTATGCCTATGATTTTCAAATTGGTACAGTATCATTTTTAGGGAATATGCTTAGCTAGGTTAAGAGAGGTTTTGTGGTTTCATTTTGAAGCATATTAGATAGTGTAGTTACAGAACCAATAAGAAGAAAATGTTGCAGGAAACCTTAAGGTTTCATTTTTTAGTTTTGGGTATTATTATTTTGAGGTTCTAATGATGTGGGTTTATTCAAAATATTTAATAAAATTATTGTATCTTTGAAGAATGATTGTAACTAGTAGAACTAAAATTGTTTTAGAGTTTCTAGGAGTTCCCTATGCATTGTCTTAATGGGTTATTGATTATTTGGTCAACTAGAAGGCTGCAAAATCATTTCAAATATTTTCTAATGTATCTTCTCAAGATCAATAAAGAAATGCATAGGTTTATTACTGGATTATTAAGTAGACTCTTATAAAGTTCTACAACTTTTGTTATTTATGCATTTACATGTGTAGAACCCAGTTTATGTGTGTGTTTGAATGAATATAGTCTTTAGGTATATCTTCATTAAGGTATCCTATTTGGTTTTTAGCTATTGTATATTTTGCATAAACTCCATACTTTGTGCTCAATTGGATATAGGCACTAGTTTGTAATTTGTCCCCCATCCCATTGCTTCAACACATTTTAAACAAATTAAAAATGATACACATTTTTTAGTTGTGTTATCTTTCCAATTTCTATGTTTAAGTGCATAATAATAAGGGTTGTTATGATAAAGGATTCTGCTATTTTAGAAAAGATGGAAAGGAAAGTTGACACGTGGGAAAATCAAGCAGATTTGGAATGGTTGATCAAGGACCAGAGAAAGGAAGTTAGTCAAGTGCGGCAAGGGAAGAAGATTTAAGAGAGAAAGACATAAAGGGAAGAATGGAGGTACAAGGCGCATGAGGAGGCAGGCCACTATTTTTGGAAGGAAAGGAGATTTCAATTTAGAAGTTGCAATGGAGAAGATAAAGGGTAGAGGAAATGGAATAGACCCAAGAATGAAGCTAACTTAAAAAATTGGCAGAAAGCCTAAAGGGGGAGCCAGTCTACCTTGGACAAAAGTGACCAATGATCAGTGGTAATCACTAGGAAGGAAAACATGGGGAAGGTGGAATCAGACAGGTAATGAAAGGTGGACTGAGAAACTGAATTATGAAATAGAGAGACAGTGACAGCTAGGGTTGGAAATGAACAATCGAACAAGTAACTAGAGGGAGTGATGGATGCCAACATGTGGGTGGAGGAAAATGGTGACCAAGCCCAAGAAAAAGATGGTGAAACTAGTACTCATAGCCAAAAAATAATCCCACTACAAGGAGAGATTTGGTAGTAGAAGAAATATTTGGGCAAGAAGCCCAAGTAGCATCAGGTGCAAATAAAAATCATCTCCTTGGTTCTATATAAACTCAAGACCTAGCTTGCATTTTTCATCTTAGAAGATCTTAATGCAATTTTATCATCTTGGCATTGCACATCTCTCCTAGTTATTGGTTTGCATTGTTTATGCTTTTCCAATTTATGTAGCTTTGAATTTCTATTATAAAGTTCCTTGAGTTATTCAATTTATTTCAAATTTCTAACATATTATCTATTGAGAGATAAAATCTTATTTGTCTACATGTGCATTACTATCAAACTCAAAATGCTTATTACAATTAATCATAGCGGGGATTTTTTATCAGTAGATTGAGAAGTCATTTGGGGATTTGGGTGAGCATTTCTTCATGAAGTTAAATTAAGTTTCAAATAGCTCTTAGCATTAGCAAACCCTAGAAAGATAATAAATGATAAATCAATGGTAGTTGTAAATGTGGATCTCTAGAAATGTAATCAATCTCAAAAAAATAGTAATAAAAATCAAAAGATAAACCCTAAGGGGTTGTAAGAGTAGGGGGCTTGACCAGAATAAAAAGGACAATAAAATCCATTTTACATAAAAGGTCCTAAGGTAATTAATTAATTAAACATAATAAAAAATTACACTAGGATTATATAACTAGTTTTAATAATTACTTGGAGTAAGGTATCAAATAAATAAATAAAAATATCTAAATAAAAAGTTACTTAGCTAGAAATCTAATGCAAATAGATTGTGGCAAATATTTGTAATTGATTCATTAGTATGCAAGAACATTAGAAGTAATCAAATGAATGTCTTGAGCTATATGAAATTGTTATCTATAATTGTGTGTCACTTCTACAAGTATGGATCCATCTTATGCAAGTGTGGATCTAATATAGATGTGTGGATATGATCTTTGTAAATATTTAATTATCTACCTTTATCTTGTCTTGAATATTTATATTTATTCTTGTGTAAAAAATATTGTTGGGTTGAGAATTTGCCAATTTGATAGGGAATATGTCTCCCCTTGGTGAAACTCCTAAGGTACCAAGTCAATGACTTTTGGAAATGAGTAGAAACAACAAGAAAATATATATAGTAGATGCCCTAGATGTTGATGCAAGTAGGTAATATAATAATAAATTCTCTAATTGTGCAAAATGAATGCCTTTTGAATGCTCTTGTCAGATGACCTCTGGTGTGTAAAAATGAACTAGGGTTAGTCTTTAAATAAAATTTTAAAGGACATAAATAAAAATATTGTATGCTTTGAGTTGACACATAGCAGCTAGTTGGAAGGGTTAGGTAGTTGAATTTAAAATATAAAGGTTCAAGGGTAATTTTCACAAATAACATAACCAACCCACATCAATTACTCAAAACACATATTTGATCAAAAGGAGAGAAATGGATAAAATTGAGGACGAAGACAGGTCCTTAGAAATGAGTAAAGATAGAAAAAGATATAATTTGGAGTATACACCAACTCTTAGAAAAAACCATGTCATTTATATATTTGTTATTGCATAAAGAATAATAAATCAAAATGAACTCAAACTCAATAAGAAAGATATAAAATATTTTTTTTATCATTACAAATTTAAATAATATCAAAGATAATTATACTCTATTATTTATATCTTAACAATGAATTATAAAATATAAATTAAAATGTTAAAATAAAATTATACATATTAAAGTCTTTTATTTTAAAAATTAAAAAGAAGTATAAAAAAATCTTATAACCTATTTTATACCCAATACTATTTACTTGCATTTCTTTCTAACACCACCTAATTTTTTAAAATATTTTATTAAATCTACGGAAATTGGCATAAACTAATAGCCCAACAAGAATATCATTGTTGATAATTTAGCATAAAGAAAAAAGAAAAGTTCTTTAAAGAGATGAAAGGACTATTTGTTATATATAAAATATTACACTTTAGACCCAATTTTCAATATAAATTTAGTTCAAAAGAGCCAATTTATACAACAATGTCAAAAAAATCTTCATTTTTACTTTACTTATAATTGTTTAACTTTTGAAGTAAAGGTAACCTTGCCAACTCACTCACACTTACTTTTACATTTATCCTTTATATTGTTTGTGGTGTGTATTGAGGTGAGCATTTGACCACTTTAAGGAGTCCTTTAAAGTATTGAATTTTTTCCTTGTTTCTTTTAGTTCATTACTACCTTAGTATAAGCACTAATAGTCCTTTGAATGTGGATGGCTTTTATTACAACTTTTCTTTCTCGTTTTAAGTAATATATTTTTCTTAAATTTGGAATTGATTAGAATTGATTTTATTTTTAAATTAAATTTATATGTATATTTATATTAGAATTTTTACAATTTATTCTCATTCATAAATATAATAAGTTTCAAACAAAAAGAATTTCAAGGCATTATCATTTTGTAAAATGTTGAGATGAAGATAGTAGAAATGTAGGCGTATGGGCATCACAAGGGGTTGGCAAATTAACATATAAATCTACATTAAGATTCACATGTTGGACCTCATTCTTTGCCAAATCTGTAGGTGGTATTTTAGAATATGGTGGATGGGGATGATAGTTGATTAAATATAGAAGGGCTTGGAATTTGACTTCAACCTTTTTCCTATTCAAAGAACCAATTTTTAAGTGATGCGACCGAAGAGAGTTGCTTATAATTATCAAATGAGCATTGTGAAGTCTATGCTTAACGGAATTGTATATATAGTTAACAAAATGGGACCTTTGAATATCTTTGTAGCTTAAAAATTCTCCAACAAGAGCTCATACTTTAAAACGGTCATAATTCCCTAATGCATAAATGGATGTTTACTTAGAAATTAGACAATCTTGAATGTGCGCAAAGGCCAAATTTGTATAATATCAATGTCTTGAACTAAATCTATAGCATTTGAAAGGAAAGAAAGAAACCACCTAGGAGAAATAGATTATGCACAAAAACTCCTATAGAAGATTGTGACCAATGATCTCCTACACAACCTCCTCAACTTCAACATAATCAATTTTAAAACCTTCACTAGCAACTCCATATTGAAACCATCTTGATTTGGATATTCCCAATTTTGCACAAGTAAACATTCACTTGTTTAACTATAGCTCCATGTCTACTTCTTTGATCCTTTTTTAGTTATGTTAAATAATAAGGCCTTCAAAGGCTTATAACATGCTCATCATGATAAGGGAATAATGCACTTTTCCTCTCAACTATAATTGACAACTACAATATAGCATGGGAACAATAAGATATAAATTTGGAATGATGAATTTATGTAGAGAATTAAAGTCACATACTTTGGGAGCTTCAAAAAAGTGTTAAGATGAGATAGAGATTATGGAAACCTCTCAACAAGACAAAGAAACAAAGATGGCATAAAATCCCCTCATATGATAGGGGATTCCAATGATTTCCAGCTATAATTCACTCATAGCCATAGATTTGGGAGAGAAAGAGAATTTCCCAATTTTAGCTCTGAGACTTTAACAAACTAGGACACATGCCAAGGTGATAAAATAATTAAATAAATAATCATAAATATTTATTTAATCAAAGGTTAGGATAAAATGGGGGAAAGGATATAATTAATTAAATAAATAATAAATGTTTAATTAATTAATGGCTTAGGATGGGATAAAATTAGGTGTGGTTGGGTAAGGTTAGATTTTAGGTGTCTACACTACCCAATAGTCTCAATCAACAATAAAAACTAACAACCAAGACTTCAAGATCACCCTCCAAAAATTAACCAAATAACCTACCTTAGTCTACTAGAAGATCTTCATAATAAGAAAAGTTTTCTTATTTATTGCAAGAGGTAGTGGGTCCAAACAATAGCTAAAAAGAAACTAATGGTGACACCTATGCATAAATAGTATTCCCTTTTGTATTCATAAAACCATCTACAAACAAATAGTTCCCATGGCAATCCTTCACCTTGCTAGAAAAAAAATGATAAAGGGATGCCATGCTAACTCAACCCTAAAGTAAAAAAAAATTATGGGAAATTTCATGTATCCTTTCAATTTATCCCTAAGAATAACTAAAAAATCACATTTTAAAATATAGGCTAAGATATCCACATAAGAGATCACAGTATTACATGGCTATGAAATCCATTTGGTGTATTTCCATTGATCTTAAAGACTATTATAAATTACTCCACAATCATAATGTGTATAGAATAGACATGGAAATAGAAAGATTTGGACCTAAGGAAGCAAAGAAAGAAAAATGTTAAGATGACTAATTGGACCAATAAAAAAGGCAGGCAACAATGGAGTGTAAAATACAAAAATGTGGGGCATGCAATAATTAGTACTAACACACCCTAAGTCGTTCTTCGAGATTTATCAATGTTATCGTTCACATCATAACTAGTCTAATACATCAAATTTTATCAAACTAGTTATATTCCCTTGTGAAAGGGGACATAATTCTTAATTTGTCATTCTTGATTGACGAAGTTGAACCTTCCTCCATTTCTAATTCCCTTTCAACAAATAATACATGCTTCATGAAAATATTGTATAGATCATTGTTTTGGCAATATAGACATATGGAGGATCATGATGTTGTGGCCCTATCCTCCAAGTGTCTAAATGATCCTAAACTAGGGAACTTGTTTTATGTAGATTTCAAAATTCCTAAAATTTCATAAAAGTAGGTGAAGGAGGAGGAGGAGGAGGATCCTCTTCCTCAAAAAGATGATTAAGAGATGGATGAGAATAATTTGCATCAAATACGTGAGAAAAAGAAGGATAAGGATATGCCTTTGAATTAATGCTAACAAAGAAGGAATCCAAAGTGAAGGAAGAGGGAGAATTGACAAAGGGTACGTAAGGAGAAATTTTCTCAAAATCAACACTCCTCTCAATAATTATCTCATGAGGTATCAAGATGCAATAATTGATAATACTTAACACCATATATATATCCCACAAATATGAAAGGCTATATTTAAGGTTCTAAGGTCTTACAATTTTAATAGAGTCTTTGGCCAATGCAAGGGAGCCAAAAATTATGAAGTGCTTAATTTTGGGTTTCCAACCACTTCAAGCTTTAAAAGGAATGACTCATTTCAAGGCCTTATCAGGAGTATGGTTCTAGATGTAGTTAGTAGAAAAAATGTCTTTAGCATAATACTCCATTGTAGGTGATTAATAATGAATCATACAACTCGCCATTTCCTTCAATGATATACTACTCCACTCAACAACCCTATTTTATTATGGACTATATAGAATCGTGTGTTAAAGATTAATACCCTCCCTAGTACAATACTACTTAAAGTGGTGGTTCACATATTTATGTCCATTATCTACATGAAGTATCTTGATGATATTTGTTAGAGAATTTTATTTTCCCTATGTTTAGTTAATTACTTTATTATATTTGATGCACCTAGAGTAGGATAAGTTATCTTAGGTAAGTATCTACTTGGGTAGGTTGTACATGCAACTTATACCTTCCTAGTTTGTTGGAAGTGAACTACACATATGACTACATCTCACATTATCCCACATTGGTTATACATTCACATCTCCTAGTGCGGTACATCCTAAATATCACCATCTATTGTTATCATATGAGAAATCTATTTGATAAGTACACGACATATCTTAAAAATAAATATGTTTCCCTAGTTGATGGAGTTTCTATAAATACTATATATTATACATTGTGTAAGGTAGAGTATAAACCACTTAGAAGAATAATCACTCTTTAAGTCATCTTAAGGTTGTACCTTCAAGGTTTCTTTAGCAAATCAAATGGATACTTATCCTTTTTCTAATTAAAAGAGCCTACTCTCCTACTAGATTCATTGTAAGGTGCTTTTGATAGCATTGATTAATAAAGAACAAGATTCTTGATGTATTTCACATTCCTTTTCTTCACCTTGGCCATGGAATTATATAAATCACTTCCACATCTCAATATTTTCACTATAATCAAACCTATCTCCATTAGCTTAGTTATAGCTTTACCCACGTGTGAAATTGTCCTCTAATTCTCACCAAACCAAAATTATATCATTGGTATAGATTGTAAAAGGTTTATCTCATGATTCTTGTCATCAAATGCATCTATCTAGGTTCTAAAAATCATAGCACTCTTATTTTCTTCATGCCACTACTTAGAAGAACAAAACATGGAGGAAAAATAGTTAAAAGGGAGATATGGTTCTTTGCTAGCCTCTCTAGATGAAATTAGTTTTTTTATCAACCTCTCTAAATGACTAGGGTCACTTGAATGAGGGGACTCAACCTCTCCCCTAGCAACACTAGTAACTACCACATGCTCTAGAGTTAATAAGTTTGAGTTTCAATCTTCCCTTGACATTACTCATTTACAATATAACACTCCAACATTGGTCCATGGTCGGGATTGTTCTAAGAGGTTTGACTATTTCTAGTGAGATCAATGTTTGCCCTCACCTAAAGGAACTCCAATAATGATTAGCAACACTTTGCACATAGATGGGTTGGAGTCATCAATAACATCCCATGTACAAAAGGAACCTCCAAGAATCTCAAGATCTTGGTCAAATAGTAACATATTTAGCATTTCAAAACACACACTTTCCAAGTACATGATAAATAGTGCCTAGAAGTATACTCATCTAGACCATATGTGCCCATTATTAAGTAGACCACAAACTAGTTACAAGACTAGCTTCTAGCAATGATAAAGTTAGACAAGTGAATAGGTTTCCCTCTCTACACCTTTTTTTCTTAAGGTAAAAGTGATCTAAATACAATTAAGTACTGTTATGGCATAACCGATAAGTTTCTAGATGAATGTCAACTAAGTTTCTTTAGCACACATGAAATGTAATAGAGACCGCTGCTCTACAAGAGAAGGCAAACAATCCATGTGTAGTTCCACCCAACTTGTGTTCTTGCAAATTGGTCCTCAATATTAGATCTTATGCTATGATATTCCCTTACATGTATACTTCACACTAAGATGCATCATGCATAGATGGATTCTAATAAAATAGATTTGTGCATATTGTGCAAGCTTAAAGTCCATGTTTAGCACAAGACAATCATCTGCACACTATTCAATCATGCCACACAACTTTAGGATTTATCACTTCAAACTTGACAACCTCACCAACTCCTACAACACCTCTCTATAATGTGTACAACATACACTTAGATATGCATGTGTGCACTTAGCACAACCAGTTCAATACCATACATTTCAAACACATGGCTACACCTACTGCAACATATTCTTACCATCAAATTGGTACCATATGGGTCAAACCCCTATCACACACACATGCAAATGTAAAGAACATAATATATGTTGGGAAAACGTGTCTCAACCTGCAATTATATACAATTTGTTGATAGGATGTATGTTGGTATGTGGCGACTGATCATACAAATACTGTACACTCGTAGCAAGACGTGGGGTTAGAGGCAATGCCCCAAAAAAAATCACTAACACG
Source organism: Sequoiadendron giganteum (assembly GCA_007115665.2). Taxonomy (NCBI): domain Eukaryota; kingdom Viridiplantae; phylum Streptophyta; class Pinopsida; order Cupressales; family Cupressaceae; genus Sequoiadendron; species Sequoiadendron giganteum. Next base: position 21,213,232 of record CM021104.1, read on the forward strand.
TCAAGGTTTTTTCTATTAACACGTCAAATAAAAAATGATCTTGTAAAACCCTAATTCTAGAAGGTTCCAAAAAGCTTGTTATAAGTGGGTGGGATGTATGTAGACAGTGTGTATTCTAAGAGTTTGATAGCGGTTGTGGTGTTTCTTGATCTCTGGTGATGATACTCCTGTGAGAAGCTTGCTCTGCAAGTATATTGTAATCTTTTGATTTCTGAATAATATATTGGGCAACTTTAGGATTGTGGGGTTTTTCTCCTGAAAGGCTTTTCTCCACATAAATCATTGTGTTGTGGTAGGCATGATACTTGTGTTTATTTTTGTTTAAGTTTTTGTACATGTTAAAAATCTGTAAAAGTTTTGCATTATTCTCCTCTCAAGGTTAGTGTAGGAAGTTGTTCCGCTACCTTAGCTTCCTTACAATATACACATGGCATTTATTAACATTTTACTTGTTGGCCTAGCTAACAACCTCCAAATAAATAATCTATATTATATATTATGTAAGGCATAGTATAAAGCACCTAGAAGAATAGTCACTCACTAATTCAACTTTACGTTGTACCTCCAATGTTAGAATTTGGAAAATCAAATTTACGCTTCTCTTTATCTAATTACAAGAGCTTGCTCTCCTACCACAATCCCTACAAATCATGCATTTTATGCCATTGATCAATAAAGAACAAAATAAATCATGCCTTTGTCATGTCTTTACTTCACCTTGGCCATGGTTATATAAATCACTTCAACATCTCAAGCTTTCCATTAGAAGTAAACCTACCTACATTGGCTTAACTATAACTTTGCCTAAACACGAAGTTTTCCTCAAAGTTCCACCAAACTAAAAATGGATCAAAATAACTTCCTACTGGGCATTACTTTGCCTAATTGAGCACAAAATGTGTGATTTGCATGCTATGGTGTTGTATAAAAGAACAAATCCTAAATCACTTTAGGCTTCCAAGATCCATCTCTCTAACTATGAATATCACACCATCATTGAGCATTATTAGCTAACATCAACATCATAGCAACATAATAGACATACGACATGGTGTCTTGGTGCATCCTCAATTATTACTCAAATGACTAATTAAAATGTAGAGGCTTGAATTAGGAGAAGATCCTCACATATCAAGCTCTTCGATGTGTTCATCAACACCACCAATTTTTAGACAAGTCCAAAGATTGAGTCAAACAAATTTTAAAAATCAAGAGGCACATAAGAAGTATTTGTAGTCAAGTTTAGGTAGGAAGTATTTGTAATCAAATTTAGATTCAAGTTTAAACTCATAGACATGGAAATCATTTCAATAATACAAAACTAACCTAAAACAAATAACAAGATAATTAACAATTTATTCAAACATATTAATAATAAATATGATTATATATAACTAATTTAAATTACCTAAAACAATCTTTAACAAAATAATTCATTATTACTTTTCAAGTTAAGTATTCGATCCCTTCATTATCATTTTGAAAAACATGTTCAATATTATTACCATCTCAGCCCAACCCATGATATGAAGTACTCTTAATAAAGAAGTATTTTATTTCTTTACACTTATATAAAGGGAAGTCATCAAGAACTTATTATTAAAGGTGAGAGTACAGTACCCATTTATTTTTTACCTTGAGTGTTTGTCAACTTCAAATGCTAGTAAATCACTGATTTCCTCTTTATACGTGAGTGTCCCATTCAATTTCAAACACTTAAAACAATTTTAAAATAAATACACATTATTAAGCCCCACATTAGAGATAATGATTGAGCCAATCCAAATAACATCATAAAGCTTTATCTTAAAATATTCTTAAACTAATAATAAGACAACTGTACTTACATTGTATGTGATAATCTTTTTAACTAGCCATTCTCGATTTCTTTCCCCAAGTCTGAACTGATTATAAAGTCCCATAAACCTATTAACTCCTGTGCGAAGTGTCATTTAAGTACGTACTTCACTTGTTGCTTCCTCGAGCACATTTCTATTAATTAAGATTAAACCTCATGTCATTAGTTAAATCGCAATATTCCTTGGAGATTGTGAAGTTGTCTGCACGGATTCTACTTTATGCCTCGCTTGGTATTTTAGTACACAAGTTATTATAAGTAAGTAGACTGAGTGTGTTTCCTGGTGTCCACTTCATCAACAGCAGATAAACAGAACGTTTGCTTGCTAAAAACTTTACACGCACTCACAAAAAAACAGAAATTGCAAAGCTGTCAAGAAACACATGATTAGAAATGGCCAGCCTTGGATTGCTTTGCAACTCTTGCATGCAGTGGTGTAGCCTGCAGGGAATAGAGCCTACAAGACAAACAGCAGCAAATGGAGGTAACTCTAGAATAATTGCTTCATAATATGGGCTTGTCAGTGCCTGTAGCTTGTTACTGCCACAATTTACAATCATCACAAGGACGACGGAACTGAATAGGCTAGCATGCTTGTAACTTGTGCCCCTCCCCATGAAAAACTGAAGATTAGTCGGGTTTCGGGTCACTCCTAATTGTACGGGTGTTGCCTTTTAGCCCATCCCGTCAGTTATGAAACGTCGGTTTTTTTCCCGTATTCAGTGGGATAATAAGTAGGAGAGGAGTTTGATTTTTTAAAATAGAACTAAAATAGAAAACGAACGAACTACAGTGCACACTTGTCCAAATGAACGCGTTCGTTTTTTTCTTTGGACAGTTGGACAGAAATGATGGTCATGCAAAAAAGGAAGGTGGAATTGGACGGCGACAGCGACCAAGATCTGCCAACTCAAGTGGAGACTCTGTTTCCGATTGCTACGGCCTCTGTGCTTCCATTCTTAGTGATACCTCTGTGCTGTAGTTTCTACCTCTGCCTCTACCAAATGCTTTCTGGCTTCTGCCATTCGGATAAAAAGGAGCACGCGCGTGATATTTTTGCCTGCTTTCTCCTTAGTGCAGAATCTTCTCCAGATAATAGCTTGCAGTTTCTTTTCTCGATTAAGTCACCTGCAGCTCTTACCGTTGTTATTGCTCAGGTTTTGAAAAACAGTCTTTGGGAAGAAAAAAAATTGCAGGATTTTTAATTATCGAATCTCAGTTTATGAGGTGCGAAACCAAAATTTTGGGTTGAAAAAAGTGCGGAGGTTTTTCACTGTCAGGGCTCTTGTTAGTTTTTAGTAATTACAACAGTTCGAGTTTATCTATTTAATTTAATTCTATTCACGGGAATAATTTTATATTATATATTTGATTTGGTTTTGTTTTCATTTTGTTTCTTTCCGTTTGTATGATTATAATCAAAAATAAATATTATGATCGAAAGCAAGTTTAAATTAATAATTCTGTAGTGGAGTAAATTTTAAATCTTTGACTTGAAAGGTTTTGATTAAATATTATTTTTTGTTTTTCTTAAACCTATAATTCCAAAGGTGATCGCTTTTCACCAACATTTTATTATTAATATAAGATTATTTTTAACAATAAAAGAAAATTAAAACTACTTCACTATCTAACCTATTAAGAAGTGGTTCTATCAGTCAATACAATAGCTGTATTGTGGCATGATTTTTAATATATAATTTGTATTTATAGAAAAATCTTCACATCGTGAAGAGTTCCCTATTACATCGAGGGCTTTGTTTTAGTATTTTTAATTATTTTAATAAAGCAATGTCGTCCATGAATTCATAATTAAGAGCAACATGCATATAAACTAAAACTCAAGCGTTGAGCAGGCCTTGTAGCTTAACCAATCAACTCAATCTACCCTTTCGAAAATTGATAATGGCAATGTCAGCATTTTAACTTAATAAATGATTAAAAGTCATTAGCTTTACTCCGGCCAAAAGCACCTGACCCTTTTGGCGCTTTGGGCTTGGTATATGTGTAACCGCGCTTTAATTCCTATTACCAGCGGACTAGAGATGCTCAATGATATAAGTAGTTGTTGAAAATCTTTTACTTGTCAAGTAAATCAAAAAAGTTTTACCAACCCCAAGAACGGAAAATTAGTTTTTCTTTTTCAGTACAAATTGGTCAAAGTGGTGGCAGGCGGATATTTAGCATCCTAAGGAAATAGAAAAGTTCACCATAGGAATGCGAAATAAGTAATTAAAGAAACTGACATTGTTAGAAAGGAAAAATAAAGTTAGATTCTACGAGTTTTATGGGCTTCTCCACTCATCTCTTTTAACAGAGAATAACTTGGGGTTTTCAGCCTTGGGGCTATTAAAAGAGATATATGCAAGTGAAATTATATCACCTCTACATCCGTTTAGAGCACGAATTACGCTAAACATAATAATATAATCTCTTAGAAAAGATTCTTATCCACAAGACCATATAATCCAGCACCAATAAAGATATTCTATTTTCGCCTTTATACATTCTTTAAACAATTGCATCAATTTTGGCATCAGGATGACATGAAAAATGTGGAATCAGGATTACATAATCAACGAATTTTTATTGTTTTTATAATTAGTAACTGGGGTTTACAGAGAAATAAAACGATGGGTAGTCAACAAATTGCAATGGAAACTCAATCTCAATCTCTGAAAATACAGAAGAAACCTGGTGAGAGGTTTTATCTTCACAATACACCAAATCCAAAACCCTCCTGCTTTTCCTGTGTATATTTCTACACAAAAATATACCTATATCCATATATATGTATAATCAATCTCCCCTATAATAATCTCTCAAACACGCCAAAACACTCTCGTCGTCAACAAATCAATGACGGACTGACTGACCGACTCAAATCAACGCATTCACTTACATCACAATCTCACTCCCGAGCAATGCTGATCCGGATTAAAAATCCTTTGAAATAACAGTCATAATAAATAATAATCTTAAATAATATATATTTGGGGGTTTTCATTTTTACCACCGTTGATCCACTGCCCTGTACAATGTTCCATGGCTGATTTTTCTCCTTTTAGAAGAATTGGTGTCTTGAGAGCTTTCGCAGCTGATACAGGCCGCAGCGTCCAGTACTCCGATTGGACTGTAAGGCATGCCACTTGAAACCTTATTTGGACTAGAGCAAAAGTCCATCACAAGCTGCTGCATTAAATTGTAGCAGCTTAGGATTTTCTCCTGCAGAAAACAAAACAAAAATAGAAAAAAATCAAGATTAGTTTTCCAGAAATCTACCCTGCGAACCTAACCAACGGAATTCAAATGCAACCTGCGCGTTAAACGATTTGAACATATTTTGAAAGAGAATCCATTTCCAGAAAAAGTTATTAGAAATTGCGGGCAAATTCATTTGCTACCAAAGCAATTAAAGTTTTAAGATAAAATAAGCCATTATCGAGGAAAAATATTGATCGATTTAAAGCGGAAAATATACTTTGTTGATCGCTTTGGAAGATAGTATGGCTTCTTTGTAATCTGATGATTCTGTCTGTAAAACCTCCTCACAAGCACACATAACGGCTGCCGCAGCAATCGATGATGGCTCATGAACCAAGAAATCAATCACTGCAAGATTGAATGCATTGAATAAGCGCTTGTCAAAATCGAAAGATGTATTTATTTATAAAGATTGCACAAATTTCATTCCAGACGTTTTATACAGTAATTGAATACTATTCATTTCTACCTCTATTAGCATTGATGATGAAGGCGATTGTTCGGGATATCAAGTCTTGAGGCACCGCGCTGGTGCCTTTGAGTCTGTACAAGAGGTAATCAATGAAGTTAAAAGGTGTAATGGAGCATAATCTCCATTTTAATGTTGTCAGGATTAGGACTTCCATTCTGTATATTGTCCGAGCTTCGAAAACAAATTTTGCGTCTCCGACCTGCAGATCAGTTGAAAATAGAAAGTTTTGAGCTTTTACCATAACCAAACTTATGTAACTGCTCAGCTTTTACCATATTGAAAATCGTTGAACCGTGAGAAGAAGTTGAGACACTATTTTACCTGCAAATCAGTAAGCGACGGAACCTTTGTCTCCTCCATTTTAGCTGCCAGTGACAGGCACGCAACCGATAATAACTGTAACGGCCAGCCTATACCTTGCTGTTTAACAAAAGTATTACAGGACAACGCAAAGAAAACTTTAATACCACAATAGTTAAAATTCAATGCAGAATGTAGCAGTAAGGCTTCAAGGATGCGTTACCGGCAAATTATAGCTTGACAGGAACCGATCCAGGTAATTTACAGATAAGTATGCTGTAAGCGGTCTGAAATTATGATATGCATGAACCTGCAAATAAAATGCACTCCTTAATTCGGTACAGAAAGGCAAATTGGATTTAAAGCAAAGATTCTCTTGCAATCAATGCAATCCTATTTCGTGGATCCGGTTACCGCCGCGTAATCTAAACATCAAGTGATTAAATTTAAGAATCTATAAAAAAATTCAAAATTTTAGTTTTCTCGAGAGCGAGCTCCAATGTACCTTGTGCATCCAGCCGATTGCTTCTCGACGAGCCGTAACATCTAAAGCGCGGTTTCGATAACGCTCAACGTAGTCTTCCCGTGGAAGATGCTCTTTCTCCTTCTGCACTAACAAAGAGACCATCTCATCGTCTTCGACAGGAAAGTCTGGCAATCCAACGAGCTCGATGCACTTTAAAGTTTCGACCTTGTCCTCAGGAAAGCTCGAACTCGCGACCTCATCATCCCATCCTGCATCTTCCCCACACAAGAGGCTCGACAAGCAGTCAAAGCTAAGGGCCATTTTCACAATACAATCCGCTCAAATTGCAATACAACAAAGCCTGCAGCTGTCATCTCTCTCCTATCGAATACAGTTCTTCCTCACTGTTTTGATTCACATCACGATTTTGCCTCCAAGTTTGCATTATCTTTTACAAAATGCATCAAGCATCAGATTTCACCATCTGCATAACAGATTACAAAAAATCCCCCAGCCTTGGCATAGATCCTTGGCCGACCCCTTTAAAACCTACAAATTTGCACTATATTTACACTATCTTATACATATTTGCAGAAACCAGATTTCAAAAATTGCAGTTTTCACCGCAGAAACAACCTTCAAAGGAAATAGATGGAAAAAACCCACAATCAAACGAGATTTTCACAGATTGAACCCGGCCAGTCAAAAATCTGGCCAAATCCAAACGAAACCCCTCAGGAACAGTTATTTACAGAAAATGTGCAGTTCATTGTTGCCTTGAATAGCATCGAGATGTTTCTGAAGGCTTCTGTGCATACTTTGTGAGCATATCTTACTCTAGCAGGGGACTCGACAAACAGAACGCTGGTCGTCAGTCGACGGAATTTTATTTTGTCGTTATTGCCGTCGCTTCATCCCAACGTGATTTATAGCGGGGATATTTTTTCTTTCTTTATTTTCGCGGAAAAATCACTTTTCCCCGCTCGGTTTTGAGGTTTCAATTTTGGCGGGTAACTAAACCTTGCCCGCTAAATTTAACGCGAGCCATTTACTGCACTTAACGTATGGATTTTTCCGCTAAACTGGCAAATTAGGTGTAATCGCTAATATTAGTATTTTGGATATAGAAAAAACTATAATGAATATTTCAGAATTTGAGATTGGGATCATTTGCACTAAATTAATGGGTTTATAAATAAATTTAGTATTTATTGAAAATTTTAATAATCTCTTTTTTAAGGGTGAGTTGTAAGGTCTGTTTACATATACGAATTTATTTTTGAGGAATGTGAGATTTTATGTTGAGATTGATTGGGAAAGTAATAATCTCTCCTCCCACGTGCAAGTTGCAAGATCCGTCTACATATACAAATCTATTTTTGCTAGCAGCCATTGCTCAACTTATTTAGGAGTTATTTGTGGAGCTGATGGCCCCATGAATGCTTAGTTTTTCTGCTTATTTTTAAGCAAGCTTAAATTTGTATTAATAGTATTAATAATAATTTGTACAATAAAAAATTAGAAAAAAAAAAACAAAATCAAATATTAAAAAAGAGGGAAAGAAATTTGTGGAGCCACGTGGATTTTTAGAAATATGCAACTGTTGCTTATTTCCAACCCCCCCTCTTTTTTCACAGCTTATTTTCAATTCCTAAACAGTAGTTGCTCCATTAAAATAGGAAAAGATTCCAAATTATCCTTTCCCAAAAATAAAATTTATGCATGGGAACAGCCCTGCTTTAAATTTAAGCAGAAAATAGAGTTAAGCAGCCGCATACTAAGCATGTATGCAATTGAAAAATAAAAAGTATTGAGTTTAAAAGGATTAAAAATTGTATAGATATTATAAATATATTTATCTAAATATATTTTATATTAGATAATGACATTAGTTATATTAGGTATTTTAAGACTAATTTCTTTGGACAATTTTAGGTATATATAGGTTATTATTATTTCTTATGTAAGGATTAATATATGTAGTTTAATTAGGGCTTAGTTATTAATAGTGCATTTTTTCTTTTATTATTAGTAAATTTGTTGATGGTAAGTTTTTTAGATAAAATACTTGTGGGTTCTATAAGGGCCCACACCCATAAAAAACAACTAGAGTAAATAGACATAAAAGCCTAATACTATTCAAGAGAAGAAACCATTCCAAATATAGCTAATTTCTATAAGGAGAGAAAACAAAACACAAGAAATAACTTGCACATAAGTTAGTGCCCCTACTAGATTTCTTATGAGATATGAGAGCCATCTTCAAAGATGGCTTCTTATGCCCCAAAGGCCTCATATGATAAACCATAATGCAAACATCTCTGTATAAGACAACCCCATTTGGCAAAATACCTCAATCAAAGGAAAAACCCTATCAAGAGTGGAAGATCCCAATATAAAAGGAGTCAACACACCATTTAAATAAGGAAGCTTAGTGTTGTAAGTATCCATGGCCAAAGAATTGGTAGCTAGAAGAAGTAATGAAGTGCTTCATGGGGGGCAAACAAGCTAGTATATGAGAAATAGTCATAGAAGATAACAAAGCAAGATCACTTTTTGTTGCAAAAGGGGAAGGTGCACTAGAAGAAGTTGCATTGAAAGTTGGGATAGTAGTTGCAATATCATATCTAAAGAGGATAAAATTGTAGACTTTATTAGAGTATGGAACAAAGTAGTGACACCTAAACAAATGGGAATTAAGCATTCAACCAACTTAAGATGTGCAATAACCCTTACAATCACAAGAGATTCAACTCCGTGGTGAAGAGATGACCCACTTATATAGCTTGGCACTAAAAATGGCGGGGTTTTAGATCCTTCACAAAGAAGATAGACCAACTATCTTATGCTTTGGATTAAAATAGTTTATTGATAAATAGCTAGTCTCAAAATAATTGCAACAATGAAAATCCAAGCACTCATGATCCAACTATTGAATCTAAACTCTATCCAAACTTTGAGTTCAATTACAATATGAAAACCTATAAAAGTATCCAGTTCTACTTGGATATATGCAGATGTGGTAAGAGTAAGAAATGAATTCTCTAGAGCAATAGACATAAAACTAATTTAGGAGAGTTCCCAATGGCCTCCACACAAGAATTAATCTAGAACTATAAAGAGAAATATGACATCCTAACCTAAATAAGAAACACCTTGAAGGTCTTTGTTATTGGGTTGAAAGTTAGATATCATTCTTCATAAGGAGAACTTTCTATCCCCACAACCAAATGTTATCCTTGAGGATTAAATCTCAATCCTTTTTAAACTAGATTACTGCAATAAAAATTCATGTGCATGGGATATAATTTCACATTGCTATTTAAGAAGGGGCTTTTATTTACTAATCATCAAATCATGAAAATTAGTAAATTGTAGAATCTCATCTCAAACTCTATAACTCCTCTTCCCAAAAACCACACAAGGGGTCTATCATTAGCATTTAAATTGGACCCAACTCCCGATACGTAAGCACCCAAAACCGCACGGTCTAGTTGGCAGGCCACGTGGACCAATAGGATTTTTAAAAAATAACCTATTATAGAAAAAGGCTAATTAAACAATAAATTATTATTTTAATTTTTTTTTTAAATAATTTGCCACGTGGAAGGTCCAATTTTGTCCACGCATCGAAAAAAATGGAAAAAAGACCTGTCGACCCATACAGACGCACCTCAGGTGCCACTACCTGTGTGGCTCGGCGTCCGAAGGTGATAGCCTTGCCACGTCAACTCTTCCCAGTCCGCCACCCTAACAATCCACTACTGAGCATTTATCACTCGCTGCCACTTCCTATTCCTATCTACAGTCTCAAATAAATGTTGCCACCTCTCCTAAGCTCCACGCCACCCCGCGTTTATTCTAAAACGAACCGCATTGAATGCTCCCAGTGCCTCGCTCTTCTCGCCATTCAACCAACCTTTCATTTTCTTGAGGAAACATTTCATCTTCACTTCTTCGTCGGTACCTGCTCGTTTCGTCGTCTGCAACGTTCGCACTCTCACCACAACTTGCAATGCTCGGAGACCATATCGTGTTTGAGTAGAAGTCGATATGGAGACGGGTAGACGCCAGTTACCGAACGTCGCCAACAGCTCCACTTCCGCCATGCAAGCAACGAACGGGTTCCTCACCGCCATGAAGGTCACCACAAGCAACGAAGGGGTTTGTCGCCTGTTCGACCCAGGTGAGCTTGCTCACTAAGGCTGGCCATTGTTCTTCTGTTTGTGTTCGGTTTGAAATTTCACTTTGTTTTATTGGTTTTTTGGTGTTGCAAATTTCGTTTATTTTGTTGAAGTTTAGTGTTTATGAACACTGCATTATTTGTGTTCATAAACACACCAAATCTTTGGAAATTAATCTTTTGTTCAAGCATCGCTATGTTTATATTAAATATATTAATGCAGTTGGTTGTTTCCTTCTTTCGACATGTAATAATGTTCGTTCTTTATATGGGTTTTGGTTTGTAGGGTTTATATTGCAAATATTACGCTCATATTTACCTCATTTATCTTTCAGTAGGGTTTATTTTGAGAATATAGCACGCATAGTTTAGCATTTATGTTTCGATAGGGTTTATTTTGCAAATTTTACAGTCATAGTTTAGGGTTTTCCTATTCTCATAGGATTTGCATTGACATTGACTTTGCATATCGTATTCTCACAAGTTCTGAATTATCATTCACTTTGCTTGTCATTTTCTCACAGGTTCTGCATTATCATTCATTTTGCTTCTCGTATTCTCATACGTTCTGCATTATCATTGACTCTGCTTAGCATAATCCCACAGGTTCTGCATTATCATTCACTCTGCTTGTCGTTTTCTCACAGGTTTTGCATTATCATTCACTTTGCTTCTCGTATTCTCATACGTTCTGCATTATCATTGACTCTACTTAGCATAATCCCACAGGTTCTACATTATCATTCACTTTGCTTGTCGTTTTCTCATAGGTTCTGCATTATCATTCACTCTGCTTCTCGTATTCTCATACGTTCTGCATTATCATTGACTTTGCTTAGCATAATCTCACAGGTTTTACATTATCATTCACTCTGCTTATCGTTTTGTCATAGGTTCTGCATTATCATTCACTCTGGTTATCGTATTCTCATACATTCTGCCTTATCAGTGACTCTGCTTAGCATAATCTCACAGGTTCTGCATTATCATTCACTCTACTTATCATTTTCTCATAGGTTATGCATTATCATTCACTCCGCTTCTCGTATTCTCATGTGTATGTGTATGTGTATGTGTATGTGTATGTGTATGTGTATGTGTATGTGCATGTGCATGTGTATGTGCATGTGTATGTGACTATGTGTATGTTTATGTGTATATGACTATGTGTATGTCTATGTCTTTGTGTATGTGACTATGTGTATGTTTATGTGTATGTGACTATGTGTATGTCTATGTCTTTGTGTATGTGACTATGTGTATGTTTATGTGTATATGACTATGTGTATGTGTATGTCTTTTTGTATGTGACTATGTGTATGTTTATGTGTATGTGACTATGTGTATGTGTATGTCTTTGTGTATGTGACTGTGTATGTGTATGTCTTTGTGTATGTGACTATGTGTATGTTCATGTGTATGTGACTATGTGTATGTGTATGTCTATTTGTATGTGACTATGTGTATGTGTATGTGTATGTGTATGTCTGCCTATGTTTATGTCTATGTGTATACCTATGTCTATGTCTATTTGTATGTCTATGCCTATGTGTATGTGTATGTGTATGTGTATGTTTATGTGACTATGTGTATGTCTATGTCTATGTGACTATGTGTATGTCTATGTGTATGTTTATGTGACTATGTGTATGTGTATGTCTATGTGTATGTGACTATGTGTATGTGACTATGTGTATGTCTATGTGTATGTGTATGTGACTATGTGTATGTCTATGTCTATGTGTATGTGACTATGTCTATGTCTTTGTGTATGTGACTATGTGTATGTGTATGTGTATGTGTATGTGACTATGTGTATGTCTATGTCTATGTGTATGTGTCTATGTGTATGTCTACTTCTCTATGTGTATGTGGCTATGTGTATGTTTATGTGTATGTGACTATGTGTATGTGTATGTCTATTTGTATGTGACTATGTGTATGTGTATGTGTATGAGTATGTGTATGTGTATGTGTATGTGTATGTCTGTGTCTGCCTATGTGTATGTGTATGTGTTTGATTTATGGTTTTACAATAGGCATTGCTTAATTAATGTAGCTCATAAATTCTTGTTATCAGAAAATCAGCCACCTCCCAAACAAAAACAAATGCATGGTTAGTTTTTTCATCAGTTTCACTCAATCTTACATGTATGATTTTGTTCTTAGAATTTTTATCAATATTTGATATGTATATGTATATGCATATGTATGTATGTGTATACATATACATATGCAATTGTATATACATATATGCATATATACATGTATATGTATATATGCATATGCAAACAAAAAATGAAGTTGTTTTAGATGTAGAGTGGAGCGAATGGATGGAACATGCATAATTTGAAACAACAACACCATTACACTCTCCCTTAAGCTATGCATTGTGCCTTACATTCGTTACACTCTCCATCCAAAATGCATTGCATATGCATATATACATTTACATATACATATGCATATATGTATGTGTATATATACAACCTAATTGGATGTACACTTTGTTTGTTGTTCAATTAAAGTGATTGTAAATATCGACCCCTCTCCCTTACAGCTAACTATGATGATGGTTGACTCCTACTTATGCTATAACCATTTCTTATATAGATACTGAAATATAATTTCATACAACATTATCAAATGTATATATAACTTCGAACAATGCTATGGTATAGATGGATGGTTAGTTTGTTCATCCATTATAATAAATCTTATAGGTTTTGCATTATCATTGATTCTGATTTTGGGTAATGCTCCATCAATTTTTTATCTGATTTATGTTTGATGTGATCAAGCCTATCTATGGATGAAATTAACCTTACGTTGTGGAGGACCAGGGTATAGGTGTGGGCCCCAACAAGCGCATGGCCCATAGCACATTAGGGCTCCCGCTTACTTGTTAGGGGAGAGGAGCCAATACGTATGCACTCAAAATCACACTGTCCACATGGCAGGCCACGTGGACCAATAACATTTAAATGAAAAAAAAAACCATATCCTTCAATAAGTTTGTAATGCAAATTTTTATATCTTTTCTTAGGTGCCATTGGTTATTTTGGGGGTGTTATCTTTTGCATAGGTTATTTTCCATCATATTAGTCATCCAATTATTGTACCTTAATTTTGTGTCTTGGAAATATATGGGGGGTGTTCTATTTTTTTTAGGTTCTGCTTCATCAACATAGACATAGACACAGACATAGACATATACATAGGCATAAACATATACATAGACACATAGATAGACATATACATACACATATACATACACATATACATACACATATACATAGACATATGGATATGTATATCAGATATTAAATGCACACATAATTGTAATTATTTTGAAACAAAACAATTACCTGATGGCAGCCAAACATGATGATGATAATTTTGTGTCTTGGAAATATATGGGGGGTGTTCTATTTTTTTTAGGTTCTGCTTCATCAACATAGACATAGACATAGACATATACATAGGCATAAACATATACATAGACATAGACATATACATAGACACATAGATAGACATATACATACACATATACATAGACATATGGATATGCATATCAGATATTAAATGCACACATAATTGTAATTATTTTGAAACAAAACAATTACCCGCTAGCAGCCAAACATGATGAAGTGTATCCAACTTGTATATGCTTAAGTTCTTTGCATCTTACTTATATATATATGCATATGTATACACATATTCATATACATATACATATGTTTATGTTTATGTATATGTATATGTATATGAATATGTCTATATATTTATGTATATGTATTTTTGTATGTCTATGTCTATGTCTGTGTGTATGTGTATGTAAATCTATGTAAATCTATGTAAATCTATATGGATATAGAAATATGTATATGTGTATGTGTATGTGTATGTGTATGTGTATGTGTATGTTTATGTGTATGTGTATGGATATGTGTATGTCTATGACTATGTGTATGTCTATGTGTATGTCTATGTTTATGTGTATGTATATGTGTATGTGTATGTTTATATTTATGTCTATATGTAAATATGTATTTATATATGTAAATGTGTATGTGTGAATGTGTACGTCTATATGTAAATGTGTGTGTGTATAGATGTGTGAAGAGGTCTTAAGTGGACAACCTTGCCACATCTACTTCTCTCAGTCAGCCACCCTAACAATCCACTGCGTCGCATTTATCACTCGCTGCCTCTTCCTATACTTCTCTATAGTCGTGTTTAATTCACTTATGTGTATGTGTATGTGTATGTATATGTCTATATTCATAAATTCAGACCTACAACAATTGTATCTTTTCTATGTGCCATTGATTAATTTGGGGGTGTCAACTTTATATGGTGTGCACCTATACGCCGGTCCTCCACAACGTAAAAAAAAATTATCCATAGATAGGCTTGATCACATCAAACATAAATCAAATATAAAATGCACACAAGTTAGCATTAATTTAAACAAGGTGCCAAGTCAACAACTTTGAAACCCATCCGACCCATCTTTGATCGATTGGCGAACCCATTACAAGAATGTTTCCCATCATACCATAACCAACCCAACATGCAAATGCATTCGCCTGTCCCATGAGATATACAACACGTATCAGCTTCAATCTATCTCATCTTACCAAGTAGGGTGCGCACGTATTGGAGCCAAATGCAAATATCCCACCGGCATCCATTTAACACTCCTATAAGGCAGCCATTATTCAAAACAAAAGCATGGAAACAATTTCAAAGAATCCACCAAACCAATCAACTCAATAATTAAAGGTTGAAATCAATCAAATCTCCAATTCATATGAAACAAAACTCAAATTCAAAAGAGGACAACAATTTATTTCACCACACTAAACAACCATCAATCAGATTCAAATAATTCCCAAGTCAAATAGGCATGAAAACCTTCAAGTATTGACATGTATTACAATAGATCAATATTGAGCACTAAAGCTTTCTTACAACATGTATTTAGGGGACTTGGTTTTCCCAAGGCCTTTCATGCTTGCCTATGTAGCACTTCACATAGATTACCATAGCTTTGTATTTGAATGACTTAGGGGACTTGGTTTTGTGAAGGCTTGTCATGGTTCCCTATGCAACACTTCACAATTCGAATGGAGTTGTGGACCCGTGCAGCATAGGTTGCCATCAAACGAGCGTTCATAAAATCAAGTCTCCCTAAAACATGTTTGTATTTCTCAATTGATTGAATTGATGAAGCATAACCTCTATGTATATTTGTATGTCTATGTTTTATGTATATACATGTGTGGCCTATGTAGCACTTCACATAGATTACCATAGCTTTGTATTTGAATGACTTAGGGGACTTGGTTTTGTGAAGGCTTGTCATGGTTCCCTATGCAACACTTCACAATTCAAATGGAGTTGTGGACCCGTGCAACATAGGTTGCCATCAAACGAGCGTTCACAAAATCAAGTCTCCCTAAAACATGTCTGTATTGCTCAGTTGATTGAATTGATGAAGCATAACCTATATGTATATTTGTATGTCTATGTTTTATGTATATACATGTGTGGCCTATGTAGCACTTCACATAGATTACCATAGCTTTGTATTTGAATGACTTAGGGGACTTGGTTTTGTGAAGGCTTGTCATGGTTACCTATGCAACACTTCACAATTCGAATGGAGTTGTGGACCCGTGCAGCATAGGTTGCCATCACCTATGAAAAATTTAACACCCCCAAATTCATCAATGGCACCTGAAAAAGATAGAATAGTTGCACGACTTAATTGTATACAAATATGTATATGTGTATACATATGCATATGTATATAGATATGTATATGTATGCATATACATATACATATCTATATACATATGCATATGTATATACATATGTATATGTATGTGTATGTATGCATATATATATACATATACAATATATGTATGTGGATGTATGCATATATATATGTACATATGTATATGTATATGTATATGTATATGGAACCCGTTCATGGCAGGCGAGGAACCCGTTCGTTGCTTGCATGGCGGAAGTGGAGCTGCTGGTGACGTTCGGTAATTGGCGTCTACCCATCTCCGTATCGGCTTCTACCCAAACAAGATATGGTCTCCGAGCATTGCAAGTTGTCGTGAGACGGCGAAGGTTGCAGACGACGAAACGAGCAGGTACCGGCGAGCAAGTGAAGACGGAATGTTTACTCGGGAAAATGAAAGGCTGGTTGAATGGCGAGAAGAGCGAGAGCGAGGCATTGGGAGCATTCAATGCAGTTCGTTTCAAAATAAATGCATATGTATGTAGATATGTATTTGCATATGCATATGTATATGTATATAGATATGTATATGCATATACATATACATATATCTATATACATATACATATGTATATGCATATACATATCTACATACATATACGTATGTATATGCATATGCATATGTCTAATATGTATATACATATGCATATGCATATGCATATGCATATGTCTAATATGTATATACATATGCATATGCATATGTCTATGTATATGTATGCATATGTCTATGCATATACATATGCATATTGTCTATGCATATGGATATGTCTATACATATGGATATGTCTATGTAAAGGCGGGGTGGCGTGGAGCTTAGGAGAGGTGGCAACATTTATTTCAGACAATAGATAGGAATAGGAAGTGGCGGTGAGTGATAAATGCTCAGTAGTGGATTGTTAGGGTGGCAGACTAGGAGGAGTTGACGTGGCAAGGCTGTCACCTTCGGACGTCGAGTCACATAGGTAGTGGCACCCGAGGTGTGTCTGTATCGGTCGACGGGTCTTTTTTCCATTTTTTTCCACGCGTGGATAAAGTTGGACCTTCCACGTGGCAAATTATTTGGAAAAAGGAATAGAAAATGACAAAATGTCAATGAAGAAGTAAACATTTGAAACAAAAATAGTGACACATTGCAAATTACATAAAACACACATTGCAATATGATCCTAATATATTACAAATCAAAACAAAAACAATGCATCTGTAATTCTCATATATTTAACAATGTCAACGAAGAAGCATACATTGCAAATTACATACAACACTTTTTCGAATCTGATCAAATTACTTCACAAAACAAAACAATAACGATCAATATGTACTTATCAAAAAATTACAACTGTCCACAATTTCAGTGCCTTTGTAAATATCAATACTTCTGAAGTCTATGAAACTAGCATTTGTAATCTAGCTACTACTGTTGTGAAAAGGATCTTGGTTGGTTGGGGTGCCAATTGCCATGTTCTCGTCCCCTTCTAGTCGACGGGGATTGATGCATACATGAGTGGGACTTGGAGTGGTAAATTGGGTGCAAGTGACATGTTTTGGGGGCGGTGGTGAAGACATTTGTACATCCTAAGTGCCAAATTGATATGGATATTGACTGCCCCTGAAGTCAGATTGGGAGAGGCTTGAATAATTCATTTCCGTGGAGAACTGAGGGATATTAATGTTGAGAATATCACGGAAGGCTCCATTACTTTGAGACAATGGATTAGAAGTGTTCCTTAACTGCCTCTCTCTCTATAAAGCCCTTTGTGCCTCCTCAATCTCTTTTTCCTTTCGGTCCTGTTCCTTGTGAAGCCTCTCTTGCTCCTTTTTTGCATCTCTATCCTTTTTTTGTTGTAATTTTTGCTGCTCTTTTTCTTTTCGCAATATGTCCTTCTCAATTCTGGCATTCTCCTTCAACTCCATTGCCACAATTCTTGCTTCCCTTTTCTCTGCATTCTGTTGTCTCTTTCTTGCTTTTATCTCCTCCACCTCTTTCTTCCTTTGCTCTTGCTCCATTAACAACCTCATGTAGTCATCTGTTGTCAACAATTGAGACTGTCTACTGATCCGAATTGCACCTGCTTTGGATTTCATTTGATGGACAGTGTGCATAGGTAACTTGCTGATGTGCAAAATTGTTTGTGTTTCTTGTGTCCCATCTGACTATTTTCCAATGACCTCCTCGACTACATGTGAGCCCTGTGGTACATCTTCATTGGCTTATAAATCTGAATTGCAAGAAGGAGCATAGTAATGGACAACTTGAGAAAGGTCAATTTCTGGTGGTGGTGATGGAAAAGTATAGGTATCCTGTTGTTCTGGGACTTCCAAATCAATGCCCAAGTTCATTGCTCCCTCAACCAACCAGGATGGTTGGCTTCGTTGTGATGGAAAATTTAAACTTTCATTGAATTGATCAATGACCCTGTCCACCATGGGAGGGGTGTGTTCATTAACCACCACTTGTGCAACTGATTCAACATGACATGTATCAGGTGAGTGTTGTGTTTCTATTGCAGGCTGCATGTGTCCATCTGGAAGAGTGGACTACAATACTGTGACATCATCACTTGACACACCAAGTCCAGAAAGGCTGAGAATGTTTTCAACTGCGTCAACATCCTCGCTGACCACAAATGTCTCACTGGGATGTATGTCATTGACAAGTGCATTGAGATTCAACGGCCATATACCAGTCCTTTTAAGCCCAGCCTTGATGTTGTCAACTATCAAAGCTCTTTTCATTGCTTTGTTGCCTAACATTGCAAGTTCTCTCCTCCTCACTTCAATGTTTGGAAACCTTGACAAAAATTATGCACGTTCTGATTTGAAGTAAGCTTTGAAAGGTGCAAACACACTCACATCCAACGATTGTAGCTTATGTGATGTGTGTGATGGCAATGTTAACAAATCTATACCGATATCTCTTGCTTCTTGGATGGTTTCGAGTGCTACGTGGCTTCCATGACCATCAAAGATTAGCAATACCCTATTCGTGGGCGAGACACCCCCTGGAATCGAGTTTTTGAAGTGGTTCAACCAATCTATGAACAATTCTTTGGTCATCCATGCATGTGGTTGGGCTGCCATGCAAGCACTTGGTTCACAATCTATGATGTAGTTATCTATGTTCGCACTCCCCTTGAACAAGTAGAATCCTGGAATGCTCTGCTCGACAACATTGACACAATATAGAATGGTTATCCATTCACGACTATTTGGGATAATGTAAGAGACATTCCTACTACCTTTTCTTGCGAGCACCTTCATGGACCCATTTTTGCATGCTTGGATGCCAGTTTCATCGCAATTCCATATGTGATCAGGACCATATGGCATGGATTTGTATGCTGCAGATAGTGTTTTGTAGAATGCATCTACAACATCAGGTCTAAGATTGAATGCCCTATCTTTGTCTAGGCCTTCAACAGTTCGTAATGCTAGTTGAGGATGTCTGTGCTTGAAGCCTGTCCACCAGGACTTCCCTGGGAAGCCATTGGTGAAAGGGTTTGGCCTATTTTGACATATTTGAGCAACCTCAGACTTAAGATTGACTATCTCAAGACCATGACCAATATCAGCCATTTGCTCGCACCATTCCATAATGCGATTTTCTTCCTCTTCTGTGAGGACTGTTGGCAGACCTTTCTTGGAAGTTGTTGTTAGAACCCCTAGCCATTTGGACAGTGTGGTTGTTGGGATTGACCACTTTTTGGAGCCCCCATTATCGACATGTCATTCTCTTCAATGTCATAGAGTGCCCTTTTCATGTCATCCTCAAACCACAACTTCTGTATTTGTTTTACCTTCTGCGGTATTTGAGGTGTAGTAACCTCAATCTGCAGTATTTGAGGAGTAGAAACCTCATCTACTTGTGCAACATGATCTATTTTAGGGGGAAATCTGCATCCTCATTTCTTGGTAGGCAACCTTGTCGTGGCTCTTTTCTTTTCTTTGTTCCCAGTATGGGTCACCACTACATTGCCCTTGGCCATCTACACAAAATAATTAGAATCAAAACAGTGATGCTTGAACAGAAAAACAATCACTTTGTAATGCAAAACATATGAGAATATGATAAGCAGAGTCAATGATAATGCATAACCTATGAAACATAAATGGTAAACTATGAAATACATCTATATATGTATGAAGAGAGTGTTGTGATGCTTTAACAGAAGAATAATTAGTTTGCGATGCAGAACATATGAGAATATGATAACCAGAGTAAATGATAATGCAGAACTTAGGAAAGATAAATGGTAAACTATGAAACACAAATGCTTTAATAGTTATCTTTATATGTATGAAGAGAGAGATGCTTGAACAGAAGATTATTTAGTTTGTGTATGTGTTATATTTTAGTTTGTGATGCAGAACATATGAGAATATGATAACCAGAGTAAATGATAATGCAGAACCTAGGAAAGATAAATGGTAAACTATGAAACACAAATGCTTTAATAGTTATCTTTATATGTATGAAGAGAGAGATGCTTGAACAAAAGATTATTTAGTTTGTGTATGTGTTATCTTTTAGTTTGTGATGCAGAACATATGAGAATATGATAACCAGAGTAAATGATAATGCAGAACCTAGGAAAGATAAATGGTAAACTATGAAACACAAATGCTTTAACAGTTATCTTTATATGTATGAAGAGAGTGATGCTTGAACAAAAGATTATTTAGTTTGTGTATGTGTTATATTTTTAGTTTCTTTCATTTCAATTGAGATTATCTTTTGTAACAGGAGTTTGTTATCTTGAGTTATCTATTCTAGAGTGAGTGACATGAGGAAGTAGAGGAGTAAGAAGCACAAAATTACAAGCTATGCAAGGGAGTTAGAGTTTAAGAACATCTCATATCTCTTAAGTGTTTACAACATTAACATTCTCATGCACAACAAAGTGAAAACCACACTCATGTTTGAACAACATAAACTTTAGAGACTGATAATGCAGAAGATATGAGAATAAGATATCTAGAGTGAATGACAATGTAGAATTGAAAGAAGAATAAGATAACTAAAGTGAATGATAATGAAAAACCTGTGAGATTATGCTAAGCAAAGTCGATGATAATGCAAAACTTATGAGAATAATATAACTAGAGTGAATGATAATGCAGAACCTATGAGAATAAGATAATCAGAGTGAATGATAATGCAAGACCATTGAAACAAAAATGGTAAACCATGACCAATATGTAACATATAAACGATAATGCAGAACCTATGAGACTACGATGTGAGACTATGATAAGCAGAGTGAATGATAATGCAGAACCACTGAGACACATGAAAAGCAGAGTGAATGATAATGCAGAACCTATCAAACAAAATGTTAGACTACGATAAGCAGAGTGAATGATAATGCAGAACCATTGAGACACATGAAAAGCAGAGTGAATGATAATGCATAACCTATCAAACAAAAATGTTAAACTATGAGTGTAATATTTGCAATATAAACCCTACTGAAACAGAAAGGCTAAACTATGACTGTAACATTTTCAATATAAACTCTAGGGAAACAGAGATGGTAAACTATGACTGTAATATTTGCAATATAAACCCTAGGGAAAGCCTTAAATGGTAAACCATGACTATAATATATGCATTATAAACCCTATGGAACACATATGCTAACCTATGACTGCAATATTTGTAATATAAACCCTATCGATACATAAAGAAACATATAATATGAGAATAATGGGTGTAATGAAGATCAATATGGGTGTTGTTCATGGCTGTAATGAAGAACAAGTGTGAAAAGGAAAACCTGGTACAATATGGATGCTAGTGCTCTGGAATCTGAGGTGTTGCCTCCCCTTGATGTTAACTCGTTCAATTATGTGCATGTCACTCCTCCTTTTCTTATGTCGCTCACTGCAGAATAACTAAATACTTGATGATTTTCACGGCTATTTGAATTGGGAATTATTTGAATTTGATTGATGGTTGTTTGGTGTGGTGAAATAAATTGTTGTCGTCTTTTGAATTTGAGTTTTGTTTCGTATGAATTGGAGATTTGATTGATTTCAGCCTTTAATTCTTGACTTGATTGGTTTGGTGGATTATTTGAAATTGTTTCCATGTTTTTGTTTTGAATAATGGGGGCCTTACAGGAGTGTGAAATGGATGCAGGTGGGATATTTGTGTTTGGCTCCACTACGTGCGCACCCTACTTGGCAAGATGGGACAGATTGAAGCTGATACGTGTTGTAGATCTCATGGTAGACGGGACAGGCGAATGCATTTGCGTGTTGGTTTGGTTATGATACGATGGGAAACAATCTTGTAATGGGTTCGCCAGTCGGTCAAAGATGGGTCGGATGGGTTTCAAAGTTGTTGACTTGGCACCTTGTTTATTTTTTGTAGTTGTGACTAATGTGAAAGTGACGCCTACATTGGTGTGAAAGTTGGGTTTAATAGTTTACGGGGAAGGGTGCATGTCTTAATGTTTGGGCTGTTTTTATTCCATGTCGGAATGGTACTTGTTATATGTCAGATACAAGTTGGATACAATTCATCATGTTTGGTTGCCAGCGTGTACTTGTTAAGTTTTTAAATTAATGCTAACTTGTGTGCATTTTATATCTAATTTATGTTTGATGTGATCAAGCCTATCTATGGATGAAAGTAAGCTTATGTTGTGGAGGACCGGTGTATAGGTGTTGGCCCCAATGAGCGCATGTCCCATCACACATTCCGGCCCCCGCCTACATATCGGCTCCTCTCCCCTATATAGGTTATTATTATTTCTTATGTAAGGATTAATATATGTAGTTTAATTAGGGCTTAGTTATTAATAGTGCATTTTTTCTTTTATTATTAGTAAATTTGTTGATGGTAGGTTTTTTAGAGAAAATACTTGTGGGTTCTATAAGGGCCCACACCCATAAAAAATAAATAGAGTAAATAGACATAAAAGCCTAATACTATTCAAGAGAAGAAACTACTCCAAATATAGTTAATTTATATAAGAAGGAGAGAAAACAAAACACAAGAAATAACTTGCACATAAGTTAGTGCCCCTACTAGATTTCTTATGAGATATGAGAGCCATATTCAAATATGGCTTCTTATGCCCCAAAGGCCTCATATGATAAACCATAATGCAAACATCTCTGTATAAGACAACCCCATTTGGAAAAATACCTCAATCAAAGGAAAAACCCTATCAAGAGTGGAAGATCCCAATATAAAAGGAGCCAACACACCATTTAAATAAGGAAGCTTAGTGTTGTAAGTATCCATGGCCAAAGAATTGGTAGCTAGAAGAAGTAAAGAAGTGCTTCATGGGGGGCAAACAAGCTAGTATATGAGGAATAGTCATAGAAGATAACAAAGCAAGATCACTTTTTGTTGTGAAAGGGGAAGGTGCACTAGAAGAAGTTGCATTGAAAGTTGGGATAGTAGTTGCAATATCATATCTAAAGAGGATAAAATTGTAGCCTTTATTAGAGTATGGAACAAAGTAGTGACACCTAAACAAATGGGAATTAAGCATTCAACCAACTTAAGATGTGCAATAACCCTTACAATCACAAGAGATTCAATTCCATGTTGAAGAGATGACCCACTTATATAACTTGGCACTAAAAATGGCGGGGTTTTAGATCCTTCACAAAGAAGATAGACCAACTATCTTATGCTTTGAATTAAAATAGTTTATTGATAAATAGCTAGTCTCAAAATAATTGCAACAATGAAAACCCAAGCACTCATGATCTAACTATTGAATCTAAACTCTATCCAAACTTTGAGTTCAATTACAATATGAAAACCTACAAAAGTATCCAGTTCTACTTGGATATATGCAGATGTGGTAAGAGTAAGAAATGAATTCTCTAGAGCAATAGACATACAACTAATTTAGGAGAGTTCCCAATGGCCTCCACACAAGAATTAATCTAGAACTATAAAGAGAAATATGACATCCTAATCTAAATAAGAAACACCTTGAAGGTCTTTGTTATTGGGTTGAAAGTTAGATATCATTCTTCATAAGGAGAACTTTCTATCCCCACAACCAAATGTTATCCTTGAGGATTAAATATCAATCCTTTTTAAACTAGATTACTGCAATAAAAATTCATGTGCATGGGATATAATTTCACATTGCTATTTAAGAAGGGGCTTTTATTTACTAATCATCAAATCATGAAAATCAGTAAATTGTAGAATCTCATCTCAAACTCTATAACTCCTCTTCCCAAACACCACACAAGGGGTCTATCATTAGCATTAAATTGGACCCAACTCCCTCAACTCCACCTTGAAGCTCTCTCGACCTAAAGTTATTAGGATCCTAAGTGCTTCAGGAGACAATGCTCTAGGTGAGGGCATAGATGTGTTGTTAGTGTGCAAAAGTAATATGGAGACAAAGAATTAGACATAAAAAAATATGAGAACTAGAACAAGTTATTTTATTAATTTACATGTTTTGTATATAAAAAATTCTCGTAGAAATATGTGGCTATG
This sequence comes from Sequoiadendron giganteum, assembly GCA_007115665.2. Lineage (NCBI taxonomy): Eukaryota > Viridiplantae > Streptophyta > Pinopsida > Cupressales > Cupressaceae > Sequoiadendron > Sequoiadendron giganteum. The sequence continues at coordinate 21,238,078 of CM021104.1, forward strand.
TATTTTTTATATGGCATGTTCATGTAGAGATGTGTGGCTATGTTTTTATTCATATATAATGTCTAATGTCTATGATATCTCTCTAATATATTATGTTATAGATATACATTTATGTATTACATGATCATGATGAAGAATTTTGTTATGGAAGTTGAACTAACTAGCCCTAGGACCCATAATAAAGTAAGTAGCACTAAGAATTGTTACAAGTTTTAAATACTTGACACATAATACAATATTAGTCTAGTTAAGATCATTGCGATAGAAAAATTGAATGCAATTATCATAATCACATGAAAATGGACTAAGAAACGTAGGATGTTTTGTTAAACTTATGTTCCCAGTTAAGATCAAACATATTCAAAACATGGTGTTGCACAACTTTTTAAAAGATGATTGGGCCTATGATGATAGATATGAAGGTTTGAAACTAACAAGCATAATTGCAATGAGTTGTGGTGCTACAAACTTGATATGTGCCACAAAACATTTAGAAAACTAGAAAAAACCTACACAATAATAAATGTTAAAAAGAATATTTTTGGTTGATGCAATATTGTTCTTGCACCTCAGATGGTCCTACATCAATCAAGCTCAAAATGAGGCTATGATGATATATATGAAAGTTAGAGTGACCATTTTATATGAATGGGGACAAAACCCTTGGTACTTATGGTCTCTTGGATTTTATTTATCACTAGTTAGAAGATTTTTTAGGAGAGCAAACGTGGGAGGTGGTGAAGGAATTCCAATAATTCCCACTATATTCATAAATATCTTGATACTACCAAGTATAGTGTTGAAAATTGCATACCCTTGCAATTTCACACTAAATTGTGTCCTCAATTTAGCCCCTTGATATAGAACATTTCAATTACAAAATTCTAACACCTAATATGACATTTTTGATAATTTCATGATGTTCCCAACTTTATAAATCTAAAAACATTTGGACGGTAGCACTACACTTGAATATTTACACAACATGCTAGTATCTCACAAAAAATTGTGACTTAAGTGGTTGTTGGAGCACTCCCTTCCTGTAGATAATTCAAAAGTAATTCTCTCACATTCAATCACATTGAACAACTCCTCCAACTTGCCATTTATGAAAAAGGGAGTTGATTTTTGCTCACTAGGGTTTGAACTCTGCAAGTATTAAAGAAATTATGTCATTTTCATAAACTAACAAGCTTTATCATAATATGCATGTCCTTTTATTGAGGATTTCTAATCATCACCTTCATGGGATTGAAAAGAATAAAATTTTTGAAGCAATGGCATCTCTCTTGGGGTGTTTTTCACAAATTTTAGGTGATCTTGTTCTAAATTTTTTGTTCCCTTTCTCATTACTCTACCATTTTATGCTTTCATCTGAAGATTTCAAGTGTTAGCATAGTATAATTATTTTTTTCTATATCACAATCAATTGCATTTTTATTTTAGAGCAATCATGTCTTTTTTAAAATATTTTTCAAAAAACCATTGGTTGTCATGGAGGTCAAAAGACTAAAACAAGGGTTTAACTAAGGCAAGCCTCTCAAATAACCACCCAAAAACATTTTTCTTTCTTATTTTTGTGTATAGGTTTCACTTTAGAAGAAATAACATAATTTGACACTCATTCTTGGGTGTACTATGCTTTCTATTTTACTTCTAGTTCAAATGACAATGCAATACAAGGAGGTCTAAGCAACATGTTGATATATAAGGTAGAGATCTTCAAAAATTCACCACAAATTCTCTAAAATTAGTATTTTTTAATTCAATTAAAAATAAATTATAATTCATTTATAGTAGAGAGATATTTTCCCCAACTTATTACAACAAAGATTTTGATGTCATACATTTATAATTTACTATTTAGTTGCAAATTTCATTTATGTAAAAAAAGGATAATTCAACATTTTTTGTAGTTTACTTGAGTTGTCTATTTATCCTAGTGTAATGTGTAAGTTTTATTCTCAAGGTACATTAGTATTCATTTGTAAGAATAAATTTTTATATGTTTCATTTTCGTGAACCTAACATTACAATAGTCTAGATTGCATGTTGTAAACTCTTTTATGAGTTTTACAACTCAATCTCTCCATTTGAGTAATACAATCAAGATAAGCTTTTGTACATATAACATATCACAATCATGACCCTTCACTATACCAATTTTCCCTAGTCCTATTTTTTTTAGCGAACAATTCACTATTGGGATCCCTCACCCCCTTTTGTAATCACTTTAGATCTTGCTTTCCCATCTCACACTTCTCCTCTAGATGGGGAATTTGATCATGGGTGGATCTTTAATTTCCTCTTTCTTAGATACAACAAAAATAATAATTTACACCATTTCCAATAATCTCTATCCAAGGACACTTTCATTGAAGTAATGTCTATCTTGGGTGCCATTTGTAGCATGTTGCTATGAAACCTCAATCTCTGGAATTTTTAAAGGATTTGACACACACTGTGCAAAATAATGTCTCATCCTACACTTTTTATTTTTATAAACGCAACAAATTCTCAATCAAAATTATTGGCACATAACTTTTAATGTCGATGTCAATCCTTACCATGCACATGATGATTACAACTTTCATGGTCATGGTAGCTCGTCCTCCTATTGGATTATCTTCCAACTCTTTTGGAAGAACCTTTGACTCCTCCTAGCCTCTAGGTTCTCTACTTTCACATCTACAAGCTTGCAAACCTCCACCACTTACATGCATATCACTGACCTTGTCCTTAACAAACTCATGCAGAATATTGGCCAACTACAAAGCTAACTAGTCATAATGATTCACAAATTTACTAAGCTGCTTATTTCTTCATATTGTTGGTGCATGTTTTTATTTTCCTAGTGGGTTAATTTATTTTCCCTTAGTCCTAGGTTTTTTCTACACTTTTATTAACTTGCTTTGGATAATAAAGTGAGTTTATACTATTTAATAACTAGAAGATAAGGTGATGAGGTGCCCCCACCCTTAAAGGGTGGAGCATTTACCTTTTTCATCACTTTATTTAATATTGGTGGTCAATTCCTATTGGTTGATTTTCCACCTCCATCATCTCCTTAGCTTTATATAAACTCACTACCTAGCTTGTATTTTTCATCTTGGAAGCTCTTAATGCAATTTTGTCATTCTGATATTACATATCTCTCAGAGTTGCTAGTTTGCATTGTTTATGTTTTTCTAGTTTATGTAGCTTTGAATTTCTCTTATAAATTTCTTTGGGTTATCAATCTATTTCAGATTTCTAACATGGTATTAGAACTTTTGTTTTGAGAATTATGAGTTCATAGATTCTTAATTGAGAGTTTGAGCTTTTTATGTGAGATCTTGAAAATTTGAGTATGCTTTTCTCTTACATCATATGATGGCCTAGAGAATAAAAAAACTTGATATAAATACTAGGTTCGAGGATTTCTCTTTATGGATTTATATTGCAGGTTCATTTTGGAGCATACTAGTGCAAATCTAATCTCACTATTGAGTTTAGAATGTCCAAGAAAGTCAAATCTAGCTTTTGTTTCACTCAATTTGGTCACTATATGATATAGTTGCATACTAGGGTTTGAAGCTCAGATCTAGTGAACATCTTTTTATTGGAGCACTTATAGCCCAAATGGATGTTGTCATTACACTCAGATGGCCCAAAACCCCTATTTTCATATAAAATTTATCTATTTAAGATGAATTTGATTTTTGGTAAATTTTTATTTTGCTAGGAGGGTCATCTATATAGGCTAAATTCAACCATTTAAAAAACTTCATAACTTTTCACCACAATTTCCATTTTTGGAAAATGAGATATCATCGAAAAACTAGAGACAAGCACTTTCCATCCAAATAGGTATTAACACTAAATTTCTCCATTTTTGTCAGATATTGCAAGTTGAAGTTGTTTGTTGCAAATTTCTTTAACAAGCCATAACTTTCACCCAAGAGCTCCATTTTTTGGAAACGAATAGGCATTGTAAAGGCATTGAAGAGAAATACATAACTACAGGGCTAATTTTTCTATATTTTTTCTTTGTTTTAGTATGTATCATAATCTGTAATTTTGACCATTGTGGGCTTATCGAGCATTATATCTTATAAAAATCTTTGTAAATGCACTAAACTATAAAGTTCCAACTTTTTAATATTTGAGAAGGGGTGATTTTTGATACTAGCGAAAAGGGTGGGAGTGTATTGGTGTCTCTTTTTTTTACTCACTTAAAGTGATTTTTTTGTATCAATCTTGGGGGGATTATATAGGCATTTTTTAATCATGAACTGAGATAAATTTCCATTTATGGGGGGGTTTATCATGTATCTTAAAAATTATTTCCATCCTTTTATTATCTACTTAACTTCAAAGAACTATTTATCCTAGAAACAAGGGATAAAGAATCATTTCTTTGAGCATGACCTATTTCCCTATCACCTTGGACTTGTTCTTAAGCCAAGTGACTATGATCAAAAGAATGCATGGGTTAACAATAATAGCATGGCATATGGACTAATATGTCTTACTATTTCTAAGGATTCTCTACATCACATAAACCACATTGATTTCCCTTTCATTGCTTGGAACATCATTTGACAATTGTATGGAGGCATTGGATCTTTATCTAAAAGTGATGTTTCCTTGGATAACTAGGCTATTGTGGATGATACTGAGACAAATGTTGCACCATATTGTGTGGACACATCTTGTGTGGATGATCAATTCATTGATACCACATTAACAATACTTGTTGCTACTTCAAATTCCTAACATGCTTCTTTGAAATTTTCCAGTGATTCATTGTAGTAGGGTCATTTATATCTTTTGGATCAATCCATTGGGACCAATTTATACCAAACATCTTCTTCTTTTTTTGTAGATTCCCTCATTTTGGATCTAGATGACACTATTGAGGACATAATTCTTCTCTTTGAGGATACATACTTTTTCCTTGCAACTTTTGCTACTTCAAAATTCAATGTTGCTTCTCCAAATGTTTCCAATGACTTGTAGTAGGACATACATTGTCTTTCATATTCAACTTTATGGGATGGTCTATTGACATGTATTTTAGACTTGTTTATGGAGATGCATGTTTCCAATTTGGGAGACACTATTAATTGTATTCATCTTATCTTTGACAGAGTTGATTCTTCTTCATTTGTTGTGAGGGAACATATTGACCCTCTTGTTCATTCTCTACATGATCATTCATCACAGTTTTGCATGAGTGTGGATACATTTGATTAGCATTTTAAGGAGACATATTTAGAGGAAATACTTGAGTCTTTGTCTTGTGTTCTACATTGATCTCTAGGAGATCCTAATTTTTCATCTTCAGTAGTGTGGCCTAGAACACCTTATTTGATTGTGTCTACTTTCAACATCAACAAGGGGATAGTTGAACCAAGTTCAAAGAATTCGTATATTTTGCACTTTCTTCTTGAATATTACTTTTAGGACTTGGGAGATAGATTACATACACCTTTGGTTTGTTTCTTCCTAAGGATAGGAACGTTGTTCAATGGTTGTGGACCATCTTCTCCATCGAATTTTGAGCATCTACCATTTGATCTCTTTGGGGGGTCTCCTTAGTCCTCTTCTTCTCTCTCTATTTTGGTGGGTATTATATCTCTATTTATGGGGTAAATTCTTCTTCTTTGGGGGGATTTAATATGTACATGGGTACTCAACATGGCCTCATTCACCAAGACCCATCATAGTTTACATCCTCTTCTTAAGAGAGGGTGTTAGTGTAGGTTTTTATTTTCTTAGTGGATTAATTTATTTTCTTTGCCATACATTTTTTCTACACTTTATTAAGCTTGATTAGGATAATAAAGCAATTTTATTATTAAATAAATAGGAGTTAAGGTGATGAGGTGTCCCCATCCTTAAAGGGTGGATCATTTTCTATTTTCATCACTTTATTTAATATTAGTGGTTATTGGTGGTCAATTCCTATTGGTTGGTTTTCCACCTCTATCTTCTCCTTAGTTCTATATAAACTCACTACCTATCTTGTATTTTTCATCTTAGAAGTTGTTAATGCAATTCTATCATTCTGACATTGCATATCTCTTGAAGTTGCTAGTTTTCATTATTTATGTTTTTCTAATTTATGTAGCTTTTAATTTCTCTTATAAATTTATTTTGGTTATCAATCTATTTCAAATTTTGAACACATATTACATGCATAGTCCTTTATCATTACATATTCTAGCTACACCCTTACTTGTAAGCTTTGATATGCCTAGGTTCGAGAAATATAGAAAAAAAGATTACCCTTAGACACACATCTCTATATTTAAGTTTTGTGTATCGATTTATTATTTTAGGATTATTTGTTGGAAATTATATTCCCATGATCATTGAAAAACACCACATTGGACTGGTTTTTCTCACTTCATGATTATTCTATTAACACATTATAGAAACTCATTAACCAAATCCTTCATAATTTATAGGCTAACATTAGACCAAAAGTTACATTTATTGACCTTGTCCATTGAAAACAAGGACTAAGTGAAAAGGTAATCAACTTCATTTTTTGAGAGGAATCTCTAATTTCTCAAATATTGTATACACTCGCAGATTCCAATGTACAAAGATTATTCATTGGAAACTTGCAACCAATTCTATACAATAAAATTATATTGATGAAATATAATTCCTTTTTTCATGTTCACATAGCCTTGCATGATTATCAATAGTCTATGAGTCAATATGGGGGTTCTACCTCATCAACTCCCACTAATACCCAAGGTGGCGCTTCCTCTTCAATAAATTATAAGAAAAATAAGTTAGTCCAACCAAACATAAACATAATAAACACTTCTCAAAATTTTGATGTGTCTATTGTAGCACCTCAAAGCATAAATAATTTACTAATTTTTTTGATTCTATATACAACATAATGCAAAAAATACTAAAAAATAATCTAATAAAACCTCTTCTAGCTTCCTATGACCCAAAGGATTTATGTCAATTACATCACGTACTTGGACATGAAAATGAGCAATGTATGCATCTTTTCCACTTATTTCAAGACCACATCAATTCAAGCTCTATCTAGATCCATGATGGATCAAAAAATTTAAATAAGTTAGTGGTAAAGATGAATCAAAATTTATAGATTTACACTAACCCCTTTCCAACACATTTACCTAATTTTATTGGTGTTGATCCTTCTTCTAATTTTTAATCTCTTCCTCTATTTAGTTATATGGTGAAAACGATAGATTTCTTCCCTTGATCTTCTCAATCACACAATATTACCACCCCTCCCATATATTTTTCTTCTAAAGATACGTTGATTGGTTTAGAGGATGGTTCACTATACATACTTGCTTATTTCAATGAGAAGATTGTTAATGGATTTCTCGTTGACCTTGCTAGTAGGGTTAATATTAGTATAGATTATATCCTCTTTATCAACCAACTTAATAGAGATAAGAGCGATGATTGACATATAACTATTCATATGCATGATGGCTTATCTCTCGTAGTATGGGTTTTATCACTTTTTCGGTCTAGGTTAGACCCAAGTGTGTCATATCTAGATTTTTTATAATTCATGAATCTAATCTATTCCATGTGAAGCTAGGAGTCCCATGGCTAAATTCCATGGAAGCAGTTGCTTCCGTAGTGCATAAATACTTAAATATTCCCCACGAAGGTGCACTACATATTATCCATCACAATAAGTATAAACCACTTCTCCTCATGGGGTATTTTCTCTTAATCATTTCTAGCCCACACCATTAGGAAATTTGTAAAGTCATGGAGATTTTGTTAAATGAACAAGATAACTTAGAGGGGGGTGAACTAGTTGTATCAAATTAGAACATTAAAATCCTCAACAATAATCGGATGCACATGCATTCATTAAACCCTTAATCTATTATAATGTTTAAACATGAAAAGTAGATAACAAAAATAAAATAACCAACACCATACACAAGTGAACACTAGATTTACATGGATAACACTAGAAGGGAAAAACCATAGTGATGATTAGCTCACAATATAAGTAATTGCAAGACCAATACAAAGAGGCTTATTGCCAGAATAGGACACACAGTCCAAAAAGGCTCATAATACTTTTTACAAATTCAAAATAGTTTGACACTAAGCATTCTCGTGGTGGATAGGAACGAAAGTGGACCAATACAAAACTTGATTGGGACGCAAATCAACTCTCGCATGCCACGTTATGCCTTCATTAATGTTCAAACATATTTAAATGTAGTGTAAACACCTGGTCATTTGTTACCCATGAAAACACCATTAAAATTTGTATTACACACTTCCTCAAATCCAAGGATGACTTGTGAACCACATACCATGCTTCATCATGTTCTAGAATATTCCTCTATCCTCCTTAAATCCATCAAAATCCTTCACAACAACTCACACCTTCAAAATGTACATGCCTAATACACTCAAACTACACTACCAAACACTACAACTCTAAAATCCAACTTTCGAAGTATCAAACCACAAATCCTCTTGAAAAGCGGAAGAGATCAACACCATCAACATACCTTCAAAATTTCAAGACCTAAAGAGAAACCACAAAGAAACGCAAAGAAAATACATTTCTCCTAGACACCTCTATAAGCAACGTTGCAAAACTAGTTCACACATTGGTGAACATAACTTCCTTTGACCATCGGTCCAGAAACCAAAATTTTGGATATAAAAAATCTGAACACCTCTAACCAACATATCCAAACCACACAAGCAGATATTCAACCCAAAATAAATGTGAAGCAAAACCATAACACCTTGTTCCCTTATTTTATCAATTTTCTCAATATCCTCAATGTCTAAACCATAAATAGAAGCTTATCAAAGTAGCACCAAAGGTTAACATCAATAACTTAATTGATGACAACATAATGCAACTAATCAAAGAAAAAATATATTATCAACCACTGCAGAACTATCATTAATGACAACACAAGCTTGTTGACATCAATGACAACACCTTCATACTTGCAACAATTCCCCCCTTTGTCATTGATGGTAACACATGATATGAAAAACCATCAAAGACACAACACTCTAAACATAACTTTTTCCTTTTCTCTTTTACCCCCCTTACAAAACTAACTCATTACACTCTCTCCCCCTTTGAAACTTTCCTTTTTCACATGTCTCATTCTACCTTTGTATAAACAATTTTTTTTACACGACTTCTCTCTCTCCCCCTTTGAAACTTGCCTTTTTCACATGTCTCATTCTACCTTTGTATAAACAATTTTTTTTACATGACTTCTCTCTCTCCCCCTTTGACACCAATGGCAAAGGATAATATATTTTGCATTGTGCCCTCCCTTTGACATAGAACCAAGATACTTGCAACTGTTGGTAGACGGTTAGTACTCCCCTCAGGGTTCGTGACATGGACTAACCGCCTCTGGTGGATCCGTTAATTCTGGCAGTTGTATCGGGCATTGACAGGTTGATCTTTTGGTGCAACGACAATTATGGGCCAACAATTGGTATCAAACCAACAATCTAGATCATGCCCATGGGATATGAAGTTGATGGTAAAGTTTTGGATATGTACGCTCAACACATACTGAGCAAACCAGTGAATCCGTCAAAGGAAAGGTTTGGTACATATGTAGAGAAGGACACGCAGGTTCATAATGAACTCATAAAACCTATGGTTACTAAAAGAGTCAAAAAAGAAGTAGAAGTTCTTGCAGAGAGTATGGGAATACCTATAAAATTACTAAAAGAAGCTAGACATAAAAGAGAAGAAGATGTAGTTGCAAAGCAAGCAACAAAGGAGGTAGCTAGAACTCAATCAACTAGTCTGGTGGAGATGACTAGGCAAAGAAGAAAGCAAATACTAACAAACCAAGTATGTCAATACAAGGAGTTGAAAAATCTTTGGTGAAGGATGGTAATATAAAACCACTTTACAAATGGTACAAGTCTTTTGATGAATCTGACAAAATAATTCTTGAAGAAGTTGTTAGGTCTAAAAAATGGAGGTTTTAACCACGGGAGGTTGCCAAGCTCTCACAACCTTTTTGGCCAACGTACAAGGCCAATTAATACAATTGAACCTTCTACTCTTTAGGCTTTGCTAAACCTATATAGGTGCACCTATGTGAATGATTCAGATTTGAAATATATTTCCTTGCTTGAGCAATCTATCCACAATGGAAAATGGAAGTGGATAGATAAAATCACTACACCTACTCCTACTGCACAAAAGAAAGGATTTGAATATGTTGATTATTATTAATTTTATCATCTAGGTTGTGATATATTTGTGCCTTCTATCCACATGGGCAATGGAGTCAAGATTAAGAATGATATGTGTTTCCCTCTTTGGCTTAACTCTAGTTGTTAGGCACTTTGAAAATTCTATGACTGACATAAAACTTTATTGAATTTATGACTTGCATGAATTGTGCTAGAATGTTTCTTAATCTGGATCTTCTTTAACCATCCAAAATAAATCCTTAAATCATTGTGACTTGTTAAAATAATTTAATTCTGACTTGCAAACACCAATTAATTAAATCACACAAAATGGGAATACATTTTGATAAATCAGAGATATACTTGATATGTTGATTTAAATGATTAAAAGACCTAAAGTTGGAGACAACCCAATAAAGAATATGAATTGATACGACACAACAAATGAACACCAAGAAATAACTTTACCAATTAAAATATATTATCTCCATTGATTCTGCTTCAATAAAATCTATCATTGTTTACATTCCCAGTCTTCATTTTCTGAAAAAATCTAACTACTATTATGACTGACCTCTTTCTCTAACTGATTTTTCAAATTATTTATACATTACATACCAAGGGTTGTGACCCTTCACTTTCCTATTACAACCGCTTCACATTCATTGACATAAATTAAAATATTTAATTAAATTGCCTTTCGGCAAATTAAATATTTTAAATTATAGTTTGCATGTCTTCTTATTTTATTACTTTTCCCACTACTTAATATTTCCTTTCATTTATTTTTGTGAAGCTGCCTTACGTTTACCACTCTACCACGGTCTTGAATTTTTCCTCCCACAGTATTGCGGTGACCGGCTCCTCACTGTCTGTGTCCCTTCCATTGCTCTATTGCGGTCTTCGTTTTGATTGTTCGCGGTATAGCGGTGACTGCTCCTCACCATTATCTTCATTGTCTATTGCACTACTGTGGTCTCCCTTTCTACCACTGGCGGTACCACGGTGAATTCTCTTAACCACCGCCTTTTTGCTTACCGCATCGTTCACCGTGCTACCACGATCTGCATTTCCTTACCCTATGGCTCCGTGGTAACTAAATTTACTGTCACAGTGACTGTCTATTGCGCCACTACGGATTCCATTTTGACTGTTGGCACTGCGCGGTGACCTGTGTTGACTGCTACGCTGACCTTCCACCGCCCTACCATGGTCTTCATGATGACTATCCATGGTGCAGCAGTAAGGGTTACATGATTGTTGCTAACCGTGATACCGCGAGCCACTTTGCAAAAGGCCATGGTAAAGCGGTGAAGGTTATGAAGGGTAAACAATGGTGATAAAAGGTATTTTAACATTATGGATGTGGATAAAATGAATTATTTCATGAAGAAGATAGCAAAATAGTGGGATCAAATGGGTAAAACCCCTTAGGAGTTTTTATGAAAATTTTGGTTCTAACAAAAGCAATGATAAAACATATAAATACTTTCAATCAAGTATTGATTGAAATTATGCCTAGTCTGCCAAAGAGTTTGTATGACATTCTAGAATTAAGAAGGTTGAGTGCTAGAACATAAGAGGAAAAAATGAGAGAAAGGATTCTTGTAGAATTATGTCCAGTGATGTTTGTGGATGACATGAAGTCACTTTTGAACAAGGGCCAAAAGAAATTTAAAAGAAAAACAAGGGTTAACAAGCTAATGATTGGTTTAACCAATGAAGTCACAAAAGAAACATAGCAAATTCTAAGGGAAATACTGTTGAATGAGAGAATTGAATTTGTGGCTGAGGAAACACATGTTGATCATATCTCATCTGATCTAGTGAAAGATGTAGAAGAAGGAAATTTTGATGCTGCTGAAAACTTCTAGATTCCTCTTGTAGAAGATAACACTGAAATCCCTATGGAAGTGGAGGCACTTGAGAATGTATCAATTGACAAGGTAGAGATCTATGAAGACAAATCAAAACCTTTAACTGAGGAAGCAATAGTTGAGGAAAATAAAGTTGATGTGAAGTCAATTCCAACTGAGGCAAGAGACACTACTGAGGCAGTGAAGAAATTCTTGGTTAATCACAAGGAAAAGATTGAATCAAAACTAATTGAAGGTCCTATTGACCTATCTACCTTAAGCCCAATCCAAAAAATTAAAGTAGCTTTGTTTTCTCAAGCGAAAGCCTAAGAAGAGCCACTTAAATCTCACATTGAAGATGGTGAACTATTGAATCTTGCATCTAGAGTATTGGAAAAGATCACACCCTCTTTTGTGAAAGACCTGACTGGATCTTCATTCGGTGAACTAAAAAATCTTATCAACTCAATGAGTACTCATTTTGAGTCACTAAAAAAATATGCTATGGCAAAAGTACAAAAGGAATTTGATGTTAAAAGATTCAATGGATTGAAGGTATTGATTTACAAAGACAAAATAAATTTATCCACATGTATAAAGAATGTACATAATTCTTTATTAGAAGGTGGTAAGATCTACAAAGCATGTTTGTCTTTTTCAAAGTTCACTAAAGCAAATAAGAAGAAGATCAAAGATCTAGAAAAATAGTTAAGCACCATTTTTGATGGATTTGATCCTCTATTTGGTGGTATTGGAAAAAAAGAAGATGAATTAATGTCTTTTCTTATTAAGATAAAAATATTGGAACATGAAAATAACAAAATTATTGCTAGAAAATGTGAACTTAGAGGGACAATTTTTCCAAATATTGACTTACTGTCAAGTGCTCTAAAAGAACGAGAGGACTATATGGCAGTTGGTGATCCAACCAACTTAGAATCTATAGAGACACAATCTTACCTGATCTGTGGCCATATCACAATCATGGAGAGTCTCAAAAGAGTTTGGGATACTAATCTAATTCAACTTGAAGAAAGATTTTGCAGACATTTTTTAGCTTTTGTATAACAGTTTTGATTGATCCATTTTTGGTGTGCGATCTCTGCCTTTTCCATTGATGTCAAAGGGAGAGAAGAGTGGAGTGAAAAATACTTAATCATCTTAGGGGAGAATTATTATTTTGGAATTTTGGAGCAGGCAATGTAGTCTATCTTGGTATTGATCCGACAATTAGTCATTTTTCACTAAGTGTTGCCATCAATGCAAAAGGGGGAGATTGTTGGCAAGAGACATTGCAGTATCACTTACTGTTATCATTGATGGTAACTCAAATCAATGATCAGATACACACACTATCATTTGATCATACCGACAAACAAATTGAAGATTGATAAGGTAGAACAGAGTATCCGGTTGCACAGTGTTCATTGATCTGTATGAAGATTTTGTTGGAAATAGGATGCCATTTATTGAAATTCTAAACATTATTTATTTCACCATATATCCTAAGTCCTTAGAATGTGTTCAACAACACTAGGATTAGAAAGAGATTAATATTTGATGAAATAATCATGTTAATTGACATTTGTAATTAATTCTATATGTTAAAAGCATGTGTGGATGCCTTGGAATTAGATCCTCTAAAATAGGAGCACATGGGCTCACATATGGTAGGTGAAAACTCACCTTGAGTTTAGTTAACTAGTTGGTAAATTGAGTACACTTCAAAAATGCATCCTAGGTTCCTACAAAATAGGGATTTTGATTTATGCATGTTGAGGTCCTATAAAATAGGGGGTGATGTGTACGAGGTTTAGTTCAATGAAGTTCAATTGAAGTTCAGAACAATTTAGTTCAAATAGGGGGTGATGTGTATGAGGTTCAGTTCAATTGAATTCAGTTTAGTTCAAGTTCAATTATGGTTCAGTTAGATTTAGTTAGTTTTAGTTGAATGTTAGTTGACTTTAGTTAACTTGGAATGCATGGCTAATAACTTGATTTGCATGAAAGATAATAGGAACTACCTTCAGTTAATAGGGGATAACCATTCTTGCATGAATGGTGTTGAGAAATGTTTCAGTTAACAAGAATTAACTTGGAACCACTTTGGGTGCCCAAGTTGTCTTCTTGGATTTTTCTCCTTTGCATGTTGAGATATTTCTGAAGGTTTAGTTAAGTGGGGCCCTCTCTTAGGTGCCAAATTTGAGGATGAAGCCTTAAGATATTTACAAAATAAAGGTTGAGTTATGACTTCAATTTGGGATGCCCAAATGGACGAAGGAGATGATTTGACATTGTTCTTCATGACACAACTCTACTTGCAAGAGATAGGCGTACCTTTTAGGGTTAGGCCTTGAGCATTATTATTTTAACTCATTTGGAGTTTACAATGTTGATTAAAGTCTATTTATCTCAAGCAAGTTCAATAGAGTTATGATCAGTTTTTATTGCAGGTTGTGAAGAAGTTTTGGTGAAGGCAAAAGAGGCATTCTCAAGCAAGAATTGGAGATATTGTAATCTACTTCAGAGATTGAATAATAGATTAATTCTTGGTGGATTTTTTTACTCGAAAGGGTTTTCTCCATGTTATATGCTTGTGTAATCTTTCTAATATCTTGTCTACTTCTTCTATCAACTTTTGTCTACATTCTACAACAGTAAAATAGATTAATCAAGATAATCATCCACAAAGAATTTGTAACAAAAGGAAAAGCTTATTTAGATCAACAATCTTAAAGTTTTACAGAGTATTAAGCTAAGAAAACACCTCAATTTTCAACAGATTTTAGGTTATTATTTTGTGTTGCGCATCTCAGGAAATGAGTTTTGGTATATTATCTCCATTACTTCTAAAGCACAGTGGCTCGTATCAATTTGTGTGGATGTTAGGCGGTCTGGTTGGCTTATTCCCAGTTTATCTTGTATTGGAGTTGACCTCATGAATATATTATGTCACGAATGATAAGGAATAATTAACTAAATGTTTTTGTGCTTGATCATGTTTGTTTGGGTCCCCTCTATGTCTTAACCAACGTTGGAGGATGCACATAAATATTTAATCATGGATCTAGCTAACAATTGTAATTATTTTTTTGTTTTATTGAAGCCGACAGAGTGTAATTGAATTCTATGTTGCAGATATATATAAGACCGTCTGTATCATTTTGTATGATGTATGAGTTGTGTGTTGGTGCGAATTGTGAATAAGAGCAAACCAGAAGAGCGATTAAGTGCACTTTCACTTGCCCATAGAAGATCTGTGTTGTGTGTATGAGTAGAATAGAGAAAAAGTGCAAAATCAGTCTGTAAGGTAGCATATCTATTATTTTTCTTAAACAGAACTGGAATCAGGCATTTGTAAATGCTAATCTTCTTAGTTCAAACTTTTAAATGGTTTTAATCTGATTTTATTTGTAAGGAAGTGAGCCTTCCCTTTGAGTAGTGAGCTCTAGGTAGTGTGTCTGAATGCAAGTGCATTCCCCTTTTGTAATCTTCATTTGAGTATACTCAGATCATTATTATGGATTGGCCATCCATCGTGGTTTTTCCCCTAATAGGGTTTCCACGTAAAAATCTTGGTGTTATGGTGTTGTGATTATTTTCCTGTTTATGCATTATGATTGAATGTTGTTAATGCTTTGAAGATAAAGGTTAATAAAGTTAATTATTGCACAACACTGATTCACCCCCCTCTTAGTGTAGCTTGTTTCCAACAATTGGTATCAGAGCCAAAGGTCTCAGGTTCAAATCCCCTTGGGTAACACTGAGGGGGATTTTGTTGGCAGATGGTTAGCACTCCCCTTAGGATTCATGACATGGAATAACCGCTTCTCATGAATTAATTAATTTTTCCAGTTGTATGAGGCATTAACATGTCGATTTTTTGGTGCAATGAAAATTGTGGGCCAACAACAACTACTCTGAATAATCCCCCTTAGGAGTACACACCAATCAACTCACCAAACTTTGCACCATGAAAACATATATTCCATACTACAACAATGTCACTACCTACTCCCCTTGAGAGGTAGTCACTGACATTAGTCCAGACAAAGAATGAATAAATAGATCCACTAGATTGATACATCTCTATATGCATCTAATTCAAAGGAGGGGCAATAAATCCCATCTTCTCCCAAAGATACTCAAAAGTATCCTTAAGAAGAGCCTTAGTAAATATGTATGTAATTTGATCCTTTGTAGGTACATATTCAAGCTTTACTTCATTCTCCATGACCTTATCTCTCAGAAAGTGATACCTAATTGATATATGCTTTGTTCTTGAATGCATCATTAGATTCTTTGAAATATTGATTGTACTTGTATTATCACAAAAAATAGAAATAGGCTTATGATACACCACTTTGATATCCTTTAATGTTTGTCTCATCCATAATACCTATGTGTAGCAAGATGTTGTTGTAATATACTCAGCTTCTATAGTAGATAAAGAAACAAAATATTATTTCTTGCTAAGCCATGATACCAATATACATGCAAGAAATAATGCACCACCACTAGTACTTTTCCTATCATCAACACAACCAGCCCAATTTGCATCTATATAAGCACTCAATATGAAATCGGTATCCTTTGGATAACATAAGCCATAATCTAGAGTGCCCTTCAAATATCTAAATATCCTCTTCACTGCTGCAGTATGTGTCTCTTTAGGATCTTCTTGAAATCTAGCCACAAGACAAACTAAATGCATGATATCTGATCTAGTAGAAATTAGGTATAGCTTTCCACCAATCATAGATCTATACTTGCTTTGATCAACCTTAGGGGATTCATCATCCTTGCTTAGTTTGCAACCAGTAACCATAGGAGTACATATCAGTTTGGAGTCATCAATTCAAAACTTCTTCAATATCTCTTTAACATACTTTGATTGTGAAATGAATATGCCTTTATCTATTTAATTGATTTGTAGCCCAAGGAATAAATTCATCTCCCCAAAAATAGACATCTCAAACTCTTTTTGCATCTCTTTTGCAAATTTCATGCACATGACTTCATTGCCTCCAAATATTATGTCATCAACATACACAACCACTATCAAGATTCAATATTTCTCAACTTTAAAGTGAAGATTACTATATACGGTGCCTTTATTGAATCCTTGTTATATCAAATATTTTTCCAACCTTTCATACCAAGCTCTGAGAGATTTCTTTAATCCATATAGTGTCTTCTTCAATTTGCAGGCCATATTAGGTTTATCTAACAACTGAAATCCTTCTGTTTGTTCCATGTAAACTTCTTCTTCTAGCTCTCCATTCAAGAAAGAAAACTTCACACCCCTGATAAAATTTAAATTCTTTATGTGTTGCAAAATCCAAAAACATCTTGATTGCTTATATTCTAGCCACTAGAGAAAGTATCTCTTCAAAGTATATTCCTTCAACTTGTGCATAGCCCTTACACACAAGCCTTTCCTTATTTCTTACCACTTCTCCATTCTCATTCAAATCGTTTTTGAATACCCACTTAGTACCAATAATATTTTATTTTTAGGTCTAGGAACAAGTTCCCAAGTTAGAATCTTCTCAATTTGCATAAGTTCTTCTTCCATTGCCTTCATCCAATGTTCATATTTGCATGCCTCACTTACTGTCTTTGGTTCAATTTTAGAAAGTAAACATAGATTTACCTCTGCTTCAACAACTCTTCTTCTTGTCAACATGCCTTTGCTTTTGTCTCCAATGATCTATTCTTCAGAATGATTTCTCTGCACATACTTAGGGGTCTTACTGGTCTTTTTTGGAGCTTCTTCCTCTTCATTCTGCACTTATTTTTCTTTAGCTTTTTCTTCTTCTTCTCCACAAGTAGGCTCATCCAATTCATATCCATCTATTACAACTAATTTTTTAGGTCTTCATCAACCTTGACACTTAAATTTTCAACAATCCTTCTTAATCTTTTGTTGTGACATCTGTAAGATTTGATTTTAGTAGAATATCCAAGGAAGATACCTTCATCAAACTTTGCATCAAACTTTCCTAGGTTTTCATCATCTCTTATGATATAGAATTTGATTCCAAACACTCTAAAGTACTTGATAGTAAGGATCCCTCCATACCACAACTCTTAGGGAGTTTTTGTGTTGTTAGATTTTTCTTAGATTCTATTAAGTATATAAATGGTAGTATGTATTGATTCTCTCTATTAGACTTTTGATAGGTTAGCTTCTCTCATCATAGTCCTTGCAACTTCTTGAATAGTCTTATTTTTCCTTTCAACTAATCCATTCTATTGAGGATTCCTATGGAAGACAAGTGCCTCTTTATTCCATTAATTTCATAAAATATATTAAATCCATTGGAAGTGGACTCTCCACCTCTGTTAGACCTCAAACATTTGATCTTCAAACCCATTTCATTCTCAACCATAGCTTTAAATACTTTAAATCTATCTAGAGCTTCAAATTTCTCTCTAAGAAAGGTAACCCATGTCATTCTAGAATAATCACCAATCAAAAGCATGAAATACCTGTCACCTTGAAGACTTCTCACCCTTGTCATACCACAAAGGTTTGTGTGTACCAATTCTAACAATTTGATAGAATATTGTTCTTTTCCCTTGAAACTAATTTTAGTTTGTTTTCCAAATTGACAATCTCTTCAAACATCATTGATAGGATTTGTAATCCTCGATAGATCTCTCATTGCTTGAATTGAAATGATTTTAACTAGGTTATCAAAATTGATGTCACATTCTCCTGTGCC
The DNA here is from genome assembly GCA_007115665.2 of Sequoiadendron giganteum. NCBI lineage: Eukaryota > Viridiplantae > Streptophyta > Pinopsida > Cupressales > Cupressaceae > Sequoiadendron > Sequoiadendron giganteum. The sequence goes on from CM021104.1 coordinate 21,256,880, forward strand.
ATAACCAACTATCATTAATCTAGATTATAAAATAGTGACCATAAACACGCTTGAGTTGATAGATATTTCCATTTGTCCTCTTTCTAGCAACAATTATAGTTTCAGACCCTTTTGATCTCACATCCATCATCCTGAAACATAAGATTATATCATTTGATAAACATTTATCCAATACTCCAGAGGTTATGCATTAAACCTTTAACATAGTAAACATCTTCAGTATTATGCTTGCAATCAAAACTTATTGAACCTATTCCACAAATCATAGCACCTAAATCATCTCCAAATTTAACAAGTCCTCCATCATATTTTCCAAGTTTAACAAACTTACTCTTGTCTCCGATCATATGATTTGAGCAACCACAGTCAATAACCCAATAGTTCTTGTCATGTTTAACATTAAAAGAAGATACCAAGGTACCTCCCACTTTATCCTTTTTCTCTAGGACACTTTCCTTCACATGAATTTAAGAGTTATCAAAACCAGATTCATCTTTTAAATCCAAGAACAAACATTCATTATCCTGAACATCTCCATATTCAAATTCATCATCAGATATACCAAAATATTCTCTAACATAGTAGCTTTTCTTGATCATCTTACCTTTGTTTTCCTTTTTATTATTGTTCATAATTATGTTTGTACATATTAAAGCATAGTAACTTATATTTACGCAACTAAAGCACTTGAAAGGTAATTTACCCTTGTACTCATTGATGCCCTTTTTCATTCTTGTTACAAAGTTAGCTTCCACATCATCAAGATCATCTCCATCTGAATCTTTAACTTTTTCTATTTTTCTAGTCTTGAAAGCAATCTCCACTTTTGCACCATTTTTCAAACCAATTTTCCTCATTTCAAATATAGTTAGTGTACCATACAACTGATCTCTAGTGTATGTATTAAAATCTCCAAATTTATCAATACTAGAAAAATTTTCACTATAAGAGTCAAGAAGATTTCTAAGAATTTTCTTTACCATTTTAGGTTCGTTGACTTTTGCACCAAGACCTCTCATTGCACTTACTAGTTCATTAAACCTTTGTATGTAACTTGTGATTGTTTCATCATCAAACATTCACAAAGTCTCAAATTGTGCCTTCAGATTTTGTAACTTAGCTTGTTTAACATTATCATCTCCTTCATAGATACTTTCTATCTTATCCCAAACTTCTTTAGCAGTTTTCAGATCCATAAATTTCACTAATATAGTATTTGAAAGATAGTCAAAAGAGAAAACCTTGCCTTACCATTTATTTCATATGCCTTGATTTCATCATTTGTGTGTGGTCCATTTGTAGGCATGGTGTATGAATCCTTTACTACCTTTGCAACTTCATATCCAAGATAAATCAAATAGCTTTCCATATTCACCTTCTAAAATGCATAGTCTGTACCATCAAACATAAGGATCTCCTTCTTGTTCACCACTTGGATCTACCTGAAGTGGTCAATATTTTTCTAAGGAACCTTGCTCTGATACCAATTTTTGAATGAACAAGACAATTGAGAGGGGGGGTGAATCTGTTGTATCAAATAAAAACACTAAAACCCTCAATAGTAATAAGATCCACATGCACTCATTAAACCCTTAATCTATTATAATGTTTAAACATGAAAAGAAAATAATAAAAAGTGAAACAACCAACACCATACACAAGCGAACAATAGATTTACGTGGAAAAACCTAGAAGGCAAAAACCATGGTGAGGATTAGCTCACAATATAAGTAATTGCAAAATTAGTACAAAAAGGCTCACTACTAGAGTAGGACACATTATACATAAAGGCTCATTGCCATAATAGAAAGAAAGAAGAGAGAATCTTACACAAAGAACACAATCTCAATGTAATAGAGATTCCACCACAACAACTCCAACAACACTAGTAGCCTTCAAGATGTCAAGATCCCTCAGCTCAGTGTATTCAACAATCTTGCATTATAGCTTGCATTGCATTTTGCACCTCTGCACTTAATTTTGCATCACAATACTCAACTCTATTCCACACTTCATCTCACATAAACTCACTTGCATTATACCATCCACAAATTGAAAAACATCTTCAACTCGGCTATACTCACCTTACACTTTTACAAATTCAAAATAAGATGACACTAATTATTCCTATGGTGGATAGGAATTAAAGTGGATGCAAATCAACTGTCACATGCCATGCTACGCCTTAATTGATGTTCAAACATCTTCAAATGTAGTGTAAACACCAAGTCGGTTGTTACCCATGCAAACACCATTAAACTTTGAATTACACACTTCCTCAAATCCAAGGATGACTTGTGAACCACATACCATGCTTCATCATAATCTATAATATTCCTCTATCCTCCTGAAATCCATCAAACTCCTTTGCAATAACTCACACCTTCAAAATGTACATAGCCAATACACTCAAACTACACTGCCAAACATTGCAACTCTAAAATCCAACTTTCGGAGTACCAAATCATAAATAATATTGAAACAAGAAAGAGATCAACACAATCAACATGCCTTCATAATCATAATACCTATAGAGAAATTGCGAAGAAATATAGAGAAAATACATTTCTCCTAGATACCTCTATAAGCAACACTATAAAAAAAACTCACACACTGGTGAACATAACTTCCTCTGACCATCGATCTAGAAGCCAAAATACTAGATATAGAAACTCTGAACACCTCTAACAAACATATCCAAACCACACAAGAAAATCTTCAACCCAAAATAAATGTGAAGAAAAACCAAAACACCTCTGCAACACTTGGTTTCCTTATTTTATCAATTTTCTCAATATCCTTGACATCTGAACCATAAATAGAATCTTATCAAAGAAACGCTAAACGTTAACATCAACAACTTAAATAATGAAAACATAATGCAACTAATCAAATCAACAATCTCTTCTCAACCACTGCATAACTATCATCAATGACAACCCAAGCTTGTTGACATCAATGGAAACACCTTCATACTTACAACAGATTTTATATTCAAATCTTATTCAAAACTCAAAGTGGGTCATTTAGGATCCTTTGAGCCTTAACTCCTTATTCACTTATGATAACTTCCCCTTTGGTCACCCAACTACAACATTGCTTTGTCCCCACTCCCACCCCTTTGATAGCTATGGATATAAGTGCTCTAATAGGTCAACCTCCCATTCCCTTAAGGTCTCCTAGCCTCTAGTAGTGCCTCGTGTTCCTCTACATGTCGATATAACAAACCAAGGAAAGAAACCCATGCTATTGAGAAATTCTCCACAATTTTTTCCCCTCATATCTCCTACCATTTCTAGACCTACCCCTTTGGTAGGAAAGGGAAAGAAGCTCGTAAGACATGATTTATTTCATGTACTACTAGCACCCTACCTTCTAATGGTACCTTTTGTTGCTTCAACTTCCTCTATGGAAAAATAAGGAAAGGAATTGATGCAATAGGTTCCCTTGTATGTACCAGAAGTCTCTCGACCTTAAGAATATTCCTCCTATTCCAACAATGAGGATAACCCCACGATTGGAGAAAAGTGATCTTATTCTCCATCCTACAATTACACCTAGCCCACACCATAAAAAAATAGCTTTCATGTGAACACAAGTGTTGTTGACGTATGTTTGCTTGTGAACAAGCTATTATGGAGTTGCTCGCCATTGAACATCCTCATCTAATGCAACCACCTCCAAATTTAGCCATTCCTTCTTCCCCTTCTTCTCTACCTCTACATGTTGATCCTATAGAACCTTCTATCCCTCATCACAGTCTCGACAAGTCTCACTCCAAAATGTTGTAGATCATATTGGCTCCTTTGATGGACCCTCTTGTCATTCCATACCTCCCAAACATTCCTCCTTTCTATGTGTTTCTAGATATGCCAAAAATATCTCATTTTCAATGGCACGTTAACCTCTCTTGTACCATTCTATCATAATTGCCACAATTTTTTTCTAGATTTCCTCCATCCCACCACTATCAAAATTAGCATCCCCTACCTACCTCCGAAAATAAAATTTAAGCATTCCCCAACTCCAAATTGTCGAAATAAAAAATTAAAACCACTTTTTGTGCCACTCCCAGACCATTATGCATCTATTCTCCTCCCAGAAGAATTACCAACTTCTTATGTCCCTATATTTGCTCCTGTTCAAGTGATTAGTAGTGATCTAGCTCTCTTGTAACATATTTTGATAGATTCAACAAACTCTGCTTATGAGAGCATTTTTTAATCCTTCATGGATATTTTGGCATTGTCCTTGATTTTTACAAGATCATCGACACTTACCTCACATGAAGTTCAGGAAGATGTTGTACTAGCCATTTTCATAAGTGAGACACCTAATAATTATCTAATGGTATTTCCTCTGAAGAATCAACATCCCTCCCCTTATGATCAAGATTGGGAGACTATAGATCTATTGGAGGATGCTCCTTAGAGTAGTGCATTTATATCTTTAGATTATAGGTTTTTCTTGGTTGTTTTGTGATCCCCTATGCTTGGATGTTTATGTTTGTTAATCTCTCTTGGAGGACCCATAATACCCTTATAGGTACATGGATACATGACATATGAAATTTTGTCAATTATCTTATTTGTATCATCATTATTTTATTTGTTGTAATTTTCTTTTTTGTCTTTTGGGGATGATGCAAAGTGTTGAGGCATTTAGGCCTCTTCCATGTTGAACCAAACTTTTTATTTCTTTCATTTATTTCTTTCCTTTGTGTTCATAATTATGCTAGACTTGGGAAATGATGAATTTATACCTTCAGCTAATGATATACATTATTATCATTTATACTAACCCCAGGTCTATAGATCCCTTAGTGTGTGTTTGTACAAGTAATGTATATTTTATGTGGCATCTATACCTTGTGCAATATCATTCCATGATCACAATGTTACATGCTTTATGATGCAACATCCTTGTTGGTGTTTACATGGTAAGAATATGTTTCTTCTTTTCTCCTTAAAATAACTTACTTTCTTGGCATCATGCAACTATTTTAAGGGGGTTATCACAATGCATACACTCTAGTTTCTTAATTTTCAAAGCATTGGTGATCTTTGCACTCTTTTTATCTTGGTATTATATGAGCCACCTAGTAGAATATAACTTAGTAGCTTGTGGGTGCTCATATATCCCACCCCTTTCGTGGCATAAAATGTATCTTGTAGTAACCATGATCAATCAAAATCATCATATGGAATATAGCTTGATGTAGCTTGATAGCCATAACTCTTTAATCATCTATTGCATGCTTTTTTTTCTTTCTTTCTTTTGTTTCAAGTGTTTATTTTGATTTTTTTGTTTGCATGATTTTCTTATGTTTTCCTTTTGTGTAGTATATTATTCCAATTAACATATTTTTTGTAATATTTTCATATAATGCTTGTGTATTGTGTAGGATATCTTGGTTGTTTTATAGGTATAATTTTTAGGAGCATTTTTACTCTGTTTGAAGATTGTATCCTTCTACAATATCCTTGGATAAAATTTGTGATTTTTATTTTTGCTTTAACATCATATATAGTGAATATGTGGAAAAATGATTGAATAAAAACAACATAAGATAATACAAATAATCATATGTATACCCCAAACAATCTACATCCTCCTAGATTGATTTGAAATAGAATGTACCCTAGTTATATTTAATTTTATCTAGATTATGATATGATATGCATTTCTCAATGAACCAACATAATATTTGGATGATTACAATAATAAGATGGAAAAAGAACAACATAATGGTAACAATGACTTCACTCTTGTGATGATGAAGGGTGAGGGCCTCTAGTTATATAATAGTTGCTGACATTTCATGCCACCCTTTGATGACCCATCATTAATAACCAATCTGAGAGAAGTCACATGGGTCACCTTGCATAAGTATCCCTTGAAAAAACCCCAGAGTTGGCTAAGTATGAATTTTTTGGTGTTTCAGGCTTTCGTTGCCTTCTTCCCTACATCCCTTTCTTCTTCCTCCCTTCTCTCCATTTTTTATCTTAAAAAATTGACTGTGTCAGTTTATCGGGGATCAAACTTCTTCCTTACCCTTCACCTCTCACCATTTTATGGTAAGAGGTAAGCTTCCTGTCTGACCCCATGACCTCAATGAGTCCTTCAAAATCTAGTTAAGTTTTTGATTTTTGGCATCATGGATCAAGTTTCCCCTTTACCCCTTACTCCTTTCTTTTGGAAAGGCGTAAAATAACTCCCCAATATCTGATCCTCTCTTTTTCAATTGAAAAATTGACTATGTCAATATTTCAAGGATCAGGCATTGGGTTTCCACTCTACTTCTTATTGTAGTTATGGTAAGAGGTAGGGCTTCCTTTTAATTCTCAAACCTTGAATCTTCTTCGTTGTGCAAGTCTTTTGGACTTCACTCCTTTTTTCTTACGCTTTACCACTTCGTGGTAAGCAGTAAGAGTCCCCCCGAACCCCGATGACCTATTTTTGTGCGTCGGGGATTCTCTCTTCCTCTTTACCATTTTCTAACCATTGGTAGGAGGTAAACCCTCCTCCCAATCCCCAATCTTTGATATCTCCTTATGCCATCAGACTTCAACCTTCATGCTTCCCCCTTTCTCCTTACTACTTAGTGATAAGAAATACTTGATTGACCCAACCTTTGATGCCCATTGAGTGTGACATGTGAGGGGCTTCAAGATTCCCCACCATCCCTTTGAGTCTTTTGGGAAGACCCACAATTGACCCATAGGGATGCGGTAGGGTGCCACATGTCTGATGGCCCCCATAGGTTTTCAAGCATGATGTTGGTAGGACCATATCTTTAAAGGTCCTATTTGAGCCACATGGAGCAATAATAGTTTTCCCCACCATCCCACATACCATATATTTGAAGGCCTTGGTTAACCGTGTGAGTGTGGGATGATGCTAGGTGGAAAATTATCGACCGTCAAATGAAAGGAAAGTAAAGGCCTAAATATTTCATTGAGTATGGGTGACATATTAAGGAATAAGGATGTGTATTTATGTACATGTGGTAGTATCTCATCTCACCACTTGGTTCTTTCACATCACGATTTCAACTCTTCCTCTAAAAAGCAAAGAGTGATATATGATATGATAGAGAAGGAAGGGTAAAGAATGTGATTAGCATATTTTTTGGTGATGGCACTATTAATGTTGCAACGACTCTTCCTTAGCTACCAAAGTGAATTTTTGAAGGATGGGAGGATCTTAAATGTTGTTTTTAACTACTCCCATTAAGGAGGGGAGGTGCCCATGCCTCCTTATGTGTCATCAAAGTTATTTATGTTAGTGTTCCATCCCTTATCATGTTTTGTTTTAGATTTCATAGAGGCTTTCTTCACAGTTTGTGTGCTCATTAATATGGTTGCTTGTAATAGTAACCTAGAGCATTTATAGTGGGATATCTTCCTAGATCTTTACGCCATGTTTTTGCAAATATTTTTTATGGTTTCAACATGGGTTTTTGCTCAGACGTGTGCCTTCTTCCATTCTCATGACTTCCTGATGAAAAAGGACACTTGGGTATATGACATGCAGGTTATGTTTTCTCCAACTCTCTTTTTGGTATGGTTTTCATGAGAAAATATTTCCTTGGTCAAATCTTCTTGATCGCTAACCCTAGCTAGGTTAGGGTTTGAGTTGCATTCATAAAAAAAAATGCTTGATCTATAAAAGAAACAATTCTATTCATTTTAAGGATTCTTCCTCTAGATCCTCTAGGGTTTTTCTATTGTAGACACTATATTTTTTTTATATTCTACCATTATAAATATTGCTTCTAAGCTTTATGTTAATAAAATTCAACTATTATCACTATTATCTCTTACATGTTTGAGTAAAATCTATTTACCTTTGTGTCTATGTATGTGTTTTAGTTGTTTCATTGATGTATTATGTTGTTTTGAAGCAAGAAGAAATAAATTATATCTTGGTGCATCACCTTCTTTTACATTTCATGTTATCCTTCTATCTCTTATCACTTGTGAATTGCTAGAATAGAGTAGTGGTAGGGTTTTTGTGTGTTGGGTTAGGCCAACACATTTGCACTTAGATTAGAAGAGGAAGTCAACCCTCTTCAGAGACTCAACCTCCTTTATGCAAGGTCCCACACCTTGAGGTTGTTTCCATTGTGTCATTAGAACATTGAAATCTTGTTCAATAGGGTACAATTTTATCTGCGAATAGTTTGTGACATGCCTGGTGGGACGAGAATATTTTTTACTTCATATTGTTGAGAGAGTGGTGCTTCTCTCAATATTCTAGCCTTGAAGATGCTCTCAAACAAGTACTTGGCGACTCTGCAATCAAATGAGGACTCTACATCAAATTTGGTGACTCGAGTTGTCTAGAATTCATGGTTACAAGGTAGACTTGTGCATTCATGCACAAAATTAAAACAATATCATCTTCTAGAGGTAATTTTCAATACATTGAGTGACCATATTTTCCATATTTTACTTCTAAAAGAAGAAGAAATGCTAGAAAATCATTTTCACCTGTTAGAAGAAATAGAAATACAAGTCCATCTCCTAAATCTCAATATATGCCACTTGTGGGTAGATTATTTCAAACTAGAACATATACTGCTCATACACAAGAATTTATTCCATATGGATTTACACAAAAATTAGTGCTTTGTGTCTTATAGTGATGGAATCCACTTTATTCTACCCCAAAAAGATGATATACCAGTCAATTCGTTGAAAAGTATCCCTCATTTTATTGGTGAAGCATCCACAACTCTAGCAAAGTACATCATAGATGTGGAAAAAGTATAATTAGTGTATGATGTAACAAAAGATAATGTGGTTGTTAGGTTGCTTTCCACTTCCCTTAAGGGTAAAACATTGCAATGGTATAGAGGATCGCCACTCAACTCCATTCACAATTGGGATGAGTAGGGTGAGAAATTATGCAAGTACTTTGAAGATAAGATTGACCACTTATCCTGGTAGAAAAATTGACAACAATTAAAAGAGCACCTCATGAATTCATGAGTGAATTCAATTATATATTCCAAAAGACTTGGGATAGAATCCCTTCCTTGGTCAAGCCTTCTCTTGAGCATGTTTTTTTGTATTTCTTAAGGGCTCTTAATAGTGACATAGTTCTTATGATTCAGTCAATGGGTGGTTTTACTTTACCTAGAGCATATGACTTGTCCATAGGGGTATAAAATTATTTAATAAAGGCTAGGAAGATAGCTCCTATGCCATCAATGCCTTTATTTCCAGAACTTCCCTTGCAACCAATAGTGGCTCCTATCCTAGTGGCTCTTATTTTAGTGGTTCCCACAAACCATCCTTCTACTTTTGTTGCACTTCTAGATGATTGGGGTACCTTGATTTGAAGTATGAATAACGAGTTAGCATCAATGAAGATGAAACAAGCTCAAAATAATAGGCCTTATCAACCTCAAAATTAGGGTTATCAATAAAATAGGCCACTTTATCAAGGATAAAATTAGTGGAATCATACTGGGCCTATGAATAACATACATTCACCTGCTACTAGCACTACTAAAGATTTGGTCCCAATGAAAAATAATCTAGCACAAGAGCAGGAGTGGTGTTACCCTTGTGATCAAGCTCATAATCAAAATGCTTTCCAAAATGGAGAGTTTACACAAATTCTAGTGATTCAAAATGAAACCTCTACTTTAGGGCAACAATTTGGTATAAACCAAATGGTTGCTAGTAATCAAAATCATGCATGTGAGAACTCCTCATTGCTCATTTGAAGTCAAGAATACTTTTTTGGTGTGAATCAAGCAGATTCTGATACAATAACTCAGAATACCAAATCAAAGAAAAGAGCAATGGATGGCGGTGCATCTTCCATGGTTGGGCAAGCATCAGTTTCTCAAAAACCTCAACAAAGTGTAGAGGCTAGATCAAAAAGTAGAAAAATAGATGTTCCATAATCAAATAAGCTTGTTAGTAGGCCCAAACGAGCAATGGAGCAACCTAAGATCACCCAAACAACAAGAATAGACCTTGTTGTTCCAAAGGTTCCTTCCAAGTCAAATTCCTTTCAACATAGTGGATCAAATGAAGAAATCCAATTTGAATGTTACTATGTGGGAGGCTCTATCCATTCCATCACAAAGGGATTTTCTACAACGGGATTTGAAGGAACATAAGAAAATGGGTGTTGTACAATAAAAATACCAGACTACTCCATCAAGCAGCTTGGTGCAACCCAAAGAAGAAGGGAACTCTAGAAAAATGAGTAAGCCACCTCCCTTCTATCTTTCTCTAATTATTGGAAATCATATAGTGCACAATGTTGAACAAGACAACTAAGAGGGGGGTGGATCAGTTGTAACCATTTTAACCTTTAAAACTCCCACCAAATGTTAGATCAATTACCATTCACAAATCCTTTACTCTACTAATGTGATTAATAATTAAGTGCAAAAACATAAATTGAAAGAAGTAAAAACATACACACAATAACACTAGATTTACGTGGAAAATCTAATGAGGGAAGAACCATGATGAGGATTAGCTCACAATATAAAGAATTGTAGAACCGAATACAAAGGTGTTGGATGTTGTGTTTGATTTGCTAATATGTGGTTGTCATTGACGTCAATACTATTAGCATAAATGTCTTTAAGGCTGTATACGTTGAGGATATTGAGAAAATTGAAATAAATATGTTATAGGTTGTCTGTGAAGTAGTGAAGACCAATATGGAGGAAAATTCGGTATGTTGTAAAATAGATGTTGTGGATTAAAGGGTTTTTTTCAAGCCTATCTAGTTTCTACTCTGTAGTGTTTTAGAGGTTCGCATGAAGATCTAAGGAAGTGATAAGTTTCTATGTTCTAACAAATACTCTGTTACTGCAAATGGTGTTCATGGAAGAAGACAATGTGATTTTGGTAATATAAGTTGTGTATGCTCTTGTGACATTCGTGGATGTTTCTAGATCATTTTCTATTTGTGTTGCATGTCCGCATTGATCATTGTGCTCATGATCCGATATTTTCTCTTGCGTGTTCATGTTTTTCATGTTCATGGCCGACAAGGTGTTTGAAGCGTGTTGTGGATCTTCGAGGAAGAATATTTGAAGGTGTTTTGTGTTTGAGGATATTGTTTTAGGTCCCTACTATGTTGTGGCTAACTTTGGTTGATGTGCATTAATAATTTTTATTATTTTGGGCTAACAGTTTACATTCATTCTCTTATTTTGTTCAAGTTGACATAAAGCAATGCAATTTCTTATTAGGGATATATATAAGTGATTTTTTCTCATTTGATGAATGTGTGTAATGTGAAGTATGCAAATGCTATGTGCGAATAAGGTTTAGATCATTCAAAGGCATAATAGAGTATGAATAAGAGTGAAAGATAGTGAAGAAGTGTTCATGTGGTTAACCAAAATTTTACTCAGGCATTTGCATATGCTACTCTCTCAGTTCAATTTCTTTAGATGGTTTTAATCTGAATATTTTCTGTAAGACAATGAGTCTTCCTTTGATCAGTGAGCTCTAGGTATTGCACCTACATGCATTTGCATTCCTCTTATATTCTTCTTATATTTTTAACAGGGTATAACTTATGGATTAACCTCCACCGTGGTTTTTCCCCTAACAGGGTTTTCATGCAAAAAATCTTGGTGTTATGTGTGTTTCTGATGTGTTGTTTATTCATTATTTCACTATTAATAATCAAATCTAAGAATTAAGGTTAATAAAATTAATAAGTTTGAAATTTTGGGACAACTGATTCACCCCCTCTCAGTTGTCCACCCTTGTGTTCCCAACAAAAGGCTCACTACCAAATCAAGACTTACTTTTCCAAAATAGGACTCTCTTTCCAAAGAGGGTTAACCAACCAGAGGGCTCACTACCACATAATTACAAAGATAGAAGATATTTGTTACAAAGAGAAAATGATCTCAATGCAACAAAGATTTCCACCATAGTTCACTCACACACTTACAAACATGCTTGAATGATAGAGTACACCTTCAAACCACTGCCTCTAAAAAATTGACGCTTGAATTTTGCATTGATCTACTCAAACTCACATCACACACACACTATTTTGTATCTATATTGCTCTTGCATTCATCTTTCACAAACATCTCAACTTATATTTATACCATCTTCAACCTTGAAACTAATCCAAGGTCGACCACACACTATTTGCATTTATAAATTCAAATTAGGTTGGCACCAAAAAATTCTACAGTGGAATTAGAATAAGGGTGACCCAAACACACACTTAATGATGACCTAAATAAGTCCCAACATGCCCCAAAAAACTTCCATAAACTTTGTGAGTAGTTTTTAACATAAGGTCAACCAATACCTATGTAAAACACATAAAACAATTAAGCACATACAACCTTAACATGATCCAATCTTTTCGGATAACAAACTTAACTTGAACATGATCATTTCAGCTTATTTTCAGAACCACAAGTCCTGAAACCAAAATTCAGAGAAATTCAGAGGAACCACATCTCTCCCAAACCACAACCAAATACACAAAAAAGCATAGTACACATACTGGTGACAATATCTCGCATTCTACAACAATCCAAAGACCCAAATTTTGGATACAACAACCATCAACATTCATAAACAATATATTTGAGCCACACAAGCATAGGAACACATCTTAGAGCACAACTTGGAGAAAACCAACAAACCTTCCTTATTACAAATTTCTCAATATCCTCGACATATACAATCAATATGACATCAATGACAATAGCAACTAGTAGATAATTAGTTGACATTGATGAAAAAACCTTCATAATTGCAACAATATCCCCCTTTGTCATTGATATCAACACATGATGTGAAAAACCATCAAAGGAAAGACAACAACTCTTAACACACTTTCTCATGATTTCACTTTCTCCAAGTAGATAAAAAAATTCAAATGATACTTTCTCCCCCTTTGACTTCAATGGAAAAGGAAAAAGATATTTTACATTGTTTTCCCCTTTGACATTAAGAACATTACCAATAGTGAATAATCCCCCTTAGGAGTACACCTAAACAATTCATCAATGATAACATATGACACTACTTGCTTCCCCTTGTTAGAGTAATAATTTATTACGCTTAATTAATTATATCATACTAGTTAATTAATTAAGTCACTTATTCCTCTAGTTGCTTAAGCTAAACTTAGGCACATTAATAATTATTTATTAATTATTAAGTGTACACACTAGGGTTTCATTTAGGGTTTCCCTTTTAGGGTTTCTTGATCTCCTTCATAAGGATTGATCTCTTTGTAATATTAGAGATTCTCATAATGCATTTTACACTTTGAGGTTTACAGATCTTGTTTGTTCTGAATGTCTTTTGCATGTGACAGGTATCCATTTGCATGCAGGTGATCTTGGATTATAACATGGTATCAGAGCTAGATCTGCTGCAGCTTGTTTAGTTTTTGAAAGGATTAGAGATCTAGGTTTGGTTGCATCAGATCTGTGTTTGTTTTCTAGTTTTTATTTGGAATAGGGGGTTTATTTTTTTGGTGCACTTTGAGCTCAAACGGACCTCACTGTTGAACTTGCAGCATCCAAAAACCCCTATTTTGATATAAAATTCATCAAATTTGGCTTCACGGCATTAGATCTACGAGGGTTTGATGTTTTTTGAGGGTTCCTAATCCAAAGCATACTTGAAATTTTGGAGGAATTTCAGCCCAAACGGACCTCACCATCGCATTCAGAGTGCCCAAAAACCCCTAAATCGACTATAAAATCGTCAAAATCGGACACAGTGACTCCGGAAGGCAATTTTTTTTCATTTCTGGGTCGTACGGCCTGGTACGACACGCAATCCGAGAAATTTTTTTAAAAATCACAGAGTTATGGGCGCCGCCGTCGGTTAACCGCTAGCGGTTAATGCTAGCGGTTAGCCTAACCACCAGGCTTAACCCTCAAACCTTTTTGGAGCAGTTTTGGTATTTTGGCCATAACTTTTGCATACGAACTCGATTTTTTGAAAACAAAATATTGTTGGAAAGCTGGTTCCGAGCCCGTTCTGATGGTGTAGGAATTTTTTCAAAAATATTCAATATGTATGTATTTTTTCGCAATCAAAGCCAGATGATCTTTTTGCACTCCGAGGGGCATAACTTGCTCAATTTTGCTCCGTTTTTCGAAAGCAAGTAGGCGTTGGAAAGGTGGTTCTGTGATCTTTCCATATCTACAGTTTATTTCACTAGAAAATTCTTCAAGTACATAGATATTTGTCTCATACATATACTGCTTTCTATTGTTTTCTGGCTTTCAATTTGTACCGGGGATTGGTTTTTTGCATTGTTGGGGGGGTGTTTTTTCTTGCTTTCTGTCATTTACATCAGAAAACCAGAATCTATAAATACCAAAACAAAACAAAAACCCCTTCTGCATCTTCTGTCTAGTTTTGAAAGAGCACTAAATAATAATAAAAAAAATTAGAGCAGTTGAGGCACAGTTCATAGCATGGCCGAAAATACTTCTAGTGTTGAACTTCTCACACCTCATAACTATCATACCTGGAAGACATTTATGACGCGTCTTCTCAGATCAAAGGGGTTGTGGTCCTGTTTAGATACGGTTCAACCAATTTTGACAAGGCCATTTGAGATTATGCAACATAGAAATAAGATGGATGAGGCTATGGGTTTTATTTCCTTACATGTTTCAGACAACTTGTTGTTTCATCTTGATGCATGTAACGGTCCTCTTGAAATGTGGACCAAGTTCAATGATTTATTTGGTACCATCAATCAGTTTCATGCACTACAGATTGAGGCAGAGTTGACTTCACTTGTACCTGATTCTTTTCCCTCCATTGAGGACTTTCTGATGAAATTCAAACAACAGAGATCTCTTCTACAGGGTTGTGGTAAGGTTAAGACTGATACAGAGTGTATTTACTTGATTTTGTTAAAGCTTCGTGGGAACTTTCAGATATTCTCATCTACCTTCCATTCCACTATGGATGCCTTGGGTGCACGTTTTACCATGCCTTCTTTTGAGGTGTTTTGTGATCGTTTGACACGAGAGCAGGCTAAGATATCACAGTTGGATGCTCTCACAGGATCACCGCACCAAGCATTGGTAGCACAGTCATCTCAGGGGAAGCAGAAGCAGAAACAAAAATAGAAACCACAGACCACAGAGCATTGGAAGGATTCTAGTTCACAGAAGACTTCTGATTCACCTTCTCCTAAGGGGGAATCATCGAAGAAAGATAGACCTAAGTGTGCTTATTGCACTAAGCTAGGACATGATGAGTCCAAGTGTTATGAGAAGAAGATAGATGGATATGCAAAACAGGTTTCAGATTTGACAGCTCTTCTTGAGAAGAACCATATTCATCACTCTTCTTCATCTACTTCAGGTGGGTCTTCTTCTTCACCATCATTCCAAATAGATGGACAGGCCCCACATAAGGGTCATGCATTATGTGCAACCACCAGTTCACATTCATCTACATGGCTACTGGATTCAGGTGCTTCACACCATATGGCATCTTCTCAGGATATGTTCTCATCTTTCGAGGTTGCGTCCTCACCACACATATCAATGGGTAATAACACTTATATGAGTGTATGTGGGAAAGGTTCTATCGATATTGATGATGGTACATTCAATGATGTACTATGTGTTCCATCTTTGTCCACTAACCTTCTCTCCATCTATCAGATTGCTCACAGTGGGACAGGGAAGACAGTTGAGTTCACACCTGATTCAGTGCACATCAAAGACATTCAGACTGGCAACATTGTTGTAATAGGGACAGTTGATCATTCTTCCCGATTGTATGCATTTACACAATTTGGTCCACCATCTCCCTCTTTTTCTAAAAGAGAGCATGCAGTATCTAAGGAGAAGTTCGGTCACTTGAACTTATGTGTTCTTCCATCTGTTCATGAAACTAGTGTTGAGACTTCTACACCTCTTCCTCCTGTTGAGATCACATTTGTTCAGTAGGATAGCTCTTCAGTTGTGATTGACATTGTTGCTCCACTCATCGAGCCATCAAGTGCAGTTGTTGAGGCCATATATGAGGGTATTCCTTTCCTCACAGATGACAGATTCAGCACACCTGTTATCCCTTCTTCATTGGAGATTCCATTCATCTTGAGTTGTTTGATTCACCATTTTGTTATTCATACACTCATGTTGCTGTTTCGTTCTTCAGTGCGCATCATCCAGGACTTCCATTTTCACCTCACATTCAGGGATTTCTTCTTCTTCGACTGTTGGATCTGTTTCTTCCTCCGAGGTGACACATCAGTTTGATCATTGGCACAGGGGTTCTCTCATTCTAGGGGGGCTTTGGAGTCTCCACTCTCTCTCATGGGGGGGTATCTAATTGTATATCTGCATATGTTCTTGAGAGAGTCTCTTGAGACATTCCATTTGTACTTTTTTTTTTGCATCTCTTTTTGGAGAGGAGTTTTTTCCCACTGGGTTTTCTCCTTTTCTCTGTTTCATAGAGATTTCCTTGTACTTGGGTACCTGATCAAGCCTAGTTGCCGGGACCCAATTTTACTTTCATGCATTGTAGTTACTTTTTCTTTCTTGCACTAGTTTGTAGCTGCACTCTTGCTCATCTTAAGGGGGGGTGTTAGAGTAAAGTAATTAATTAACTTTACTCTCCTCTTAAGATTTCGCCTTGCACACATATTAGTCATTTAATAATTAATATTAATTATTAAATGCACTCACCTTTAGGATTAGGTTTTCCTTTTAGGTTTTGATCTCCTTTTATAAGGATTGATCTCTTGTATTTCTTTGATGCACTATTCATTTTTCTCGAATACATCTTGCACATTGTGAGAGCCAAACCCTTGTCTTGATCTCTCTCTTTCTCTGTGACAAGTCTTTTGCATGCAGGTATTGATCGGGTTCTGTCGATTTGCATTTCTTAAATCCTACATGGTATCAGAGCTCCAGACCTGCCGCTGCCTGTTCATGATCTGAAGATATGGCTTCTCAGTGAGTTTCAAATGCAAGGGTTTCCACAGGCATCTTTTCTGCAAGATCTGGGGGTAGCCGATTTTTCGGCACACTATGGGCTCAAACGGATGTCGCCATCGCGTTCGCAGCGCCTCAAAAGCCTAGGAACGCCTGTCGTTTGGTTGATTTTGGTGAACTTGATCTGGGAGGCAAAATTTTTTTACCAGGGAGGCCGTACGGCCTCCCTAGCACGCATTCCGAGGTTTTTTTCTGCATGAAAATTGAGAAAATGGCCTTTCTCGGGTTCTGTGTCGACGCCTCCAGTGCAAACGGCTCCCACCGCTCGGCGGCCACCGGCCCGCCACCAGGTGGCCACCGGCCGACCACCACCGTCGGCATCCTCTGCCAACCGGCTGCCGGATCCTTCAGCGCCCGCGGGCCCTCCCCTGCTCGGTCGAGGTCATATGGATGACCAGGTGCTATGCGCCTGGCGGCCGACCCACTCCAGCCCCTGCCCCAGTCACATGGGTGACCAGGGGCCGAAATTTTTTTGCAGGGTTTCGGATTTTTGCGCTGATGGCCTCCAGGCCGTCAAATTTTTTCCCAGGAAGTGCTGACATCAGCATGACATCATCGGCTATACAGCAGTTTGTCCCCCTAACCCTTATTTGCCTTAAAAGAGCAGTTTTTTGTTTTTGGCATAACTTGGGCATACGGTATCGAAATCGGGCAAACGAGATATCGCCGGAAAGCTGGTTCTGAGTACTTTTATTTGGTGCTGTTTATTTTATAGTATTTTCTTATTTTACTACATTTATTGCTGGTTGAAGTCAGATGTACTTTTTATGCTTCTGAGCTCATAACTCTTTGCCACGATCTCTGATTTTCGCTATCTTTGCGGCGTTGGAAAGGTATTGAGGAGCTCTATGTTTCTATCCATGCAATTTTTTTTGTATCTATCCCAAGTTTTTTGTTATTCCAGATTTGACCCGATGGGTGTTTTGGAGATTACCTGGATATTTTGGTAGTTGGGAGAGTGCCTCTTGCATCTTTGCACTTCGTTTTCAGTGATACATCATTTAATAATCAACTGTTGCTTCATAGATTCTAGCGTTGTTCCAATTTGGAGTTTTCGAGTGTTCCGTGGCATCGGGTCTGCTGTTGCATCATTATGATTCCGATATGGTTTCTTGTAGACAGAAGTATCTTTCCTTGCTTGCCAGATTGTGGTTCCAGTGTTACTCTACAGTGTTCTTCCAGTGCTTCTTTGCAGCATGTCATATCATTGTAGGGGGGTTTTGTCCCACTGGGTTTTCCTCCTCTACCTCTTTCTTGCATTTGTAAATGGGTACCTGATCAGGCCTAGTTGTCGGGACCCATCTTTACTTGCATGCATCTTCTTCTAGTGTTTTAGCTTCTTCCTAAGTTAATCTTAAGGGGGGGTGTTAGAGTAATAATTTATTACGCTTAATTAATTATATCATACTAGTTAATTAATTAAGTCACTTATTCCTCTAGTTGCTTAAGCTAAACTTAGGCACATTAATAATTATTTATTAATTATTAAGTGTGCACACTAGGGTTTCATTTAGGGTTTCTCTTTTAAGGTTTCTTGATCTCCTTCATAAGGATTGATCTCTTTGTAATATTAGAGATTCTCGTAATGCATTTTACACTTTGAGGTTTACAGATCTTGTTTGTTCTGAATGTCTTTTGCATGTGACAGGTATCCATTTGCATGCAGGTGATCTTGGATTATAACACCCCTAAGAGGTAGCCACCAAATATCAGTCCAAAAGATAGATAGATCCATAGATCCACCAGACTGATGCATCTCCATATGCATCTAGTTCAAGAAAGGAGGGGAAATAACCCCTAACTTCTCCTGAAGATACTCAAAAGTATCTTTAGGAAGAGCCTTAGTAAATATGTTAGAAACCTGATCCTTGGTAGGTACATACTCAAACTTTAATTTATTCTCCACAACCTTCTCTCTCAAAAAGTGACACCTTATTAATATGTACTTTGTCCTTGAGTGCGTCACTGAATTATTTGAAATGTTAATTGCATTTGTATTATCATAGAAGATAGAAATGGGATCATCATACATTACTTTGATATCCTTCAATGTCCATCTCATCCATAAAACTTGTGTACAACAAGATGTTTCAGAAATATACTCCGCCTCTATAGTGGATAAGAAAACTAAATCTTGATTTTTACTTAACCATGATACCAATCTGCAACCAAGAAAGAATGCACCACCACTTGTACTTTTTCTATCATCAACACGTAACCTGCCCAATTTGCATCTATATAAGCACTTAGTTTAAAATCAATATCCCTAGAATACCACAAGCCATAATCCAGAGTGTCATTGAAACATATGAATATCCTCTTAACAACAACAACATGTGTTTCTTTAGGATCTTCTTGAAATCTAGCCTCAAGACAAACTGCATGCATGATATCCAATCTAGTAGTAGTTAAATACAATAGTCCTCCAATAATAAATTTGTATTTTATCTTATCAGCCTTAGGTGAATCATCTTCTTTACTCAATTTGCAGCCACTCACCATAGGATTGCATACCAATTTGGAACCATCCATTCCAAACTTCTTTATCATTTCTTGTACATACTTCGTGTTAGTGTAATTAATTAATTATTACACTAGCATAAGTTTACTTAGGTATTTTATTTAATTAATTAAGTCCTAGGTTGCATTATTAGAAAATCATAAATAATGGGGTAGTTACCCTTTCCATGTTTGTAGGAGATAAGATTCCTTCCAAAATATCATCTAGAACTTATCTCCATCTCATCATCATTCACTAGGTAGGTTGTTATGGTTTACATGTTGTCACATGTTGTGTGATCAATTAACATGGCAACATCACATTGTATCTTGTATATCGCTCATGCCTATGTATTCAAGGCATATGTAAATTTGTAATATATTCTAGATCAGTTAGATAATCTCTATTTGAATGCCATTGTTGCAACACTTTCTATGTGGGTGAATATTTTCTTGGAAAAGGTACTTCATTAAAGACTTCAACTTCATTAGGGACATTGTGCTTCCATCATTTCCACATGATATTAGAGCTTTTCCAATTAAGGTTCATCCTAGGATCAAGAAAGTTGGCTTGTGAGATTATTTGTAGGCTTGAGGGTTTTTCTTTGTAGGCTAGTTGGTTCTACCCGAGGAACAAGCTATTTTCTGGTGTAGATCAGGCTCTCTCTAACCTCTTTGTTGTGCTTAGAAGGCCTCAAAACCTATAGACTACCTAACCATTCACCAAAATCGGAGATATTTTCACTGGGAGCCATTTGAGGTATTATTTAGGGTTTGCAATTTGTTTGTACTATCCATACAAATTTGTAAAAAAAAATATTCACTTTAAGTCATCCTCCATGGCATTTTTTTTTTAAATCATCAAGATTTTTTATTTCATCATTCGAGCATTGTTTTCTATAGTTTTGGGAAAAATCAAATTTCAATGAGCGACTGACAATTAAATTTTTGGGTTGGCATCTAAGGTTTAAAATATTTTCCCCTCAGACTATAGTCTTCATTGGGTCGACATCATAATATTTTATTTCTATAGTATATATTTTATATCGGTATTTAATCTTTTTTGAATTGTCATTTGGAAATATTAAAAAAATAATTATTTTGTCGGCTCACCTTATCAGTCTGCAGAAAGTCGATCGACATCATTTATTATAGGATACATTTGTCACATAATCCAACCGAAGTTTGTTTTATGACCCGTTTTCCTCCTGCCGACTGTCCATTGAGTGTTGGAGTTTGTTTCTTGGCCTTCGCTTGTGTTGTATCCGAAGATCCCCCATCGTCGGTCATGTGGAGATCCATGGGCTTTGCTATATCAAGCGACACAGCTCAATGCTCGACCACGCCCTTGATCTCCACCAAGGTTGTCGCTTTGCCATCGCCTATCCGACAATGCCCAATTTTTTTAAAACAACAAGCAAGCCCCACAATCATATTAGAAACCAAGGGCTATTTTTTTGCCCTAGGGTGATGTACTTTTGCACCCCTAGAGCCTATAAGCGCTAGAAGAGCAATTTTTTCTGAAGGCCATATTTCACGCCACGATATGAAAAATTTGCAAACAAGATATCGAGGAAAAGAGGATTTAGAGCACTATCTAGTGGTGCGATATATTTTTCAATATTTTGATGCTATCAAAAGTCCAATTCAACTAAAATCAACCCTCCATTTTGGACTCAACGACCAATATCTTTGCATCAGATTATCGAAATCCGGTGATTCCAACGACATTCAAAAGATATTTTAGAGCTTTTTTTCATCAATCCAATCACTTCCTTTTGTTTCAGCTCTAGGTATCTTTTATTAGATTTTTCAATTTGGTGCATTTTCTTGATTCCTTGGACATCCTGAATTTATTGATTTGGAAGGCATCTTGTCAGTTGCATATTATCTTTGGAAGTTTCTATTTTCAGTTGAAGGTCAATATATTTGTATTATTAGAGATTTGTCATAATTTGTTATGGGGTCTTCTTGACATCCTTCAGTGATCGTGTTGGGAAAGTGAAACTATCAGAAATGGAGAGATTGCATCATCAACCATATTAAATCCCTTTATTGTTGCCACATTGTATGGTTGGGTCCCCCCTCCTGATGATTGTATCCAAAAATTTGTTGAGAAATTATGTCTCAACTTCCAGCTTGAAGTCCTCATTTTCATGCCTTGGTGATTTTGTGTTTTTTACAAAGTTCTGGTGGAGGCGAAACTAGAATGGAACTTGGCATTGTTCTGTTTGCCTAAGTTTTGATTTTCTGGTGGAGGAGGAACCGGGATGGAACTTGGCATTGTTCTGTTTTCCTAAGTTCTAGGTTTTGGTTCTCGTTCCTGCTTCGACTCCGCTTCCTACCGTCTGTTTCTTCTCACTTCATTTTGCAGGTTTTGGTGGAGGCGGAACCAATTTTGGAAGTTGGCAATGTCCGTTTGCCAGGTTCCTGTTTTAGTTTTTATTCCGACTTCGAGTCCGACTCCTGCTTTTTCAATTTGGTTCTTCTGGATGTTTGGATTCTACTCGGGGTGTTTTCCTCCGCCTTGTCCTGGTTCTGGATTGTTGTTTCTTGCAGTTGGCGGAGGCGGAACCGGAACCAGATTGTTTCCTGATCTTGGAATTTTGGTAAAGTCCTATTTTTGTTCCTGTTCCATCCCTGGGTCTGACTCCGGTCTTTTGTGTTCCCGTCTTGGTTTGACCCCGGGTTGTCTTTACCTGGTCATTACTGTTTTCGATGGTTCCCCTTTGTTGTGGGCAGACGTGGAACCAAATTGGTTCCTGAACCTATAATTTCGGTAGGGTCATGTTTCGACTCTAGTTCCATCTCTGACTCCGACTCCGGCTTCGACAGTGTTAGAAATGACTTGAAGTCTTGGTCGCGCCCAATGTTTGTCTGACCGTTTTGGTTGCTCTGTCAGCTGCGATTGTTGATGGGTCTTGGATGCGTGGCACCTGGTTGAATAGTGATTGGACGGATACCAAGATAGTTATTGTGGTAGTTGCATTTGTCAACGAAGGGTGGCGAGCTCAACCATTTTGAGTAATGGCTTTGAATGCAAAGTCGGCTCGTTGTAGGAAATCTGTCAGATTCGACTAGTTGCGTGATTTGAGGATGGACTTCATTGCTCTTCTGAGTCGGTTACATATGGATGAGAGATGTGTTATCTCTCATAAGTTAGACAAGTCAAGAGTTGAGTCGTAAGTTGCAGAGCAAGTTGAAGTTGCGAGCTGAAGAACAGAAGGACGTGAGTTCTTGAGGAGGGTTTTGAATTGTATGTTGTAAAAACATTGTAACAGTGAATCTGAAACTCTCTAGGTGATTGTGAGCTGAACAAACAAGTCTGGATATTGTATGTAATCACTTCATTATGGTAATACAATAGATTTGACTTTGTGTGGTGGGTTTTTTACCTGAAAGGGTTTTCCCACGTAAATACTATGTCATCTTTGTTTGCTTATCTTTTTGGTTTCTCATTGCCATGGTTGCATGCATCTCTATAAGTTTTAGAAACTATTAGTTTTTTGTTTTTGCTTCTCTCCCCTATTGTAAAGGTGTTAAGGGATTGTATTCTACACTGTTGGGTCAGTAGATCCGCATTCTTTTCCCTTCAAAATTTGATTGAAATTTTCAAAGGTTTGATGTTCTAAGGGTTATTGCAATGCATGTTGTTGATGATGTTTTGAAAGATATTAATCATCGTAACTATCCTCACATTCTTTGGATTAAGATTTGGGAGCTAGATGGAGATTCTAATACTCCACCATTCCTCGATGATCTTATTTCAAAGCGTCATTTTCCTCTTCATTCTTCAGATCTGGTACCCCATGATCTTGTTGTGCAGGAGGTTGTTTGTTTAGATTGCCTTGAATCTTTTGAAGAGTTTGACAAGGTTTCTTTAGATGTTCCTTCTTCTCCATCAGAGACTATTGGTATCCCTTCTCATTCAGTGATTCCTTATCTAGAGTCATTGATTGAGGCTTCCATCATCTCCATTCATATTATGGAGTTCTCCATCCTTCCCATCCTTTTTCACTTTTTTTGAATTTCATCACCTTTTTGAAGAGGGGTTTTATTACCACTATGTTTTCCCCTTTTATTTGGTTGTGGGAGATTAGTTGCATTTTCATATCATTTTTAAATGGGTACCTAAAATGGCCATTATGTAGCCGAGACCCATCATCCATCATCATCATTACATAATCATTGCATTTTTCATTTCCTCCCTAATTTGCACTTATGGGGGGTGGTAGTGTAATTAATTATTTATTACACTAGCATAATTTTACTTAGATCTTTTATTTATTTAATTAAGTCGTAGGTTGCATTATTAGAAAAAAGAATGGGGTAGTTACCCTTTCCATGTTTGTAGGAGATAATATTCCTTCTAGAATATCATCTAGAACTTATCTCTATATCATCATCATTCATTAGGACACATTTAGTTTTATAGACTTGACATCATAGGATGGATTTGTTTTAGGCATTGTTCACTTGGCTATTTCTACAAGTTTGGAGGCTATTCTTGAGGGGATATCACTCCTCTATTCATATCCTCCTTTGGAGATTTTTCTAGAGTCTCCACATTCCTTTGTCTAGACCTTGATTGGGGATCCAAATACCATCTTGGAGATACTTATTTTCTATTCAAATATTTCATATATCAAACTTTTTCCCTCCCATTTCATTATGGAGTCATAGTTTCTTGAACATCTACCATTGGATTTTATTCTTCCTAGTGGGAGACATGTGGTTTGGACACCTTTATTGCTTTAGACTTCTTTCAATGGTTTTGAGGACACTTCATTCAGGGGGGAAATCTAGTCTCCATCTATTCCTTCCATCGAAGGATCATTGTTTTGAAGTCTTTGGATCTTGTTCAACATCAGTTTCTACATAGTCCCGATTTGTCACCTTCTTCATTGATTTGACATGTACCTGAGTTGGTTGTGGAATATTCATCTTCAATGACAAAGGAGACACATGAGAAGTTTTTAGAGACATAATAATCAACCATATTCATTATTCCTTCCTTCAATTCCTATTTGAAATGGGAAGCATCTCTGCACTTGTACTTGGTTTTATTTCTTTTGAAAGGGAGATAAGTTGTTTGTCGACATTGGATCATATTTTTTCTACAAGAACTTACCTTTTTTGTAGGTAATCTCATGTTTTGGAGGGGCTATTGATTGTATTGTATCCATTTGATGAATGGTGTACTTGGGGGGTATTTTGGAGTTCTCCATCCTTCCCATCCTTTCTCACTTTTTTGCATTTCATACCCTTTTTGGAGAGGGGTTTTCTTCCCACAGGGTTTTCTCCTTTTCTCCAATTGTGGGAGATTAGTTGTATTTTCATATCATTTGCAAATGGGTAACTAAAATGGCCATCATGTAGCTCAGACCCATCATCCATCATCATCATTGCATAATCATTGCATTTTTCATTTCCTCCCTAAGTTGCAAGTTTTCTTAGGTCTTTTATTTAATTAAGTCCTAGGTTGCATTATTAGAAAATAATAAATAACGGGGTAGTTAGCCTTTCCATGTTTGTAAGAGATATGATTCTAGAATTTATTATCTAGAACTTATCTCTATCTCATCATCATTCCCTGGGTAGGTTGCTAGGGTTTACCTGTTGTCACATGTTGTGTGATCTAGACACATAGCAACATCATATTGCATCTTGTATATCATTTGTGCCTATATGTTCAAGGCATATGTATATTTGTAATATATTCTAGATCAATCGGATAATCTCTATTTGAATTCCATTGTTGCAACACTTTCTATGTGGGTGAATATTTTTTGGAAAATGTCCTCCATTGAAGGCTGCAACTTCATTAGGGACATTGTGCTTCCATCATTTCCACACTTTGACAGTGAAATAAAAATTCTTTTTTTTTTTGATTAATTTGTAGCCCAAAAAATAAATTCATCTGACCAAACATATTCATTTCAAAATCTTTTTGTATTTCTTCAGCAAACATTTTGGACATTGTTTTATTTCCTCTAAAAGATAATATCATCAACATATACAACTACTATCAAAATTTGATCATTTTCAATTTTGAAATAAATATTGCTATCTGTCATAACTTTATTGAAACCTTGTTGAATCAAGTATCCATCCAACCTTGCATACCAAGCTATAGGAGCTTGCTTCAATCCATATAAAGTCTTCTTTGATCTACACACCATATCCAGTTGATCTGACAATTGAAATCCTTTTAGTTGTTCGATAAAAACTTCTTCCAACTCAACATTCAAAAATGCAGACTTTACATCCATCTGATAAACTTTAAAATCCTTATGAGCAACAAATGCCAAAAACATTTTGATAGCTTCCATCCTTACTACCGGAGCAAAGGTCTCTTGAAAATATATACCTTCTACTTGTGAGTAACCCTTACACACAAGCCTTGCCTTATTTTTGACCACTTCTCCATTCTCATTCAACTTGTTTCTAAATACCCATTTTGATCCAATTATGCTTTTATATGTCAGTCTAGGAACCAATTCCTAGGTTTGATTCTTCTCAATCTACATAAGTTCTTCTTCCATTGCTCTCATCCAATTCTCATCTTTACATGCTTCACTCACTGTCTTACGTTCAACTTCAAAAAGTAAACACTGATTTATTTCAGTATCATCAACAACTCTGCTTCTTGTCGATAGTCTTTTTTCTCTTGTTTCCAATGATTTTATCTTCTGAATGATTCTTTTGCACATATTTAGGTGTCTTTGGGGACACCACCAGAGCTTCTTCTTATTCATTATTCTTTTCTTTTTCTTCAACAACTTCTACTTCTTTGTAATTAGGTTCATCATAGCCATCAACTTCAATTGAATTCTTCAATGCTTCATCAACCTTGAAATTTGTGCTTTCTACAATCTTTCTCATTCTTTTATTGTAGCATCTGTAAGCTTTGATTCTAAGGGAGTATCCAAGGAAGATACCCTCGTCACACCTTGCATCAAACTTTCCTAAATTTTATTCATTTCTTTTGATATAACATTTGCTTCCAAATACCTTGAAATATTTTACAGTAGGAATCTTTCCATACCACAACTCATAGGGAGTCTTAGTACTGTTAACGTTTTCTTGAACTAGGCTAAACACATTGTACCTTCGCTAAGCTATGTGAAGTATGAGAATCTTTCTATACCAAAACTCCATACCTTCATTGGGGCATATTCTAGACTTGTTTTCTTTGCCATAACGCAATAAATTGCATTATGACAAAGAGGGGAAAATGCAGACACATAAAAATGACCAAGGCCTGCAAGCAACATTTTACCACCTTTCATCCTAGCATAATTATGACATTTTAATTATGTTGCTAACCCACCTTCAACTATTAAGTGTATAATGCATAATTATTTAATTAATTCATGATCTTCTATTCTTCATGGTTATTAAATAAATAAATCTTATTTATTTATTTAATTAATGTGTCACTAATTATCAAAGTCGTCTCATAATTAAATAAAGTCTCATTTATTTAATTAGTCTTTGTCATTAATGTCCTCTTTGATTATTAAATAAATATATTTTAATATATTTATTCAATATGTCACTAATCCCTAAATCCTCTTTTAATTAAATAGATTTATTAATTTATTTAATTAATTAACTACCTCTTCTAAATTAAATAATTATTGCTAATTATTTAATAGCTTTATGTGACACTTCCATCTTTTTAAATAAAGTAATTTATTTTAAAATATCTCACATGGTTAACTGATTCTCCTTTTAGTAGTTAATTTCAAAAATCAATTACTTATTATCTCACAAAATCCATATTTTGAATTAATTAATTTCAAAATGGAAATATTCTTCTACAAATCAAGTAATTTCTAAAATTACTGATTTTCTAAAATCTCATCTTCTTGTCTTTTGATTTTTAATAATTTCATCTCAATGTCACATTCATTTTCCATCATTGATTTAATTACCTAAATTAAATTTTGTCCACACATTTGGGGATTTTTACCCTAACCCTAATTGAGAGTTGCCATTTTGAATCTTGACCATTGATTCTAGGGCATTTCTCAATCTCTCATCTTATCCGTCCGTTCAAGATTGCATTTTCTATAAAATGGCAATCTTGTCCTCATTTTTGACATCTCTTGAATATCTCTTAATATTTGCATTTTCTCTTATTATTATCCTCTTGCATACTTATTTGTCATCTTAGCTTCTTGCATTATAGAATTATTTTTCTTGTGCAACAATACTTAGAGAAATACTTTAAAGTCTTGTTTAAGTCTAGGCATTGTAGAGTTTTCTCACACACAAAATCTGAGGGCACTCATCATCACAACAATCTAAGAAGGTGCAATTGAAATCAGTCATGGAGGAGAGAAATGGGTGAGATTTTTCTAGTTTCATTCATTTTCTTTCTTATTTCTCCTATGCATTTGATTGTTTGTTGGATTTTAATTTAATATGCATGTGTTACTAACCTAGTTCCACCTTGCAAAAAATATCCATCATTACACACATAAATAACAATGTGAATTTCTTCTCTCCAGTAAAATTTCGGTAGACCTACCTCGGTAATCATTGATCTAGCAACTTCTTGATCTGTTATGTTCTTTCTTTCAACAACTCCATTTTGTTGAGGAGTTCTAAGAGTAGACATTTGTCTTCTTATTCCATGTGCTTCACAAAACATATTAAACTCATTGGAGGTGAATTCTTCACCTCTGTCAGACCTTAAGCATTTTATTTTCATATCCATTTCATTTTCAACCATAGCTTTGAATGCTTTGGATTTTTCTAATGCATCAATTTTTTCTCTAAGAAAAGTAACCCATGTCAATCTAGAGTAATCATTAATCAAAAGCATAAAATACCTGTTACCTTGTAGAATTATCACCCTTGTAGGACCATAGAGTTTTTTGTGAATCAAAATCTAGTAGTCCGATAGTAGATTGTTCCTTTGACCTAAAGTTGTTTCTAGCATGCTTTCCAAACTGAAAAAGCCTGCAAACAATAGTAACAAGTTTTGTAATCCTTGATAAATCTCTCATAGCTTGTACTGCACTGATTCTCACCATATTATCAAAATTCATATGACACATCCTTCGGTGCCATAACCAACTGTCATTAATCTGAGACATAAAGAAATATCCATCAACACCCTTAAGTTGATAAATATTTCCTTTAGAATTATTTCCAACAATAATTACTGTTCTGGATCCTTTCCTTATTTCACATTTTTCATCCTTGAACACAAGATTATATCCTTTATTACACATCTATCCAACACTTAAGAGATTATGCCCTAAACCCTTAACATACTAGAAATCATTAGTATTATGATTTCCATAAAAAATAATTGAACCTATCCTAAATATATTAGCACTTGTATCATCTCCAAACTTAACCAAGCCTCCACCATATTTTTCAAGTTTAAAAAACTTACTTTTATCACCAGTCATGTGATGTGAATAGCTACTATCAACAACCAAGTGGTTCTTTTCTTGTTTAGCATGAAGAGTAGAGATTATAGTATCTTCAAATTTCTTTGGAGCGCTTTCCTTCACCTTTATCTTAATATTAGCAAGATTAGATTCATCTTTTATAGCCAAGAACAAGCTTTCATTATCATCAAAATATCCATAATCAGATTCTTCATCAGAAATACCAACATCTTCATTTACATAATATGCTCTCTTGATCATCTTTCCTTTGTTATCTTTTTCTTCTCTATGTTTATTCTTTTTAGCTCTTTCTAGACATCTCGAAGCATAATGACCAATTCATCCACAACTAAAACATTTGAAAGGTAACTTATGTTGATACTTACCAGATCCCTTTTTCATTCTTCTTACAAAGTTAGCTTCCACTTTATTGAAGTTCTCTTCATCCAGATCTTCAGATTTTGTAGCCCTGAAAGCAATTTATGCTTTCGATCCATTTCTCAAGCTAGGATTTTTCATTTCAAATGATGTTAGAGTACCCAAAAGCTGATCTTTAGTATAGGTCTTATAATCTATAAATTCGCCAATAACATATACCTTTTCACTAAATGCATCAGGAAGAGTTCTGAGAATCTTCCTTACTATCTTGGATTCATCCAATATTGCACCAAGTCCTCGCATTCCACCTACCAACTCATCCACTCTCTATACATAGGATTTAATGTTCTCATCTCCAAACATTTACAAGATTTTGAATTGTGCCTCCAAGTTCTGTAACTTTGCTTCTTTGAACTTTTCATATCCTTCACGAATATTTTCCAATGTATCCCATACCTCTTTAGCAGTCCTCAAATTTTTAGCTTTAATTAATTTGGAATGTGAAATACTATTCTTAAGAATTGACTTTTCCTTATTATTTTCTTCATGCACCTTGATCTCATCAACTATACTTGGACCATTAATAGGAGTAGTGTATGTAGTCTTATAAGATTTCTTAACATCATATCTGCAACATTCTAGATATCATTCCATCTTTGTCTTCTAGAAGTCATAGTCGGTCCCATCAAACCTAGGACACTCAATAGTGATCTTGCTCGCCATCCTGAACCTTCCTTAAGTGGTTAAGCTCTTTTCCAAGGAACCAAGCTCTGATACCAATTGTTGAACAAGACAATTGAGAGGGGGTGAATCATTTATAATAATTTTAACCTTTAAAACTTCCACTAGATGTTACATCAATTACCATTCACAAATCCTTTACTCTACTAATATGATTAATCATTAAGTATAGAAACATAAATTGTAATAAGTAAAACCATACACATAATAACAATATATTTACGTGGAAAATCTAATGAGGGAAAAACCATAGTGAGGATTAGCTCATAATATAAAGAATTCTAGAACCGAATACAAAGGCTCACTTCCAAATCAAGACTTACTATCCAAAATAGGACTCATTGTCCAAAGAGGGTTAACCTCCTGGAGGGCTCACTTCCACATAATTATGAAGAATATAGAAGAGACTTGTTACAAAGTGAAAATGATCTCAATGCAATGGAGATTTCCACCATAGTTCACTCACACACTTGCAGACATGCTTGAATGATAGAGTACACCTTCAGCTCACTCCCTCTGGAAACTTGCCACTTGAATTTCACATTGATCTGCTCAAACTCACATCACACGCACACTATTTATCATCTATCTTGCATCTATCTTTCTCTCGTATTCATCTTTCACAAACATCTCAACTTATATTTATACTGTCTTCAACCTTAAAACTCATCCAAGATCGGCCACACACCATTTGCATTTACAAATTCACATTAGATCGGCACCAAAAAATTCTATGGTGGAATTAGAATGAGGGTGACCCAAAAAAAAACTTAATGAGGACCTAAATAAGTCCCAACACACCTCATTATTCTTCCATAAAATTCATGAGTAGTGTTTAACACAAGGTCGACCAATACCCATGTAAAACACATAAAATAATTAAGCATACACAACCTTAATATGATCCAATCTTTCCAGATAACAATTAACTTGAACATGATCATATCAACTTATTTTTAGAACCACAAGTCCTGAAACCGAAATTCAAAGAAATTCGAAGGAACCAAATTTCTCCCAGACCACAACCAGATACACTGAAAAAAATAGTACACATAATGGTGAAAATATCTTACACTATACAATGATCCAAAGACCCAAATTATAGATACAACAACCATCAACAATATATCTAATCCACACAAGCATAGGAACACATCCCAGAGCACAACCCAAAGCAAACCAACAAACCTTCCTTATTACAATTTTCTCAATATCCTCGACATATACAATCAATATGAAATCAATGACAACAAAAATCAGTAGATAACCAACTGACATCAATAACAACACCTTCATACTTGCAACACACAATTGTATGATAGATTCAAGGGAAAGTATTTCTATTATGCCTAAGGGGATTGCCCACATTCTTGGCATCAAGTATGAACTGGTGGCTAGGAAATTTTTACAATTGGATGACACTACTGTCAATTCAATGGGAGTAATTAAGAGCCTAAAATTAACCTTGCATGCATGCCATGTATGTGATGTGTTGCAAGATATTTTTTTCATAGACCTCCCTGCTCATTTTTCCATTTGTTTGTCCAGAGATTTCACTGCTAAGATAGGTTGATACTTATCTATTGATTGGTCTCATATGTTATTTAGAACTAGATATGGTACTAAATCAACCATCAAATTTGAGCCAATAAAAAATGATCATCTAGAGCCTTACACTCCTAGCCCAATAAATATGAATTGTACATTGCATGAGTAAAAGGAAGAGTTTTATGTTCATGAGCTTGCCAATCCAATAGAGGAGATACCTAATTGTTTGTTGGATGAATGGGGAAATGCTTTGGTAATTTTATCCACTTACTGTAGTTGAAGTGGAGGAGATTGGTCTTGGCACATATTGCATGTCCATGAAGAGAATTCTACTATCCCCAATCTCATAAAACCTCAAGATGATCCAGGGGGTTGTGGAAGATGTTTTTTTTATGGTTCTAGAAATAGAAACAGTGTTGGTGCTAGTGTAATGTTGGTATCTCCAAGAAAGGAGAAATATAATTTGTCTTTTAGGCTTCAATTTAGTTATAGTAACAATGTGGCCAAGTATGAAGCATTCACCCAAGGTCTCCAACTTGCACAAAAAAGGAACATCAAATTGTTGCAAGGAATTTGGTGATAGTGAGTTGGTTATCCATCAAGTTAGATCTCAAAGCTCAACCAAGAATAATCTGCTCAAATCGTACAAACACAGATTTTGGGATTTGATTGAGAGATTTGAGGGTTTTAACATCCAAACAACTTTAGAAATTAAAATAAGCATGTTGATAGACTTGCAACAGTTGGTGCTCAGTAAGGAGAAAAATATCAGGCTTGTTGTGAGGCCTACTATCCTAGATAATCAATATCACTGGCATGTATTTGATAGTGACCAATAGATAGTGAATTTTCTACAAGATGAGGTCAAATTTTCTAAAAGAAATCAGCCTAAGCTGCAAAATCAGTATGGTGATTAGATTGTGCAGCTGAGTAGCAACAAGCTACTAAATTATCTCATCATTCTTGAAAGTATCTTCAACCCTGATGATCATTTAAAGTAGAAAAGGATGAACTCAGCTGCAAAGAAGGGTGACTTCAAGACAATATAGATTTCAAAAGGAAAGTCTCTAAACTTGGGAAAGGTATGATCTACCACTAAACATGATGTTTTCATAGATATTTGCAATAGATACAATGATGTAGTTGATTAGAATTATGAAGACCTAAAGGGTTTTGACCTAGGCCTTGCCCAACATACCATTGAATTAGATCCAGATGCCAAACCTATAAGGCACACATAGAGGCCTATAAATCCTAAAATTGAGCCTTTGATGAGAAAAGAGTTGGCCAAATTGATTGAAGCTAGAATCATTTTTCCCATCAAGCATTCTTCATGGGTGGAAAACTTAGTGCTTGTCAAGAAAAAGAATGGGTAAATCAGACTTTGCGTAGTTTTTAGGGATCTCAATAGAGCCTCCCTAAAGGATCATTATCCCCTCCCCTCCATGGAGAAAATTTTGCAAAGAGTCAGTGGGTTGGTAAGATTTTATTTCTTGGATGGTTACTCAAGCTATAATCAAACTCTGATCAACATAAGATAACATTTACTACAAAGTGGGGCACCTATGCTTATTGTAAAATGCCTTTTAGTCTAACCAATGTTGGTGCCACTTTTTCAGAGAGATATGGCTATAAAATTTCAAGGTGTGTTTAGACAATTTTTTTTGGTCTACTTGGATGATATCACAGTGTTTTCAAAGCATGCAAGAGATAATTTTAGTCCCCTTGAGCATGTATTTCAAAAATACAAGGAATATGGTATTCCCTAAATCCAAATAAGCGTGTCTTTGCTATTGATCAGGGAAAAATTCTTGGACACATTATTTTAAAGGATGGCTTGGTAATTGATCTTGTAAGAGTAAAATCTATCTTGGCCATCCCACTTCCCAGCCACAAGAAGGAATTATAGAGTTTCTTGGGCACAATTAACTTTGAAAGGAGGTTTATCCCAAATCTTGCTACTTTGGTAAAGCATCTTACCTCTATGCTTAGAAAAATATGGTCTTCAAATGGACCAAGGAAGATAAAGATAGCTTTGAAGCTTTCAAACTAGAGTGTCGGTAATAAATTTGTCAAGTTCCTACCCTTTTCAAACCTAATTATGAAAAGTATTTCATTCTTTATATTTTTAGAGGTGAGACAAGTATATCAGCTGTGTTGACCCAACTATATAAAGGAAATCAAGAGTAGCACATTGCTTTCTTTAAGAAGGGGTTAAAGATTATGAGGTCAAAGTACAAATATGTTGAAAAGAAAGCTCTTGCTATTTTTAGAGCATTGAAAAATTTTAGACACATGTTGTCTAACAATAAGATCCAGTTAATGGTGCCCCATGTCAGTGCTAAAGAGTTCTAGTTAAGTAAGGATATCAATGAAAAAAGAGCTAGATGGATCACCAAGGTGATGGAGTATGATGTTGACATCAAAATCACCAAGCTAGTGAGAGGCAAAGGGTTGTGTGAACAACTTGTCTCAACACTTGAGACTCTTGTAGAGGCTGCTCTTGTGTTGCAATAACAACAAGCATCTAACATTGATGCTCATAACATCTAGGTAAATGGTATGACTACATTTTTGCAAGAAGGTAGGTATCCTCTAGGTCTAGATAGGACCAAAACAATAAATTTCATATTACAGTCCATTCCTCATGTCACAGTGGATGGAATACTTTTCAAAAAGGATTTCAATGGGGTCCTATTAAGATGTATAGAGGTAGATCAGGTCAAAAAAATATTGGAAGAGTTACATGATGGTCCTTTAGGTGGCCATTTTTTTGCTAGGACTACTACTACAAAGATCATGAGGGTTGGTTATTATTTACCAGCTTTATTCAATGATGCTCACAAATTGGTGAGAAATTACAAAAAGTGTGATTTCTTTTCTAGAAAGAAAAGGTTGGTTTCCCTCCTTATTCATCTCGTTCAAGTTGATTATCCATTTACATAGTGGGGTTTGGATTTTATCAGCATGATAAATACACCATCAAGTGTTGTTCATAAATGGATTTTGACAACCAAAAACTACTTTAATGGGTGGATTAAGGCAGTTGCCTTGAAGGATGCCACTAATGCTTCAATTTTGGAATTCCTTGATAGAATTGTTACAAGATTTGACACTCCTTCCACCACCATTTTAGATAATTCCAAGGCTTTTACTAGTTCTCAAATCCTTGATTGGGCAATCAGGCATGGAATTTATTTGAAGACCTCATCTAATTATTACCCTCAGGGTAATGGCCTAGCTAAGTCTTCAAATAAAAATCCCATTAATATTATCAAGAGGACAATTGAGGACAATCAAAGAGTCTACTATAGTAAATTGAAAACAACCATATGGGCTGATAGAATTACTCCTAAAAGAGAAATTGGTAACTCTCCTTTCATGGTGGTTTATGGAAGGGAGGAAAGGTTACTATTATCATTGGAGTTTCCCTCTCTTGAGTTGGAACATCAACTGGAATTAAAAGGAAATGATGCTATGACAGTAAGGTTGGATGAACTCTTAGAACTAGAGGAGACAAGGAAAACATCTATGCAAGTCATAAGAACTCATCAAGCATAGGTCAAAATAAATTTTGATAAAAGAACAGTCCAAAATATGTTCTAGGAGGGAGATCTAGTGCTGAAATGGGATGCAGACAAAGCCAAAGTTGGAAGACATTCCAAATTTGATGCCATTTGGAGTGGTCCATATGTCATCACTAGCTACAAGGAGGCCAATACATTCTATCTTTCTAGTTTGAATGGTGAGGTTCTACCAATCTCAAACAATGAGATCCATCTCAAACCTTATTTCTAATGATTTTTGAGTTTTATGTACATATTGTAAATATCTTGTTTTTCATGAGGTGCTTTTTCATACCCTGCATTCTCCTTAAGGTCATATGGATAAAGAGTAGAATTTTTGACTCGAAATGCTCAGGATCTGCTAACAACCCAATGCTGAAATCTAATTATTTTATCTAACTAGATAATAATTTGAAAATGTATAAAATATAAAGGAAGTAAAACAAGAAGAATACTTTTAAATGAAGGATAAATTAACTATAAATGAAATGATGAAAAAAAGGAAGAGCTAACTAACCTATAATAAATCCAACCTCTTGCAAGCTCCCCATGAATGGAAACCTACACACATAGAAAACATATAGACCATAATATAGAAATGATGATAAAGAAAGTAATATACAAGATGTATAGAAATGCAATGACAATAATATGCTAACTATACAGATGATAATTTTGTGAGATAAAGATTAGCCTACCTACTACAATCTTGGAGAAGTCGAGAGGAAGAGTGAGAGATCTAAGGACACAAGACAATTGTGCAAGAGTGATGTAGACCTTGAAACTTGCAAGAACAATGGTGTAGAGAGAATGGAAGTTCTAAGAAGAGAAGAGTGAGAAAGAATGAAGCAGAAGAATGAGAGTGGAGTGAGTAGAATGTGATTAGAGTTGAATGGAATGAGAATGTAGGTTCAAAAATGGAGGTTTGGAGGCAAAAGAGCCATTTTCGGAAGGGTTTGTAGTTGTAGGGGGCATTACACTTTGCGGGTGATAGGAATTGTAACATCCCAATGTCCACTGACTCGAGAATCTATTAGGGACATTTGTGTGGTGTACAAACATATGCGTAGTGCGAAAGCATCCTAGTCAAAATTCCCCCATTGATAGAAAACAACAAGGTACAAATGTGAATGAAGGATTAGGGTGGCAGGATTTAGCATTATCAATTTATAAGGCTAAAGTTAAGGTGGTGTTATGGGAAATTTCACCAGGGTGCAATTTTACTTCATAATATCCTATTAGCATTAATTATTCACATTAATATTATCATTATCTATTATTAATAATTTAATTGAATAATATTCTATTATTGAGCTAATATAAGATAATTATCTATTATTAACCATTTAATTAAATAATATTTTATTATTTAATCAATATGAGCTAATTGATCATTATTTAATATTTAGTTGAATATATTTATTATTTAATTAATATGACTTGATTATCTAATTTTAATAAATTAATGAATCCATAATTATCTTCTCACAAGTTAACTCATTGAACAATTTAGGAACTTCCTTATTGATATATTCATTAAATAAATTAAATACTTCATTATTATCTTCTCACAAGTTAACTCACTCTTCAAGTCAATAGCTTCCTCATTGATTTTTTGATTTAATAAATTAATCAACTTCATTTATCTTCTCATGAGTTTAAAATAAAAATTTCCCTTATCAATTCTAGTTTACTCTACATTAAGTTATCTCTTGATCCTTGATCAAATCTCCACCATTCATCCAATAGTTTGAAAATCTATAAATTGATCCTTTAATCCATCATTCATAATCATAAATCTCTAAGAAAAATAAATTATCATTTTCATTATTAAAATATAATTAATGTTATGCTATTGAATTGAGTATCCACATCAATCTGAGGTTTGATGTTACATTTGAAAATAGGATTTTAATTTGATCTTTTATTCTTATTTTATTGTTTCGAATTTCTATTGTATACACTAACATAGGGTTTTGGAGATTATTCAATGTAGATGTGTATTATTGGTAATTAATCTAGAATCCTTGAAAGGCATGTCCATCATTTGGTGTGCCCGAAGAATAATCAAGGTCACAATAATATTATTCTAGTATTTATAAACCTCGATGATGAGGGAGAAGAAGATATCTAAGTTCCCCTTGTCTTGTGTTTTATGGTACCTATTACTAGCATCTTTGTTGTTAGCAAGATTGATCCCTAAGGGTAAGTCTTTTTTAATTAAATTAATGAAATACATTTATCAAGAAAATATTTAAAAAAATAAAGTTAAAGAGGGGACAAGTTTCTGGATGGAAGCATCAAGAGTCAATAAGAAAACAAGATTATGATATTAATATCCACAACACACTAAAATTGGCTCATGTAATAGTAAAAATATAATGAGAATAAGATTCAAGGAATGTGAGAACAACTTGACCAGACCCAATAGAAAATAAAAAAGGCATAAATCTATGGAGAGAGTTATATGAACCTTTCAAGAGGTAAAATAAGCACCCCTAATATCATAGTAAGGAGGTACTTTAAAATTAAAATGATCATTAGTTTTAGGCTCCATCCAACAAGTCTAAAAAATATGATGCACCAATGGAATATGGTGATCCATATATATTTTAAAGATGTATTAACTGTCTAAACTGTACCAAAGGAACCTTCAAACTAAGGAAAAAAGTGTAACTTGAGGTTGAATTCCCATGCTTAGTGAAGATATGTATTGTAGTAGAGATTAAGTTTCAATTCTATATATTTGATATTTGATACCTGTTGTGCTTGTTGCACACATGTCCCGTTTGGAACCGGTACCCTCTCTTCTCTCTTTTGCTTGTCAGGTCCCTTTTGGCTTTGCCTCATTTTGCGTGTCCATTTTTGCACCCTAATAGGTCTACTCACCCTCCAAAGTCACATTTTAAGTTTGACCAAACTTGGCCCCCTTTGAAAATGTTAAATCTTTGGCCTTTTTCGGGTTTCCCCTTATGGGTTTCCCTTTGCGGTTTTCCGTTCCGAATTGGCTATTGCAGACAGCCATGGTCAAACGCCTTCCTGACCTGCCGAGTCTGACCTGCCGAGTTTTCCTTCTCAGAATTCTGTCTTTGGAATTCTGTTTTCAAACGACAGTGGCTAGACATCTCCCCGATCTCCGGACCCCAGACATCCCACCGCCGCCCGCAAATTTGAACCCACCAAACTTTCTAACCGCCATACAAAGGTATTAATTACAGTTTTGGCTATAAAATTGGATTTTTCGGCTATAATTTTTCATGTGATCGAAGTGATAGAAATTTGGAGAGCTCCCCAACGTCCATAATTTTCAGCCCCTGCATTCGAGCTCTCTTTTTGATGTTCTTCACGCAGTCGACAACATCCTTCTTCGGGATTTTGAGGTATGTCCGTTGTCCGCGCACCTCATCCTCCTTTTCATGAAATTCCAAGTTAAAATGAAGTAAAAAATGTAAAAATGGGTTAAAATCTGGTAGATTAGTATTCTCACTAAAAAACCCAAATTTTAAAATTTGTGAAAACCACATAAAATCATCGAAATTCAATGTCGAAACTTAACCCCGCCGCTGTTGTTCTTCAGAACAGTCGCTGGTGTCTTTTGGGCACAAACCTCCCCGCAACCGTCTGAAATGCAAAACTTAAACTTAAAAATTGACAACGAGCAAGCTCGTCCCAGATCCCAGCCTTGCGAATTCTGTTTCAAACTTGCAAAAAAAAAAATCGGCCAAGGAACAAATTGTCCTCGGGATTCGACCCTCGAAGTTCTGTTCCCGGAATTCCCTACTAACTTCGCTGTTATGAACGACCTACCTTGAGCATCCTCCTGGACCGCAGACCCCGGGTGCATAAGGTTTGTTCAATTTTCCAAGGAAGAATCCCAAGTCCAAACTCAATCCGGACTCCAGAATCTCATCTCCGAGATTCCGTTCTGGTGTCACCATCCCAAATGACGAATTCGGGACACCTTTTCGACTCCCGGGTCCTGACTCTGCATTTTCATTTTAGAGCGGTCGAAATCAACCAGTGCCCTAAATGTATACGAACTTCGACCTCCAAAATTCCGTCTATGAGATTCGGTTCCACTGGTGCCGTTTTACACGGCCTAACTTTTCCGTCTTTCCGGCTACCGGGTCCCGACCCTTGGTTCGCCACCGGGTTTCCCTAACTGGTAAATTTGTTTCCGGGGATTACCCTCCAGACTTCTATCCCCGAATTTATGTTTGTCTTTTGCCGTTTCGAACAACTGTCCCGTATCTGCTTTTCGGCAGCAGAAATCCGAACTCCGGAACCCAGCTCCTGAACTTCCATCTTCCCTGCGCCATTTCAAATGACCTTCCTACAGATGGAACCCGTATGCCTAGATGAGGGCTCAAATGACCTCTAGATCAAAAACGGACTTCGACCCACTTCCTAAAATCTGGTCTTCTTCCACGCCAACCCTTCCTTGACCAAATCTAAGACCAAAAATTCATCAGGAGTTCTATGCCTCGTTTGCCCTTCCAAACGACATTCTGCCAAGGGAATTTCGGCCCTAGGAACTCGAATTGCCTATTTTGCCTCCTTATGATGTTTTATTAGATGATAGGAATTTATCAAGTATGAATGACAATTGCAGAGCTAACTTTGATATGCAAGGAGTTGTCCGAGGCCGTTTTCCCATATTTAAAGTTTCTGATTCACGTCCCTTTGTGTAGGATTTATGGAATCCGACGTAGAAGCTTCTGGTGCCTCCAAGGAAAAGGGGAAAGGAATAGCTAAGGCACCTTGAGGAAAAGAGGACAAGTATCCAATGAAGTACAAGTTTCAAGGGGTGCCCTTACAATCTAGAGTCACCACTCTCTGGAGAGATGTCACAGATACCAATATCGGTCAGGTCGATATTGATGAGTTTACACAGAGAGTCAGGTTGAATCCCAAAACATAAAATGCAATATTGATAAGGAGCAACAGCCTTGCCAAGGCTATAGGCTTCCTGCCGGCCTTGGTGGCCTCAAAATTGTTATTGGCATGCATGGAGGCATATCAACCTGAGACCAGAACTATAGTGGACCGAGATGGGAATATTCTTGTTGATATGTCTCCACCTAGTATAATGACGAATTTCCACATTACTGCCTTCAAGAGCATGGAGACCCCCACCATAGAAGAATGTAAGGCGTTATGAGAGCAAGATCCTTTGAAATGCAAGAAACTAATCAATCAATACTGGTTAAAGGACAAGCGGGGTAGTGTCGAAAAACTCCCTCATGAGCTTTTTCGTAGTGATTTCTTTGACGATTACCATGACCTCATGACCTTGCTAAGCCGAATAATGGGTGTTCCTACTGCGGCCTTCTTCCAGGAATGGATGATCTACTTTGTGGAGAAAATTCTCCGCGGTGACGACACTGGCTTTTATTGGGGGGAGATAATCAATGATTGCTTCCACGAACAATTTACAAATGTAAATAAGACCTCCAAGTTCTTTATGACATCCTACTTGGTGTACTCTCTCACCGATCAACGTCATTATCATGGATTAAATGTAGTACCCTGTGAGGCATCGGGAGTGGAGCTCAAACCTTATGATAAGTACCCTCAACTGTAGTACCAAAACTTCAAGAGGGATTATTGTAGGGTAAATGACGCATTCATTGCCTACATCATTCGATCTCTAGGAGACGAATTTTAGAGAAGAGTTTCCCACAGTGCCAGGGCCCTCCTCAGGCAATACACTTTCCCATACATACAATTTCTAGAGTTCACCTACATTCGTGCCCAGGGATTCATGGAAAGACCAAACAAGCTGCCCCAGTACCCTAATGACCAGATTATACTGTTGGAGCTAACTTGGCAGTTGCGACACATTCATAATATATTGAGCAACAAGCATCTGGTGGGTACACCTTACACGATCAGGCTCGGCCAAGGAATGTACAAGATTCACACCTCCTTGTGTGCGGGATACTCAGAGAGGGAGTTGGCCAAATACCACTTTCAGCAATATATAGCTCGGCCTCGGATTGATCCATATGGTCATATCAGGAAGGCATTGGGACATGAGTATGCCCACGTCCACAATGTTGAGGATTTATGGGCTAATTGTAAAGATGATCTTGAAGTGCAGCTGCGGCAATATATGCGCATGATTGTCTTCTATATATGAAGAGTCAACTTGTGCCTAGTCCCAGACTAGGTTGAAGAAGATGAAAGCATGGTGATTGATTCAGGATATGATGCCATTGCCAATTTTCCACTACCTATGATTGATTGGATGAGCAAGAGGTTGATGACCTTGACATACTCACCAAACCCATCGAGGTCCGAACAAGGACGTGGATCGACCAACAGGTGGACCGACTGAAGCAACAAGGAGCTGACTTGACATTTAAGGGACTGGAAAGTGAACCAAGTGGCTCTGATGGTGGGGTGGCTACTACTACAACTAGGGAAACATCCAAAACCCCACCATCAGTCAAAACAAAAAAGAGAAAAGAAGCCAGTGAGCAGTTGCCCAAACCAAAGGTTTATGCTCGCAAGGCTTCAAAGGGCGAGCCTTTGAAGAAGAAAAGGAAAACAACCAAAGGAATGGAGATGTCTACGACACCCAAAGGTCTACCCCGTGGGATCAGGGGAGAGGGATCTAACCCACCAAGGTCTTCGTCTGCTGTAATTGCTATTGTCATTGCCACCACCCCACATACTTTGCTTGTAGTTTCCGCTTCCTCCCCGCCTACGGTAGACATCTCTTTTTACCTTGCTTTCACCTCTCCAATCATGTAGGTCATACTAGTGTATTCATCCTCTGCCATGACCTCGCCAGTCTCTTCTTCCTCTATGTCTCCTTCCCTTCCATCTATTTCCACTGGTACGATGCCTGTCCTCAGCCTCCCGGAATCCTTTGTAAAGTACATACAAAATGTACCATCTGAGCTTTCAGGGATTCTTACTAGTCCAGTGGTGCAAGCTGTAATAGCTCAGGCTATGGCCAGTGCTCCAGCTCTCCCTCCCCCTACTGAGCCATCGAGAATGGAGGTGACAATGCAGATATCGGATGAGCTTGAGCGACGACAACCAGAGGCTACGAAGAGGCCAGAAGATGAAGAATTTGAATACCATGAGCACCCTTTGTTTGAGCGTCAGGAGATCAATGAGTTGGCCTATGAATCTTCCAATGAGGACAGTGAAGAGCTTGACACTGAGTTAGTCTAGGAAAGACATGATCCCGAACTTGAGGCCGAGTGGAGCAAGCAACTTAATGAGATTGAAGATAAGGAAGCTGAAGATCGGCTTGTGGTGGATGAAGAAGTTAATGCTCCAGAGACTGAAGGCAATAGGTCTCCAACTGAAAGGCATGGACAAACCCCGAAACATGATGAGAAGGAATCCCTCCATGAAGATGAGCAAGAAGATAAACCCGGGGAACATGAACACAACCAATACCAAGAAGAAAAGGGTGCAGAAAGGGAGGATCCCTCCAATGAGAAATTGTGTGCCAAGTCTCCCACTAAGTGTATAACGCTCGAACAGGATTCCGATGAGGAGAAGGAGGATGCAGGAAATGAGAAGGGGGCCCTTGTCATTAGAGCTACTGAACTCAGGACAAAAGACAACAGGAACCAAGGTGAGTCACCTAGGAAAGAGCCCCAAATGCCTGATTGGCTGGAGAAGCAGTTGAAGAAAAAGACTCCCACCCTAAAAGATCCTAAGGCAAGGCTGGAAGCCATTCTATCCAGAGCACAAATAAGCACCAAGAAATAGAAAAGGCCAAGGATCATATCAAAGGTAACCATGGATGCTTCCGGATCTAGGGTGGTAAAAATAGCAACCCCGGTGGCTGGAGAACAAGGAATAACTTATAACATCTCCACCATCGACTTGGGAATGGCCACGAGGGAGCAAAAGGTCGACCACCTCCAGGAATCGATCGCCACAGTAGTACATCTTATCTGATAGGAGAAGGTTTCAAAGGAAGGACTAAAGACACAAGTGGCCGATTTGATGGCCTATATTTAGCAGTGGTTGTCCCCGGATGAGCAACCCACTACACCATCAGCCCTGCCTTAGTTGTTATCTCAAGAGCAGATCAACAAGTTGGAGAAGAGAAGGAACTTGGATAAAACCACAAAAAATTGGTTCCGACAGGTCTTAGACATGGGAAGCATAGGTATCAACTTGGTTGTTTGAACAACAAATAAGTTCTTGGAAGTACAAAGAACTCTTGAGGGTACGAAGCAAGTCCGCGAAGGGTTCCCAAGGAAGTATAGAGTATCCTACCTGAAAATTGAGGCCATACTCGCGTTGCCAAGCGAGGTTTGGGAGAAGGACCTTTCCCTCAAGGATGATGACCATTGGTTAGTGGATGTATGGAAGTGGGATTTTGATTATCGAAAGGGAAAGTTGGAGTAGGTTTTGGAACAGGTAGTTCCAGATATCGAATGGGCCAAGGAGACCAAAGAAGAGTGCGCTCAATACCTCAAGTTAATGATGGGTACGAGTTGCTCGCTGTCAAAATTAATCCAGAAATCATAAAGCCACACTTCTTAAAGAACATGGAAGATGGGATGCCGACTGAAATCACCATGAACTTCATGAGTTTTGCTGCCTGAGCCTTCACACAGTCAAAATTTTTTAGAGATAATGCTGCCAAGTATGATGATGATTGGAAGAAGCTCGTCAACAACTCCTAGGAATGGAGCTACCAGATTTTGTGGTCTGACATCATGGAGTTGGAAAAATTCCAACCACTGATCTTGAGCTTCATGGAGTATGAAATTTTGAAGAAGCATGAAGGCAACCCTGCCATCAA
Organism: Sequoiadendron giganteum; assembly: GCA_007115665.2. Lineage (NCBI taxonomy): Eukaryota > Viridiplantae > Streptophyta > Pinopsida > Cupressales > Cupressaceae > Sequoiadendron > Sequoiadendron giganteum. The sequence continues at coordinate 21,300,818 of CM021104.1, forward strand.
TGAAGAATTCCTCAAGGAGTAGCTGCAGCAAAGAGCAAACATCAAAAGGATGAAATTGCTACAGTGCTGTCACTAGATGACAAAATAGAGAAAAAACAAGAAATTTTTTATAAATGAAATATCTCTGGGGGTAGGTGAAACCCTAGTGTAAAGTGAATCCTGGCCACACAATAGAATCAAATCTTGGCCACTCATTTTTCTTTTTGAAAACTATAAATAGGGCTCTCCTCCTCTCATTTTAAGAGAGTTGAGTTGTTGTAAAGGCATGCTGCTAAAATTATAATAGAAAATACAGTCATTTATTGGTGTATTTCTGGGTTTCTCTACATTTTTCATGATTCTTCTCCCTTAGTTAAAACTTTACTTCAAATTACTTTGTTGTTCTAGTAACCTTTAGTTAGTTTTAGTGGATTTAGTATGTTGCCTCTGGTTATGAAGTTTTGTACTGTGTGTATGCTTTCCTTGTCCATAATTTTGGTCATTTGCTGCTGGTAGGTGATTGTGTAAAGTTAGTTTGGATTTTAATTTCATAGCTGCTCCTTAAACTTTGCCTTTGTTCATATTTACATGGCGAATGAATGGTGAATATTTGCAGTCCTTAGAAGATAGCATAAATTTCATGACATTGTGAGAATTCTGACTAAGTGAAATCCTATTTAAGGAAATTGTCCATAGCAGGAACCTCCATGATCATTATTCATCAGTAGTTGTAGGTCCAGGAACCATCCTTCTTCCCTGCGTCTTTTTTTTTTTAAGAAACAACCTGTGCTAAGGTTCATTGCACATTGTAAAGCCAAATCTGACAAAATAATGTAGTCCGAGACTGCTATCTGAGCTTGCAGCAAGGTGCAATAATTTCATATTTGAAGAACTCCATTCACTGACCCAATTCTCCTATAGCTTTAAATCACATAAGACCACCTTGTGATTCCAACAAATCACATCAAACAATTGATATATTCCAAGCACCATCAAGACTTGACATCTGAGAGACCTTGGGATAGTGTTCTGCAATTTGATTGTGGAAGATTGTATTTCAAGAGAGGTAACACACCTATGCATTACCTGTGTTGAGAAGTGCATAAAAAAATGATCAACAATACCCTTATTTATCTATATTGAAAAAATATTCAATGCATCAATTGAAAAATTATGTGAAGGAAGTTTTTCCATGTCAATGCCTGAAAGCCAAGCTAGAGTAGGAGATTTTGTTTACCAACTATAGTAGACTGTACTAGTTGCATAAAGGATTTGAATGCTTGATATAGGAGTTTGAAGAAATCAATCAAAGTATTGGCCATCCTTAAAATCCTATGTATTATAGTTACCATTGAAAGCTCACAATGGTAATGTGTGGATCATTATTGAATTTAGTAATAGTGATATCTTGAGGTACACATATTTTAGCATGAATATGCTTGTATAACATGGAAATGAACACTCTTTCAATTTAATTTTAGTTAGCATTCCTAAGACAAGGCCCCCAAGTTTTGGCCCCATATAGAAGAGTTGTTATGATAAGTTATTGAAATAAATCTTAGTTTGGCTATACTCAAACTAAATCCAAAAGCATTGTGTTCTCGAGAGTGCTCAAGGAAACATACCCTTTACTTACTCTTGATTGAACAATTGACAACAAATTGGAGTGTAGCCTTGAAAAAAGGACTCCTAGATTTATATATGATGAGACTAATGAGAGAATTTTTTTTTGGAAGTATACTTTGAAGTGTTGAAAACTATACCTTTTGCTTTCTCAATATTTACCTAAAGACCATGTGTGTGACGAAAGGATTCTAAGATATATAGCTATCTTTGGAGACCTTCCTTTGAGTGAGATACCAATATGATATTTAAAAAATATATTGTTGGTAAAGTACACAAAAGTGGGTGAGACAAACAAGGCTTGAAGCACCATTAGGGTTCAATAGGGTTATTCACTTCCCTTAATCTATTGGGTTTATACATAGATGAGCTTCAATAAATCAATTCAAGTTGCTTGTATACAAATGATTGCTTATAGTACAAAGTTTGTGTTGTTATTCTTCTATTTGTAAATGTGCCTTTCTACCACCTGTCTTTTTTGTAAATGTTGTACTATTATGTTTTTAGTTAGTTAAATAGATAAATAGGACTTATTTATCAAAAAAATGACATCATATTATGTACCTTTCTACCACTCGTCTTTTTCTGTGAATGTTGTACTATTATCAATTTTTGTTAGTTAAAAAGTTAAATATGATTCATTCATCAAAAAATGACAAATAGAAGAACAACAACACAAACTTTGTAGAATAAGCAATCATTTGCACTCAAACAAATTGAATTGATTTACTGAAGCTCTTTTATGTATAAACTACAAAGAGTAAGGAAAAGTCAATAACCCTACTAAACTCTATTGATACTTCAAACTCTCTTTGTCTTGCCCACTTTTGTACACTTTAACAACAATAGATTTTTAAAATATCATAACCAATATTATCATTAATTCAAAGGCTCTCAAAATCCTTAACAAATATAAACAAAAAAACATTTTAAAACCTTTAAAAAAATCTTGAAAGCAACAATACACTTTTGCCTTATATTGAATAAAAAGGGGTAAAGAATTAATAAAATCCCATATGTTTTAATATTTATTTGAACTTTCTCTATACATAAAATAAAATAAATGTCTGCTTTATTTATGATCTCCTCCCAAATTACATCACATCTTTTAGCTTGTTTATACCTTTAAATCATTTTCATTGTCGAGGAAAAATGAGAAGTTGAATGAAGTGTATACAGCACATAATCCATTTGCAATAACAGACAAATCGGCACATCTTGCGATTAATATAAAGTAATCATATTCCTCATTATATGCTTATTAATTTTCTTATCACACGCTTCTTATAAACAATAAGTTTTTGCTCGTACAGGCCTTAGATTATTTACGCGGTCCTCCATAAGGCATGATTAAAATAAATTGAATCTTATTTCACCAAATTTATAATGTTTAATACTCTTTTTCCTTTTTATATTGAATTAATGTAGAAATTACATAAATAAAAATAATAAATGGGCATATATTGCTAGTTATAGTTATATATATTGAATGATGTAATTAATTGAAATAATAAATGATTATATGTTTAAATTGAAATAGGAGGGATTAGGTTTTGTATCATGGAATGACATTTATTTGATGTTATGTTATGATAAAAGTTTGAAATTTAGAGTTTGAGATTAAAAATGGCACCATTATTGTTGTTTTCTATTTATGTCCTTGCTTTATAGACTGGGCAATAGATGTTCCATTGTTATGACGTGGAATATAAAAATGTGTATGTAACTCGTCTTTCATTTCTTTACATACCATGGCTTCTAATGTAATCATACCACCATAAATTGTGTCATTTATTCTTGATTATATGTAAATATTTTCTTCATTGTCATGTTGCTTGATATCTTTATGTTTAACATCAACATCTCATGCACTAGCTATATCCTTATTCATTTGATGTTCTTCATGGCAGGGCTTAGAAGGACCCTCCTTATTTTGTTGAGGTGTTGTGAGTCTACTTCCTTTATCATCAATGAACTCTCCACTTGTATCACTTTCTTGTCAATAAAATCTTGAATTTTATGCATACATGTGACATACCTAATTGTAGTGTACCATGTATCCCGATATACACACAAAAATATATAGCAATATAGTTTTTAAATACATATTTGGATCTAACAATTTGCTTGATTAGAGGTAAAGTGATGTTCATGTTTGTTGTAAAGTTGTATTAGCACTCTATAAGTAAGATCTTCCAATGTAGTGAAGCTGTGAAATCCTTTAGTTTGCCTTAGATATTTGTGATCATTAAATGTAGTGATAGCATTATCATGAAAAACAATTTCATGTGAGATAAGGGGATAAAAATATGTGGCATATTTATAATCATTTTTAGTATATTTCCCAAAATATGATGCATGTTGTTCATTAGAAAATTCATTATGTAGATCTTAAAGTAATGTATCATGTGGAAGCATAGGTGTACCTATAATTGCTAGATGTTTGAGAAGTAGAAGAATGGAGAGAGCACACTATAGGGTGATTGTTGAAATATTTTAGTAAAGGTGCAATAATTGTCAACGAATACATTATAAGAAGAATGGGACATATCAATCCATAATAAAGTCTCATCATTTAAAATTTCCCTAACTTATACATTAGAAACACAGCATGTAAGTGAACATAATAAAATAAGATAAAATATTTAGCATATAATCACACAATTATATCTCGTCTAAAATATCAATCATGGTATCTCAAAAATATATATGCTATAAAGAATATGATCCAAAACATCATGAAAAATTGAGGACTTTAGAAACATGTGTATCATGATTAGTAGCATTTACAACATCACATGACAATGAAAGTAAAGCATCATAATCAAGAAAACAAGCATCATGAAGATCCTAATCAGACAAATAAATGAGAGATACATAATTAATATCATGATGTAGGAGCATCCTAGGTATAAGAACAATCTTGCATCACACAAAAATATTTTTCTTTTACTTTTTTTGTTTGTAAGTTTTTAAAAACTATCCAATCATCATCTAGGTACCACACTTCTAACCACATTCCATTGTAGTTACATGCCTCATCATTTGTAACATACATCAAAAGAGGCTAGCATTTTTTCGCTTATTCTAACAAGAACACAATACATATCCCATATTATATATGTAATTAATCATAATAATTTTTAAATTAGTACATCATATTAATATGAAAGATTCACAAGTACATATCAAGTACTAACAATGAAGATAACACCAATACAAAATCAAGATATATAATAAGTCGAGTATTGCAACCCTTATCAAAGATAATGAATACAATAGGTCAAGGATCCAACTTCCACATATACAAGTGGTCATATATATGTACATCGTAAATATTTTGAAGGACTCCAAGCTCAATTATAAAAGCTAATCCCTTCAAGCTCTAGTTGTTGATGGTGTTAGGTAATTGACCTATAATGAAGATGTCCCTTTCCTCCCCAACCATTAGTCTTAAGAAAAAAGTATCCAACTAGTAATATGAGAGTGTATAATTGCCAGATATATTAGTGATTAAACATTTTAGTTAGTCCCTTTAAGCTTACATAGATCACCATAAAACATTTTACACAACAAAGCATATCGAGTCACTCAAACCATTACAAAAAATCACAACATATTAAATCCATGTCAAGTAAGACAAGATCACAACAATAATGAAATACACATAAGAAAAATCACACATTGATTCCACAAATGTGACACACACACACACACTTGGTCCCCATTACACATCTAGATGCATCTCTCAATCGGTAAAAAATCACTACCACATAAGATAAGAAGGTCGACTATACCAACCAAGAGCACCCCTATCACAAGATATAAAGAGAATGCACACCAATATAATGGGCCATAGGTGTTGCAAGGTGTACGCCCTTGGTCTCCTTGGTTGTTTAGCGTAGTGCTCGGGATTCATGACATGGTTTAACCGTCTCTCGTGGATCTTAACTCTGGCTTGTATCGAGCATTGACAGGTTGATATTTTGGTGCAATGACAAGGCCAAAAATTGGTATCAGAGCTGGTCATGGATTCGAATCCCTCGCTTGCGCTGGGGGGGATTGTTGTAAGGTGAGCACCCTTGATCTCTTTGGTTGTTCAATGTAGTGCTCGAGATTCATGAAATGGTTTAATTGCCTCCTGTGGATCTTAACTCTGGCTTGTAGTGGACATTGACATGTTGATATTTTGGTGAAAAGACAAGGCCAACAATAGGAATTATCCTTAGTGGTCTCCTAAATTCTAGAGATGGAAGATAATTAATAATGCATAATACAAGTTGTGGACCCTCATTGAGCTGGAATGTCAACAACAACCACATTCATTGCACAATCCTTTTCAGGGAAGGCTGCTAACTTAAAAGAAACATCCTTTACTATTCCAATTACAAGTACTTCCTTTGAATCCATAGCAAAACACTTTCCATATTTTTGAATCACTTGTAGTCCTAACTCCCTCATAATTGCTAAAGGCATGAAATAGTAGAAGCCCCTGAATCTATTATACAATTTCTCATCAATTTATCACTTACTTGTAAGGTCACATAAAAAGGATATACTTTATTGGGACAAGCGGTTAAGGTGATGCTTAAAAATACTTTTGGTAATTTATTATGAGTTCCTCTAGACTTGACTTCATTCACCTTTTCTTGATTTTCATCATAAGGAACCACCTATCTCTTCTTGCCACAAATAGAGGCAGTACCATTAATGAGGGTCACTACCTTCTCCCTATGTTCTTCTATCCTCATCATTTCTAATAAGGGAAAACAATTATTGATCTGTGACAAGATTTGGGTCATATCCATTGCATTTTACTTTGGGAAGTCACAACCTGAGACAACCTTTTCACTTAACTTTTCTTGTTTGTTTTCAGATCTACTTTTCTGAGTAGGCTTAACTTCCTTGTTCTCATGATCAATTTTATCCTTTTGATACTTGGTCTTAACAAGGGGAGACACAACTTGATTCTCAGGCTTCTTGAAATACTTCCCCTTGATATCTTTTTTATTTATGATGGTTTTTCCCTTTGCATCATTATTTCCTTCTTTTATAAAAAGGCTACCAAGGCTTCCTTGATCATTGTTTGTTGTTCAATTCCTCAAATTATAGGTACTTTTGGCTTGTGCAATAGAAGCAATAGTTAATGATTTGATCTCCTCATTTGAAGGTTTTTTTCAATTTCACCTCTATTTTGATTGTAGATTGTTTATGGTGGCAACATTTCCATCATCATCATCAAAGAAAACATGATGAAGGTATGAAATATTTTGATGTATTTTGTCTTGAAGATCAACCTATGAATGTCCTTCATTTGAAGAATAGTCACCAACAGTTGGTTCTATCTCAAACAAAAATTTATTCCTTGATCCTCCACATGTGAATAATCACAAGCATCATATGACTCATGGTTATCCCCTAGGGATTGAGCAACCATACATTGCTGAGAAGAGTGTGGTAATTGGTAGGGATCACACCAAGGGGCATCCTCCAAAAAAATTTCATTATTTATTTTCAAAGGATCAGGAGTTTCTTTACTTTGCACATTTATTTGATTATTTTAGATAGGCCTACCATTGTACTAATTTGTATTGTATGGTTGATCTGAAAGCTTTGTCATTTTCTCTTGTCTTTAATAATTTGGTTTTTCATGAGATAAACACTTGTAATTTCTTGCAACTTTGTTACCAAGGTCCTTTATAACACTCATCATTTTATCAAGTTTGTCCTTAGGAGGTATTACTTTTTTTTGATGTCCTTTGTGATTTTGCAAAATCTTGACATTATCTCTCTTGTTGACCTTTCTTGAAGCCTTTCTATTACTCTCAATATGGATTTCTATTCTAAATGCATTTATCAAGTGTTGAGGGTTTTTATCTCTTAATTCATATGCCATCTTAGGACTATAAACGTTGCAATATAAAAATAATCACATAGAATCAAGAGGTTTCATGTCATATGGAACCTTGTTGTAAATCCTATTGAACCTTGCATTAAATTTTCCAATTGATTCATTAAACCCCTTATTGATACTTGTGAACTCATTAATTGAGAATATAGGGTCAATATTGTTTCCATATTGTTCTTTAAATACCCTCTTGAATTCCTCCTAGGACACAATACCACCATAAAGAAAATTTCTATACTAATCTCTAGCCTCACTAGTCATTGATTTCATAAACAACTTCATGACAACATCCTCACTTTCAACCTCAAAGTCATCCAATAAATTCAAAAAATACTTAAATTCTCCTCACCACTTACTACATCACTTCCTAAAAATCTAGAAAGGTATTGCCTTGCTTCATTAGGAACTTGGTTAGGGTATCCACAAATTCCTCCAAAGTCAATTTGTCTATACCTATCCATCTGAAGAGGTCTTCTCCCAAGAGCATTTCTTGCTTCACAATTATGATGACCACCCTATTTTTGAGGGGGGATTTTGATGCACATATGGTTGTTATGGTGTGGTGATATTTTTACCTCCCAAAAATGGTGGAACACTAATTTGCACTTGAGTACCGGTCTAATTTTGTTTTTGGGTGTTTGGTACATAATTTCCAGCTCCTAGATTTTGTCCCACATATTGTGGTTGAGACATACTTCCTATGCCATTATTTTGTTGTGGCTATTGACTTTGAGTAGGGTTAATTTGAGGGATTTCTAAAATACCAGAGTTCATTGGTATAAAACTCATACCAGGAGTACTTTGTGAATTGGAGGGACTTGCATGTCTTGATGGGGCACTTCCCACATAAGCAATACTAGTCACATTTTGTGTGTATTATTTGGTTGAGAATTAATCCATGTAATCACATGGGGGGTACACATAGGAAGAATTATTTGATTGCTAGGCCCAGCTTGATTTTTAGGTGTGGGTATGGAGGCACTAGAAATGTTCTGTGTAGCTCTCATATTGTCAAGTGTTTTCTTCGATTCATCTATTTTCCTTATTTATTCTCTAATTCTTTCTTTCTCCAACCTACTTATTTCCAATTGCATATCATTCATTTCCTTATTCAACAGTTTTGTAGTTATAGGGGCTTTGGTAGTACTTGGGGAGCTTCAATAGATATTAGGGGTGGCATTCCAGTTGTAAATTGGGGATTAATAGGATTTTCAAAGGAAAATGTGTATGGCTTTGAGTTTTCAACACTACCATAGAGTTGTTGTATCATAGAACTTCCAAGAGGGGGTTTTTGGTCCAAAATCTCTTGTGTAGGGTCAACCATACTCCGAGTAGGCACTACATATTTTATAGGTCTAACTTTCCATTGCTAGGGTATCCCACCCAATAATGGTGTATCTTCAAAATCTTCATCACCAAAGAGATTGTAGCTACCTTGAGAATTATCAAAACTATCCTGACTAAGCAAAATATAACCAGTATTTTTGTCAAAAGTAGGGTCAAACTTGTTGAGAAAATGTGTCTCAACATTGCAATTACATAAGGTACCGTTCAACTGATGATGACGGGGGGGTGGGCATGGGGGGGATCCCCCCACGAGGGGTCCGGGGGGCATCCCCCCGACTGGGGTCCAGGGGCAACGCGCCCTGGCAGGGGCTTGGGGGCAGTACCCCCGAAAGGAATTTTTTATTATTGTAAATCTAGACTGTTCATCATTATATCTCATATTTGATGATTGATATTGTATTAGCTTGACTTGCCCTAGAAGGCAACCCTATTTTATGAGGGCATTGTATTACAACTATGTATTGCGATGTATTCTGAGAGTCTGATAGCGGCTGTGTTGCCTTTGGATCTCCAAGTGGTGATACTCCTATGAGAAGCTTTCTCTGCAAGTATATTGTAATATTTGTGATTTTTGAATAATATATTGGGATACTTTTGGAGTGTGGGTTTTTCTCCCGAAAGGGTTTTCCCCACATAAATCATTATGTTGTGGTATGCATGATATTTCTGTTTATTTTTGTTTAAGTTTATGTAACTATTAAAGATCTATAAAATATTTGCATTATTCTCCTCTCAAGTTTAGTGTAGGAAGTTGTTCCACTACCTTAGCTTCCTTACAAGTGGTATCAAAGCCTAATCACCTTTGGTTTCAGTTGTGGGTTGTTGGGTTTTTTGAACTAATCCAATTTTGTGTGGGAGCTTGTGCAGAAGACACTTTGTGATCTTGTTGCAGGAATTTTTCATATGGAAAGTTCATTAGGGAGAATAGAGGTGGATAAATTTTTGTAAATAATTTTGAAATGTGGAAGCTGAAGATGGAGGATCTGTTGATAGATTATGATCTGTGGGATGCTATTGATGAGAATGTTTCAAGGCCTGCAGATCCTACTCAAGCTGCTTAATATGATGTTATGGAATCTAAAGCCAAGGGTCTAATCAGGTTGTGCTTAGCAGACTATTTTAATCAATGTCCATGAAGAGGCCTCTGCACGTAAACTATGGAAGAAGCTTGGTGAGATGTATCAAGCCAAATCTTTAGTGACCAATATTTTCTTGAGGAATAAATTGTATTCCTTGAGAATAGAAGAGGGTGGATGAATTAAAGACCACCTAAAAACATTCAATATGATGATGGCTCAATTGGCATCAGTTGGTTTAAAATGGATTAGGAAGAGAAACATCAGATCCTACCTTGTTCTTTGCCTGATTCATGTGATTCTCTTATTATGGCTATTGGGAGTACTTTTGTTACATTGAAGACTGAAGATGTCGTGGGTTCTTTGATTTCTAAAGAGATGAGGATAAAGGTATCCATCAATATCAAGGAGGCCCTGAATTTTTGTGGAAGACCTAAATAAAAAGGAAAGAAGAATGAGAAGTGTGACAAATCCAAGTCCAAGGGGAGATCTAGGTCTCATGGAAAGTCTAAAGTTATTTGCTAGAATTGTGGTAAGCTTGGACGTGTTCGTAAGGATCACAAAGAAGAAAAGAAGAAGAAAATGAACAAATTTGATTATGATTCTGAGTCTGAGAAGGAAGATGGTGACACATTCATTACAACTTTGGCAACTCGTGCAGGTAATGATACATGGTTAATTGAATCGGGTGCATCTTTCCATATGACCTTTAATAGATATTGGTTTTTTGAATATGAAGAATTTGATGGAGGTAAGGTGTACTTGGGTGATGATTCTCATTTAGACATTGTTAGCCAAGGTAAATTTAAAATCAGGTTTCCTGATGGTAGAATAAAAAGGATTAATGGTGTGTTGCATATCCCTGGTTTAGCAAGAAATTTGTTATTTATGAGAAAACTAATAGATGTAGGTGTGTACGTAGTATTTTATGATGCATGATGCAAGATGGTCAGAGGTGCTATGGTGATTGCTAGAGGTGTCAGATATGGCACATTGTATTTTAGACACATAAAATTGACCTAGACCTGTGAACTCAATTTTCTCATCAATTCCTCTAAACACGATTTAATTATGTCACTCTGACCAAATTTAGCTATTTATTAAATAATGACTAATTATTTAATTAATTCATCTCTCTTATTCTTTTTGAAATTTATTTAAATATGTCACTAATGTCTAAAATCCTCTTTAAATTAAATAAATTATTAAATTTATTTAATCCACTATTCCCTCTTGATTATTTAAATATGTCTCTAATATTAAAGTCCTCTCATAATTAAATAAATCCCCCACAATTTATTTAATTATTAACCCACTTCTTCCACACTTAAATAATTTAAATTAATTATTTAATTGTCTCTTACCGTTCATTTCTAAACTTAAATAAAAATCATTTATTTAAATTTCTCTCTCTTCAAGTAAATACTTTAATTATTATTTACTGTCACATGACTTCACCATTTTGAATTAAATTAAAATATTAAATTCAAAATAGCATTTCCCCCTACAAATTAAGTAATTTCTAAAATGACTTGATTTTCTAACTCATCCTTGCTAATTCTCATCTCACTGTCACACCTATTCTCATTCCTTGATTTAATTTCTTAAATTAAATCTTGTCCACTCAATTTGAATTTCACCATAAAGTTTCCCTAACCCTAATTAAGGGGTTGTTATTTTGAATCTTGACCATAGATTCTAGGGCACTTCTCAATCTTTAATCTCTCCCGTCCATCCAAAATTGCATTTTCAATTAAATGCCAAAATTTTCCTCATTTTTTCATCTCTTAATATCTTGAAATCTTTGGCAATATCTTGAGTTTAGCATTGTCTTGTATTTGTCATTTAGCCATTTAGTTTTGCATGTTGGATTTTATATTCTTTTGCATAGTCATCTTGAATCCTTCAACACTTGCTTAGGACTAGTCATAATAGTAGGTTTCTCATCATAATATGAGGGCAACCTCACATTTTTCAGAAAGCTAGAAGGTGTAATGGAGATCAGTCATGGAGGATTAAGAACTGGGGTGAGATCATTCCTTTTGTTTCTTTATTAATTTCCTTTGCACTCTATTACTTATTGTGGGTTTTATATGTTTTCATTTACATTTGCTAACAAATTAACAAAAAATTACCCTCAGTTACATGTATAAGCTTGATGCATGCACTATTGAGTAATAATACTTTTGTGAAAAACAAGTCTGTGGAAGAAGTGAAGGTTTCACCTTCAACAGATGGTCTTGGATTTTGGGTACCCAAGGGCACTCTTCCTTCCAAATCAAAGTTAACTGCAGAGGAAAGGCTTGGCCGCATTAGAGAAAAGGGTCTAAGGAATTTGAAAAATAAAAACCTTGTTGAAGGTTTGTCTGATTGTAATCTTGAGTTTAATTTTTGTGAGCATTGCATTTATGGAAAACAAAACAATGTTCAGTTTTACTTGAGTTCTCATAAATCTTGTAGTGTATTGGAACTTATTCATTCTGATGTGCTTGGTCTTTTAGATATTCCTTCAATTGGTAAATCCACATATTATGTTTCATTTATTGATGATTATAGTAGAAGGACATGGACATATTTTCTAAAGAGTAAATTTGAAATTTTTAGTCTATTTAAAGAATTTAAAGTAATGGTTGAGTTGCAGTCTGGAAAGAAAACAAAATTTTTGAGGACTAATAATGGTAGTGAATTTTTCACTAATGATTTTGATAGATTCTATAAAGATTGTGGTATTCATAATTAAAAGACAACTCCATGTTCTCCATAATAGAATGGAGTTGCAAAAAGAATGAACAAGAAAATGATGGAGAAGGCTAGGAGTATGTTGAGTGGTGTTGGTATAGAACAAATGTTTTAGGATGAAGCTATTGCCACTACTTGTTACCTGATTAACAAGTCTCCTACATCGACTCTTATTGATAAGACACCTATAAAGGCATGGTTGGGTCCCAAGCCTTTATTAAGACATCTTAGAGTTTTTGGTTGGTAGGAATATGCAAATGTGCCAAAGGAGAAGTGAATAAAGTTGGAGAACAAGGCTATGAAATGCATTTTCATCAGATACAATTATGGTGTGAAAGGACACAAGCTTTGGGATCTTGTTGCAGAAAAGGTAATACATAGTAGAAGTATTATTTTTAGAGAAACTAAGCCTTCTTCTGTTACATTGCAACTAGAACAAAGTAAATAGGAATATGTGATTCATTTTCCTTCCACACTTAAGAAATTTGAATCGAGGCCCATGGATAGACAAGAAGTTGAGGAGAGATCATCTAGCTCCAAATCTTCAGAAGAGGAGGAAGAACTTCCAACTCATATTGGTCGTAGGTCTACAAAACACATAAAACCAACTGAAAGGTATTCACCTAATGATTGGAGATGCATTTTTTCTTTGAATACTAACATGGATGAACCCAAATTGATAGAAGAGGTATTAGGTATGTGATGCGGGAGCATCCAGTGGTGTAAGGGCAATCCTACATAACCCAAAAATATATTTACTTTCATTTAGAGTTTTGTATATGTTTTTTCATTTCTGGATACCCTTTTCGTCGAAGAAGAATTCCCAACTTTCAGAACTGCTTTTCTGCTTTTTCTGCTCGACTGCTATTTTTAGCAGGTATGATTTTGAAGGCGTGAGGAGACAGAAATTTAAGGGAAGCTTCAGGACGGAATAATAAACACTTTGGTGAAAGAATCAGGCGAAGATCATTCCCGGTTCAAAAGTTATTCAAGTTTCAGTTTCTGCTTTTTGCCCTACAAAATCTTCGGAGCTAATTTTGAGGGACTTAAAGGCTCCGGATGGGCCTGAAAATTCGCGGAAAATGAAAGTGGTTAGCCTTTAGGCCCCACTTTCTAGCATTTCATTTTCGCAAGACCTTTCCGAAAAGGTATTATCATTGAAGATTCGACGGTTAGATCTTGAGTTAGGGCTTCCGGAAGTTTGTGCATAATTAGAATGTTGTTTTTGGCTCCAAATGGAGGAAATGGGGCTATTTATGGGGTAGTTTCTGATTTTTGTGGTAGTTTTTGGGAAAAGAAGATCGCATGCTGCGAATAGGGGAATTTCTGTAGTTTCTTTCTGTAATTTGCATGTATTGCAGAACTCGAGGATTTGAGATCCTCTGCATGTAAGATTTTCATTTTTGAAAATAATAAGGATCTCAGTTTTCTGTGTGATTTTCTGTGTCTCGGGTTGCACCTCATCAGTATGAAAGATGCAAAATCCTGGAAGATTTCTATGGATGAATAAATGGCAGCTTTGAAAAATAATGATACATGGGATCTTGTACCATTTCTCGAAGAATGAAAAATTGTTGGTTGCAAATGGGTGTTCAAGAAAAATATTGGTTCAGATGGAAGTATTGAGAAATACAAAGCAAGGTTGGTTGTGAAAGGTTACTCTCAAGTTGAGGGTGTTGACTATGGTGAGATATTTTCTCTTGTAGCAAAAATGACATCCATTAGATTTTTTCTTTCTATTGTTGTTGCTTATGATTTAGAGGTTGAGTAAATGGATGTGAAAAATGCTTTCCTTCATGGTGACTCCGAGGAGGATATTTATATGACACAAATAGAGCACTATGTGGTGAAAGATAAAAGTAATTTGGTTTCCAAATTGAAGAAATATTTGTATGGTTTAAAACAAAATCCTAGGATGTGGTACCAAAAAATTGATACATATGTGTTGAGTTTGAGATTTGAGTGTTCTAAATCAAATCATTATGTTTATTATAAAAATGATGGTGGTCATTTCCTATTTATTGCATTATATGTTGATGATATGTTATTCATTGATAAAGGGAAAGGTATGATTTTAGAATTGAAATGTCAACTTGCTGCTAAGTTTGAAATGGAAGATCTTGGTGCAGATAAACACATTCTTGGGATGGAAATTAAAAGAGATAGAGTGAGAAAAAAGCTATGGCTTGGCCAAAATATGTATGCTAAATCAATTTTATAGAGGTTTGATATGTAGGATTGTAGACCATTATACATTCTTGTTTTAGTTGGAACAAAGTTATCTATTTCAGATTGCCCAATATCTACATCAAATATGGAAGACATGAGCATAGTGCCTTACCAGAGTGTAGTTGGAAGTTTGATGTATGCTATGGTTTGTACTAGACCAAACATTGCCCAAGTAGTGGGAGTTCTTTCTAGATATATGTCTAATCCTAGTAGAGTGCATTGGGATATATAGTTAAAAGAGTCTTTAGATATTTGTATAGTACCTCAGATTATTCCTTATGTTATCACAATAATATGAATACAAATGAGATTTCACTTGATATTCATGGTCATGTGGATTCATACCGGGCAGGTGATGTTGATAGTAGAAGATCCGCCTGTGCTTATGTGTTTACTTTATTTGGTGGTGCAATTAGTTGGATGAGTAAGCGATAGGTTGTGATTGCTTTGTCTACTACTGAAGCAGAGTATATGGTAGCTAATCATTCTTGTAAAGAAACCATTTGGCTTAAGATATTGTGTTAAGATATTGGAATAAAAAAAGGTGCATCGACAATTTATTGTGATAGTTAGAGTGTGATATGTCTAGCCAGGAAAATGACATTTCATGCCAGGACCAAGAACATTGATGTATAGTATCATTTTGTTAGAGATATGGTTGAATATGGTAGGGTAAATTTGGTTAAGGTAGAGTCTTTGATGAATGTTGCTGATTCTTTAACTAAGCCCATGAGAATAGAGAAGTTCAAATGGTGTTCAGAGACTATGGGCCTTTCAACCCCTAGAAATTAAGAGATTATGATGAATCCCTTTTGTTGTCCTTGAAAGGTGTTCGACAAGAGGGAGATTTGTTGAGAAAATGTGTCTCAACCTTGTAATTACATAAGGTACTATTCATTTGATGATGACTGAGGAGAGGTGGGGGGGGCGTGGGGGAGATCCCCCCCACGAGGGGTTTAGGGGGATCATCCCTCTGGCTGGGGTCCAGGGGTAGTGCCCCCAAAAGAAAAATTTTATTTACATTTTATTATTGTAAATCTAGACCGTTCATCATTATGTCTCATATCCGATGGCTAATATTTTATTAGCTTGACTTGCCCTAGAAGACAACCCTATTTTATGAGGGTATTGTATTATGACTATGTATTGTGATGCATTTTGAGAGTCTGATAGTGGTTGTGTTGCCTCTGGATCTCTAAGTGGTGATAATCCTATAAGAAGCTTTCTCTATAAGTATATTGTAATCTTTGTGATATCTGAATAATATATTGGGAAACTTTTGGAGTGTGGGGATTTTCTCTCGAAAGGGTTTTACTCATGATGCAGAGCTAGGAGGATCACAACTCAAATCACCATTCAATTCACAACCAACACTTTATTTCACACAACCAATCTGAGATTTAAGGCATACAACTCCTCATAGATTCCTCATAATATATTTAACATCACCAAAACAATGGACTCAAACCCCATTCCCAACACAAACTCTCTTCAATGGAAATGAACTTCAAGGGATCCAACTCACATTTAGGGCTTCAAGCCTTCACATGAACTTTGAGAGGCATCTAAAATATTAACATCCCTTACCAAACTCAACTTGATCACTTACCAACTCAAACATCACAAAACTAAGAAACAGTGACTGTACCTTGCCCTTTAGGCCCTTTCAGGCTTCATTAGACTGTCAACCTTCACAGTTTGGACATGTATCACTTAAGGCTCACACTCAAAACCTTAAAAAATTATTTAAAGGAATGAAATAAACTTCATATAGACACCCCTCAATGATTACATAACCATTTAAAAGTAAAAGTGCTAATGTTGTCTTATCTAGGCCATTATGAATTTGCCCTGTACAAGACAGTGAGTCAAATGAGCACAAAACTTATAGTTTCTCCAAAAAATTGTCAAAGATTGGAAAAAACATACCTTGGAAACTTCTCAACACTTTTAACCTAAAGTAATAGCTTCTCTCACAATCAAAATAATTAAATCTTCAAAGAACTATGTGACTTTTAGTCCTTTCACAAAAACACAATCATGTCCATTTTAACTTTAGATTCTCCAATTTAGAT
The DNA here is from genome assembly GCA_007115665.2 of Sequoiadendron giganteum. Classification (NCBI taxonomy): domain Eukaryota; kingdom Viridiplantae; phylum Streptophyta; class Pinopsida; order Cupressales; family Cupressaceae; genus Sequoiadendron; species Sequoiadendron giganteum. The sequence goes on from CM021104.1 coordinate 21,317,794, forward strand.
TGAAAAAGCCACATTAAAAGGGATCTAATATACATTGAAATAGTTCTCAAATACTTCCCTTCATGATTGACATTAAATTCAATAACAAAACATCAAGTAAACTCACTGCTTACTATCATTTTCTAGATTTTCCTTAAAACACAGTCATAGGGCTTCATGAAATTAATAACAAACTTGATCTTCATGTCCTAAAAACTTGGAATATTAAAGTTCAAACAATGATAAGACTTTCTGAAATTTTCTAGTATTTTCCATTAAATAAAAAAGGATTAATGCAATTTTCTTTGACACTGTTTACCCTAACTAGGGTTTTGAACCATTTTTAGAAAACGGGCCATATCTCTTTCATTTCTTCATGAAATAAAACAAGACCAAAAGAAAAAATGAAGTAGGAACACAACACTAACTTCTCCAATGACTTCCCCTTGAGTATCATGCTGTACATGGCTGTACAGGAGCAAATAATCACGTTTTTACAGTGTTTTTTGAGAAAAAATAGAATTCCATTGATATCTTTCCATTACAAATCAAGTTCTCTCCCTTGCCTCGACTTGTGAGAGGCTTATTTATGCCTTGAAAATAAAAAATAACTAAAAAAAAGTGACTATAACTGATTCCAATCTCCATCTAACTAATGGGCTTATCATTTACTTAATTTTTGCTCTTTTGACAATGTTTACAATATGGAGCAACTTTGACAAATGACTTAAAATATGGCTTCCTAGGACTCCAAATGACCTCATACATATCAAAAATGGCTCATCAGACCTTATTACAACATTAAAACAACCAATCTAATAAATTTATACAATATGGCCTCATGGAGGCAAGAAATCAAATAGGTGCTCCTGCACCAAACTCCCAATGAAAGATAAACTCAAGCCCCTTGAGTGAGGACCTGCAATAGAAACATGTTTTATTTCCTCCTTATTTGATCTCAAAATGATCCTTTCATTAGGTGTACCCTTCCAATGCACTAAATACTGAAAACATGCATCATCTCTTGAACCTTCACCAACACTTTGCTTCATCTTCACTCTTGGTTTGCCCATTATTTTTCTTAAGTATTTGAGCCTGTCAAAGAGAAATAATTGCCACTTCCAATCTTCTTTTTTAGATACCTGCACTGGAACAAATAAAATAGAAATTTCATGGACAAAAACAATTTGATCAGTATCATACATGAAATCTTCTTCCAACTGTCCTAGAAACTCTTGCCATTCCTTATCAACAACTTGGTCAACACCAACTTGATCAAAAATCTCATCATCATCAACAACTTGATTCTCCACAACAACCTTATCATCAATATACCTTTCTTCTTCTTCTACCTTGATGAGTTCCTCTTCCTCTTTTTTGACTTTTCCATTACCAACCTTACTATCCCATTCTTCTTCAATGGCTGCAAAATTTTCTCACAAATCATCTTCTTCATCTTTGAATGAATTTTCTACTCTCTTCTATTTCATTTGCTTCTTCATAATATTCTTTAGAGGCCATCTTAACTTATTTTGCATTGGTATATTGCAACTCCTTTGTGCTTTCTTAAGAAGTTGTGTTTCCCTGACTAATCTTTCCACCTTTTTTCTTATCTCTTCCAAGGTTTTCTCAAACTCTATTTTTCTTGCCTTCTTTCTTTCCCTCTTTCTCTTTTCCTTTTCCTCTCTTTTCATCTTTATTTGTGAATCCTCAACCTACCAACATCTTCTCAAAAAATCCATCTTCACAAGCAAGTCTGTCCTTGCTTCCACTTCACTTTACCACACCTAGGTAGTCAGGTTCCTTCTCAACTTGCACAATACACAACCACAATTATAAACTTCAAACTCTTGCTCTACCCAAACCTTACTGGGTTCTGATACCAACTGATCTAGAGCTAGGAGGATCACAACTCAACTCACCATTCAATTCATAACCAACAATTGATTCCACACAACTAATCTGAGATTTAAGGCATACAACTCCTCATAGATTCCTCATAACACATTTAACATCACCAAAATAATGGACTCAAACCCCATTCCCAACACAAAATCTCTTCAATGGAAATGAACTTCGAGGGATCCAACTCACATTTAGGGCTTGCAGCCTTCACATGAAATTTTAGAGGCATCTAACAAGATTAACATCCCTTACCAAACTCAACTTGATCACTTACCAACTCAAACATCACAAAATTGAGAAACAATGACTGTACCCTGCCCTTAAAGCCCTTTTAGGCTTCATTAGACTGTCAACCTTCACAGTTTGGACATGTATCACTTAAGGCTCACACTCAAAACCTTCATCAATGCTTTAAAGGCATGAAATAAACTTCATATATACACCCCTCAATGATTACATAGCCAATTAAAAGTAAAAGTGCTAATGTTGTCTTATCTAGGCTATCATGAATCTGCCTTGTAAAGGACAATGAGTCAAATGAACACAAAACTTATAGTTTCTCCCAAAATTTTTCAAATATTGGATCAAAACATACCTTGGAAACTTCTCAACCCTTTTACCCAAAAGTAATAGCTTCTCTCACAATCAAAATAATCAAATCTTCAAAGAACTCTGTGACTTTTAGTCCTTTCACAAAAACACAATCATGTCCATTTTAACTTTAGATTCTCCAATTTAGATTGAAAAACCCACATTAAAAGGGCTATAATATATCTTGACACAATTCTCAAATACTTACCTTCATGATTGACATTAAATTCAATAACAAAACATCAAGTAAACTCATTTCTTATTGTCATTTTTGAGATTTTCCTTAAAACATAGTCATAGGGCTTCATGAAATTAATAACAAACTTGATCTTCACATCCTAAAAACTTGGAATATTAAAGCGTAGAAAATGATGAGAATTTCCACAATTTTCTAGTCTTTTACATCAAATACAAAAGGAGTAATGCAATTGTCTTTGACATTGTTTACCCTAACCAGGGTTTTGAACCATTTTTGGAAAATAGGCCATATCTCTCTCATTTCTCCATGAAATCAAACAAGACCAAAAGAAAAATGAAGTAGGAACACAACACTAACTTCTCCAATGACTTCCCCTTTAGTGCCAAGCCTTACATGGCTGTACATGAGCAAACAATTACGTTGTTACAATGTTTTTTGAGAAAAAATAGAATTCCATTGATATCTTCCCATTACAATCAAGTTCTCTCCCTTGCATTGACCTGTGAGAGGCTTGAAAACAAAAAATAACTCAAAAAAAGTGACTATAATTGATTCCAACCTCCATCTAACTAATGGACTTATCATTTACTTAATTTTTGCTCTTTTGACAATGTTTACAATATGGAGCAACTTTCACAAATGACTTAAAATATAGCTTCCTAGGACTCCAAATGACCTCATACATATAAAAAATGGCCCATCAGACCTTATTACAACATTAAAACACCCAATCTAATAAATTTATACAATATGGCCTCATGGAGGAAAGAAATCAAATAGGTGCTCCTGCACCACCCCACATAAATAATTGTGTTGTGGTATGCATGATATTTGTGTTTATTCTTGTTTAAGTTTTTGTAACTGTTAAAGATCTATAAAAGTTTTGGATTATTCTCCTCTCAATATTAGTGTATGAATTTTTTCTTCTACCTTAGCTTCCTTACAAGACTTACTTGCATCCTGGTATCTCACTTCTTTGTTCCTCAAATATTTGTTTCTCCAAGTTGATTTGTTTTTGAGAAGATCCTTTTCAAGCCTCCTTGTGGGGTCAACATTGTGAATAAATCTTCTGTTATGCATGATGGCAATTTTGATATTCTCCTTCTTTCAACTAGTCCTTCAACTATATCAAATTGTAGATTTACCACCCAACTTAATGGGAATAATGAAAATTATATCCTACCTCAATGTTCCCTTGAAAGAAACTCAAAACTTGACAAATCTTCAAAGTATTTACTTAATAGATGACCTTGAATAAAAATCTCGACTCAACCCACTAGGACATAGACAACTAGGCAGAAAATGCCTTCTATCCCCAACAGAGTTGCCAATTTGTTGGCATTTCCAACTAATTGTTTGGGTTTTCCTAAAAGATAGCTAATTTTATCCATAGAAACCCTAGGTCAATGGCCAACAAACATGAGATAGATCTTACAAGTTCTCCTCTGCACTTTTCTACAAAACTAAGGTGGGTTCCCTTATAACATATTGCAATAAAAACAACTTGTAATGATTCCTTTTCTAATAGATTCTTCACACTAATATGCAAGAGGTGTTTTTGATGGGCTAAATCATCTTGTAAATCCTCTGTATGACCTATACAGACTTGTAGTGTGGGTTTTGAAAATAACACAAATGCAAAATACAAGAAAGTAAATATTGTTTAGATTTTATATCTAATTCTGTCTGAAATTTAAACTTTAGGTTCTCAATTGACTAGTGCCTTATCCACATAGAGTCTAAAAATTAAGTAAAATCCTACATTAGACCAACCCTTGGCTTCTAATAAAATTATTTCATTACAACAAGAAACCAATAAATAAACAATATTGTCAAACTACTTAAAGATCCAAATTGCAGCAACACAACTCTAGATAATTGAACTAAAAGCAAAGTTACTCCATTCCTTGAATAGAAGAAAACAATTCATAAATCTATAAAGAAAAATATGAAATGTGAACTAGAAGATAATCCTTGATTATATTGATTCAAAAGTAGTGTGTATAATGAGAGAATGATAAAAATTGATATCAAAACTTAGTACAATACTATGAGTATTTAGGTCATTTGTTGTTATTATAGAGAAAAATTACATTTCCTCTCTTTGTTTTAGAGGAATTAATTTTCTAGCCTAAAACCTATACATAGATTTATAATCTCGAAGGAGTAGAACCCTTTGAATGAGGCCTGAAATTCCCTTTTATAGACATAAGGGAAGCAAAAAACATAAGGCCTGATTGAACCGCCTAGTCATAAAAGACAAAAATCGAGGTGGTGGCAATATTTACAAAGGACAAAAGTTGGTTCAAAAAGCTTACAGCCACTCCAAAAGGAGTTGGAGGTCTTTTGCAAAATTAAATTTAGCATATGACATGAGATCTTCCCAAAGTTCCTCCTTACAGCATATAGGACACCTCTAACATTCCTTATTTATCAAACCCATGCAGTAGTTATATTTGGTGGTTGGATAGCGATTCAAATGCAACTTGTCTGTGTGAATATGTGGAAACAACAAATAAGTTAAACAAAAAACCAATGAAACATTATATCAAAGAATCTAATTTAAAATTAAACAAATTTCAAACGCAGCAGATTCTTCAAAACCGTCCCATTGTCCTCTATCTCCAAGGATTCATTTTTAAGTTGCTTTCTCTTAGATTGTGTAAGGAGAAGATCAATAGAATGACAACCCAAAGAATGAGAGGATATGCAAAATGCATTCTTATGCTAAATGACATGAGATAATGAAACTAAGAACAAATTATGCAAGCTATTCTACCATGATTATTTATGCTAAGATAATGAAAGCTAAGATGCTGTTATGATTGTGAATCTAAGATATTAAGATGCTAAATGCTTGATTATTCAACTATAATGCTCACACTATGCAAACAGTTTTCTAGTATTTTCAAAGAGCCAAGAGGTCTTATTTATAGATTTTGGAAGGCAAAAGCTTAGTTGTCAAAGATCAATGGTTGAGATTCAGTTTGGTAAGATGAACGATGAGAGATGGAGAAGTTGGAGAGAAAGATGGAAGCTAGAGAAAAAGAAGGAAGATGTTTCCTTCCCACAAAAACATTTCACTCAAAAATAGAGGAAACTTGCCATTTGTCAAGTTTAGTTATGAGTTAGTTTCGGTGGTCGAAGATAATTCAATAATTAAATAATAAAATTATTTAATTTCATGTGACATGTGGATTTGGAAGCTTCTAATTAAATATTGAAAAATATTTAATTATGTGTGTAATATGGATAAGAAATTTCTAATTAAATATTAAAATATTTAATTAAATGTGAGATGGATTTTTAGAAGATTTAAAGATGATTTTATGATTTGGAAAAAGAAGAATATTTAGAATGATTTAAGAGTGATTTTATGATTTGGAAAAATAATTTTTTTTCCTTTATTCAAAATAAAGCAATGTGATAATTAAATTAAATAAATTGTAAAATTTATTTAATTAACTAAGAAGAAATAGAAAAGTGATAATAATTAAATAAAATTATTTATTTAATTAGAATAGAAGAATTAGAAAATGAACAATATAAATAAATAATTAAATTTGTTTATATTAGATTGAATTAGAAGATTAATTAAATAACTTTTATTTAATTAATTACCAGACTTATTATAATGTGACCATTTTTAGGTGTATACATTTTACCCCTCTTTGAAGTGATGTATTTTACGCATTGCTTCAAATTTTTAAAAAGTTTTCCCTAGATGTGAATTTTGGAAAACTGATGCATGCATGCCCCCCAGGCGATGAATCAGATAAAATTTTGAATTTTTTTGGTTTTAGATTTTGTGGAAATTTTGGAAAATTTTGAAAATATGCATTGCTTGGTTGTCCGATTCATCAACCAATAAAGATGATTTGATGGAATCCATTATGAAAAGATGAAGAACTTTGATTATGCCCCATGGATAAAACAATGTCATAAAATTACCCTCCACTCATCCTTAAATAGGCAAAAAATTAACTTTTGAAGATCATTTGTTGCATTGTTACCTTAGTGAATTTGAATGTTTTTGAGCTCTAGAGTGAGAAAAATGGCACTTCCTATCCACCAACATAGATTTGAGTGGATTCAATGACACCAATGCTCGACACATTATGGAGCCTCAGTATGTATTGCGTAAACCTCCTTGTAATTTGATTCGTCAAAATTTAAAATGATTTTTGCACATTTTTTTGTTTTTCTCACATTTTTAGCAAAGTAGCGCATTTGATTATTTGCATAGTGCATATGATTAGTTCCCTAGCGCATATGATCAAAAGTGTAGCACATTTGATAAATTAAGTAGCACATATGATGCTATAGCACATTTGTTAAAAACTATAGCGCATATGGTAAAAAGAATAGCGCATTTCAATTGGTAGCGCATAAAATAATTTTTTTAGCGCATGTGATAAATCTTGTAGCACATTTACCTAAAGTGAAACCGGTTTTTATGATTGTGCTCCCCAACTGATGATTTTTTGATTGATTTAGCATGTGATAGTGGAGTGTTGATGTTCAACTGATGATAATTGATAGGTCTAATAGGATAAATGATAAATTTGTCCTCATGATGTATGAGAAAACAAATAGTAAGATTTGATAAATTTTCTTTCATGATTGATGAAAAAAAATAGTAAGATGGATAAATTTTCTCTTATGATTGATGAGAAACAAATAGTAAGATAACTGATAAATTTTTCCTCATGATGAATGAGAAAACAAATAGTAAGACAACTGATAAATTTTTCCTCATGATTGATGAGAAAAAAATAGTAAGATAACTGATAAATTTGTCCTCATGAATGATGAGAAACAAATAGTAAGGTAACTGATAAATTTGTCCTCATGGTGAAAAAAAAAGTAAGAAAATTGATAAATTTTCTCTCACGATTGATGAGAAAAAAATAGTAAGATAGCTTGATTTGATTGATTTCTTTGAGTGATTTGATCTGTTCACTTTGATCACAAAGGATGATTTGATATGTTTCAAATGGATAGGAGAGGTTAGTGATTCTTCAGATGCAGGAGTGATTCATGAAGACCTAGAGCTTGATTCCACTTCTTGTTCAAGCAGACTGAGATGTCATTGATGCATGTGGGTTGACTTCATTGCTTGAGATTCCAGAGATGCGCCTCAACAGGGGTTTGTTGACTGCGCTCGTCAAGAGGTGGCACAGTGATACAAACCCCTTTTACCTAGCAACAAGAGAGATGATGATTACTCTTGAGGATGTTTATAGGATTATGCAGATTCCAATGAGGGGAGAGATTGTGACATACAACACTAGAGAGCAGGGGGCATTGACGCCTTGAGGAGAGTTTTTGCAGATGATCATATCATCGGATATGAGATTCCATGGGAAAAGATGGTGGAGACGTACGTGACATTTGCTTATGTACTAGCAGGATTCATAGGTGGTTTCTTATGTCCCGACCGTAGGTCAAAGGGATTGGCAGTTGGATGGGGTTGAGTACTTGAGAGTATGATTATGCAGGTACACGATATGCTTGGGGATCATGCATGCTCACTCATTTATATCATGAGCTACATCAGATATTGTATTGTAGAGGGAGGAGCATGGCTGTTAGATGTTCCCTGCTTCAGGTCTAGGCATGGGAACATATAGCAGTTACACATCCTGTGGCAGATAGACAATTTCCAATTGGGCGTCCATACATTTTTGCATATGTAGGTGTTTTTGTCTAGGCTAGGCCAAGAAAATTAGACTACTGGCAGTGAGTACTTGATGATTTGGATACAGTTACATGGCAACCCTACTTGGATTGCGAGCAATGGTCAGAGGATGCCAAAGAGATGCCAGATGTTTTTGTTTCTTGATACTTGATCGACTACACCCCATATATCATTGGGAGATTTCTACTGAGTTAGGTGCTTAGCTAGTATGGTGGGATACAAGGGATGCCCCAGGGTTCAACAATTCATGCTCATTGTCAGCAAAAAAATTTAGTGTGGGTACCTTGGTTTTTATTCGATGTAGTTGCTACAGAGTTCACTACCTTGGGTACACAAATGTGGGATTACAGAGTAGATATTCTAGATGTGAGTATGCCAATTGATTATGCTCAGTATTTTATAGCACATCTGGTACCATGGCTTACTAGTCTCGAGGAGCCTTTTGTACCACTAGATGGGGGTAGAGCACATAGACCCAGGCAGAGATGGAGGAGAGAGGAGATGAAGGTGTTGGATTTTGTGGTTGTATTGCTGATATGTGGTTGTCATTGATGTCAACAATATTAGCATTGGTGATGCTTAAGGCTGTATGTGTCGAGGATATTAAGAAAATTGTAATAACTATATTGCAGATAGTCTGTGATGCTCTAAAGATCCAAGTGTTGAAAATTTATGTATGCTGATAATCAGAAGGTGTGCATTAATGGGTTTATTGCTGATCCTATCTAGTATATTGTCTGAGTGTTTTAGTGGTACGCATCAAGAATTGAGAAATTTATGAAGATCTGTGTTCCTATAGTTATTCAGTTACTGTAGCAAGTATTTTTGGAATATGAGATTGTAATTCAAGTAAATTTGGTAGTTGCGTATGTTTATGAGATGATAAGTAATATTTCTATATTAAGGTCTATCAGTTCAATATGTCCGCATTGATCAGAGTGCTCGTGATTGAAATTTTTTCCTTGTGTGTTCAAGTTTATCATGTTCTTGGCCGACATGATGGTGATAGCATGTTGCTGATCTCTATGGATTAATACTTTATTGTTTGGAATGCTCGAAGGTGTTTATTTAGGTCCTCACTATGTTGTGACTGACTTGTGTTGGTGTGCATTAAGATTTATTTATGTATTGAGGTTGACAGTTGTAATTTATTCTTTATTTGTGGCCGACAAAGTAGTTGATGTAAATTCGTGTAGTAGATATATAAGAGAAGTTGTTTTCCTGCTTTTGATGTATGCTCGGTGTGTTTATGTGAAGTATATGTGTGAATAAAGATCAAATAATTCAAGAGCAGAGTAGAGTGTGGAAGATTTTGACCAGAGTGTGTAGAAGTTGTTTTGTGCTTAATTGGAACTATCATCAGGCTTTTGTCGAAGCTCTCAACCTCATCAAATGGATTTAATCTGATTATTGTATGTAAGGCAGTGAGCCTTCCTCTGAGTAGTGAGCTCTAGGTAGTGTGCCTGAATGTATGTGCATTCCCTATTTACTCTTCATTATACTTTTAACAAGGTATAATCTTGTGGACTAACATCCACTGTGGTTTTTCCCCTAACAGGTTTCCATGTATAAAATCTTGGTGTTCATGTGTCTCTGATGTGTTATTGATTTATGCTTGCACTGTTAATTATTAGATATGAAATTAAAGGTTGATTAATGTTGAATACGTTTGATTTTGGTAACAATTGATTCACCCCCCCTCTCAGTTGTCTATTCTTGTTTTGCCAACAAGAGGAGAATGGGAGTGAGGATGATGATGAGGATAGCGATGATGATGATGATAATGATGGAGATGGAGGTGGTGGTGGTAAGGGTTCCCCAACAATGATACAGATAGCATAGAGGAGAGATTCGATTGAAGACAGTGGGACCGATATAGGAGGTCCATCAAATTAGAGATAGATAGCCACCCTACAATCCACAATACAGAGCCTACAGGGTTAGCTGACACAAGAACATGTGACTACCCTGATGGCTAAGAGGGATGTTGTGAGATAGGCTGGTGAGTAGGTAGTGGATTTATCTGAGAGATTGCAGAGAGTGGCCGAGGGGACCTCCATGGGTGCGATGATGGCAGAGGTTACATGGGTTGCCAGAGAGGTCAAGTATTATCATGGATGATACCATGAGGTTGTTCCCATATAGAAAATAGTGAGCTATGCTCAGTCACGATCTAGTTAGATCCATTCTCGGAATACCGACAGGGGTGTGACACAACCACCCTATAGAGATCTGGGTCCAGATCCAGGTACAGGTGCTACAGGTGTAGGTACTTCAGGTGCTGGAGATCTTGGAAGACCATCAAGTCCTGGGGGAGTACCTCATAGCCCCATGATTTCTTTTGATGATGTATATTTGATGATCTTTGTATACACATTCATTTTTGTCACATTATGATACTATATCTCTCCTTGTTTCAATATCCTTGTACATTTGACATTGAGTTTTGATATTATGAGATGCAATGGATATTGTTGATCTATACACGTGTCTATTTTATTCTATGATGGATGCATTTATGATGGATGTATGTATGATGTATGAATTTAATTTATATTGCGATGTGTTATGTAATGATTATGATGTGTTTATGTTATGTGAATGATGTTTAAATACTATATGAGATGGATGCAAATGATATGCAATGTAATGTGTATTTTTGTATTTTTCTGATGCTTACATATATAATCGAATGCATGGATGTATGATGATGATGTGATGTGATAATGATTTATAAATGATTTGTAAATGGATGTAATGATGATATTATGCAAAAATGATAATGTGATGGAAAATTATTATGTCTCTAAATGTATGGATGATATGAAAATGAATGAGCAACTTAAATGAATGAATGTTGTGAAAATGATAAAGATTTTTTTTGAAAGTGAATGAAGATGAAAATGATAATGAAAATGAATGATAATGAATGAAAGAAGTGATAATGATAATGAAAATGAATGATAATGAGAATGAATAAAATGATAATGATAATGAATGAATGAAATGATAATGATAATGAATGAATGAAATGATAATGATAATGATAATGAAAAGGAATGATGATGAGAATGAATGAAATGATAATGATAATGATTGAATGAAATGAGAATGGTAATGATAATGAAAATGAATGAAATGATAATGATAGTGAGAATGGATGAAATGATAATGAATGAATGAAATGATAATGATAATGAAAAGGAATGATAATAAGAATGAATGAAATGATAATGATAATGATGTTATTTTTGGTAATGTCAAATGTACTCAATCCTTTGTTAGAGAGATATGGTGTCTTTGATGTTTAGTCAATGTTGGAAAATCTATAATGCAGATGCAAAAAAAACATGAATGCAATCTATATTGACCATGCAAAATTGTCATTCTGAGAGGTATTTTATGCTTGTTTATCATCATTAAACTTTTGAAATGTTGGAAGTTAGTACAAGCATCAAAGGGGATATTCAAACCAATGATGACTTGAGTACAAGTTTCATGATTTTTGATATAGCAAGGTAATACAAGCATCAAGGTATAATTGAACCTAGATGACCTGAGTATTGCTTGCATAAACAAACAAGAGTTAACCTTTTCCCTATGCAAATTCCGAAATGTCATCAATGATATGTTGTAGAGTCATGTCCCACAAAAAAATTGTACAATAATAATGATCAACTCACAAACAAAAGACAAAGAAAAATCATACTCCTTCCTTGCTTCTCTAGTCTCAAACATCATCGACTTGCTCTAGAGGTATGATAATAAAAATCCATAAAACAAAAATTCAACCTTTTCTTAAAGTATTTCAATCATTATTCAGATTAGATCATCCATTTTGATTTGAAAACCTAATGTTATGCTTTTTGATGAATGTTTTGATCATTTTTGATTGATTGCCAAGTGTTGTCTTGTCATTGTGTTTTGATTTTGTCTAACGTGTTCACTGTACCATTATTTGCCTGTTGTGATCGCTCAAAATTCAATTGCCCCCGTTGAGTCTGTATTTTTCTCCTAGTTAGACACAATCCATTATTATGGATATGTACAAAGTTCACCAAACCTTGATGAAACACGATTTCTGCCATGATGTATAAATGATGTTGATAGGATTGGTCATGCTGATATGACAAAGGACATGAACTAATAGATGGAAGAGCCAACCTATTCAAAAATAGCGCCTAATTATTAGGTTTTCACTATTTGTTTTTATTGCACTTTTTTAGATTTAATGATTTTTTTGCTATTACCAAGATGCCTGTTTGCCAAGTTTTCATCAAGGCAACGATTTTTTTTATTTTTCACTTTAATTTTTTTTTTTGTATTTTCTCTTTTTTTATGGATTTCTTTAGAATTTTTTTTTATTTCTATTAATTTTTTCATAACTTTTTTGGGTTTTTATTGATTTTTCTAAGACTTTTTATGCTGTTTTTATATTTTTTTAAGACTTTTTTATGCTATTTTTGTATTTTTTCAAGACTTTTGATGCTGTTTGTTTAGACATAGAAATTAAGATGAATTCTATTGATTGGATCTTCAAACAAGTCCCCTTCAAGTGTAGATAGTTGATAGGCTCCAAAACTATATACTGCAACAATGATAAATAAACCAAGTCAATTTGGTTTAAACTTTCCTTTCTTCTCCCTATCTTGTTGATTGCAGGGGTTCTCCCTTAGGACCAAGTCACCCACTTGAAATGTGCATGGTTTGATTATGTGATTGTAACTATGGGACATAATTTGTTCATAGCCCTTCTAGTGATCAACTACACGTTGTCGTTGCTCATCTAGTAGTTCCAATTCTTGCAATCGAGAAAGTCTGTAGTCTTCATCAGTTATGAGTCCCTTCAATGAGACTCAGAGGGAGGGTATTTCAACTTATAATGGCAAGATTTCTTCTGCTGCATATACCAAGGCATATGGGGTAGCTTCGGTTGGTGTGCAAATGTTAGTTCTATAGGCCCACACAACTGGATTCAACTAAACATGTCAATCACTACCGACATCATTTACTGTCTTCTTCAGGATGTTTAGTATTGTTTTATTTGAAGCCTCTACTTCATCATTTCCCTATGGATAATAAGGTGTAGAGAACCTATGTTGGATATTGAATCTTTCACAATTTTTTTCAAAATATTGATTCTTAAAAGGTCTCCCATTATCAGTGATAATGGAGCTGGGAATACCATACTGAAATATGATATAATTCAAGATAAAAGACCAAATTCACTTTCTGGTTACTATTTTCAAAGGAACAACTTCAATCCATTTGGTAAAATATTCAGTTGCCATGATTATAAACTTATGTCCATTTGATGAGGAGGGGTGGATTTTTCCAACCAAATCTAATCCCCACTAAGAAAAAGGCCGTGTTGTAGTGAAAGGATGCAACTCTTACGTAGGTGCATGAATAAGGTTCCCATGGATTTGACAGTTCAAATATTTCTTTACAAAGGTAAAAGATTCCCTTTCTATAGTTGGCCAATAATAACCCATTCTGACAAGTTTCTTAGCTAAGGCCAATCCACTTGAATGTGTTCCACAAATACCTCCATGAAATTTGTGTAAGGATTTTTCAGATTCATCACATTCAAGACATCTAAGAAGTGTACCATTAAGACCACGTCGGTAAAGGGTGTGAATGATTAAGGTATATCAAGAAGATTGACGTATAAATTTTTTCTTTTGATTTTGGGACAAATCTAGAGGTAAGATATTATCTTTCAAGTAGGTATATATAGATCTTGCCATATAAAGAATAAAAAATGACCAGATGACAGATTATTTGGGTCTCAGGATTATCATATGTAGGGGTAAACAATTGTTCCACTAGAAATTCATATCGAGTTTGATTTTCTAAAAAGTTGTAGTAGCGAAGCAATTGTAGCCATGGCGTCTCCAACTTTGTTGTCAATTCTCATAATTTGTGTGAACTTGATTTTAGGAAAATATTTCTTAAAATCATCAACCATGCTCTTATAAGGTATCAAATTGTCATATTTAGTTTGATAATCATCATTGATTTGGTTAATGACAAGTTTTGAATCACCATAGACTTGCAACTCAGTGATCCTCCATTCCAATGCTACTCTCATTCCAATAAGCAATTATTCATATTCAACTATGTTACTGGTGCAATGAAACATTAATCAATAGGATTTTGGAATAGTATGTCCCTGAGGTGTGACAAATAGAATTCTTGCCCCAAGCCATGTTGTGTATAGGATCCATCAAAATATAGTGCCCATGACTGCTTCATTATTGATGTGAAAACATTTTCATCAGGAAATTCAACATGCATCTGATGATCTAATTGTAAGGGTTCTTCAACCAACTAATCTGCTATGAATTTTCATTTGATAGCTTTTTGATCTACATAGTGGATATCAAACTCAATTAAGATCATTACCCATTTGGCTAGCCTTCCCATTAAGGTAGCTTTTCTCAAGAGGTACTTTAATGGATCAATTTTGGCCACAAGTTTAACTATGTGGGCTAACATATAGTGCTGAAATTTTTGGGAAGCAAACACTATTGATAAACAATCATTTTCAATAAAAGTGTAGTTAATCTCATGACTTGTCAAGGTCCTGCTGATGTAGAATACAATTTGCTCTTTTCTTGTTCTATCCTCTTGTGCCAACAATGCCCCTAAGGATACCTCTATGGTTGAAATGTAAAGTATGAGTGGCTCTCTTGGTACTGGTGGAATCAAAACTGGTGGACTCATCAAATATTTCTTGATTTGATTAAACGCTACTTCACACCATTCTTCCCATTTGAAAGGAACGTTTTTGTGCAAGAGATTCGTGAAAGGAAAACTCTTGTCTGCTAATTGGGTGATGAACCTTCTGATAGATTGCAATCATCCTTGCAATGATCAAAGCTGACTAATATTTATTGGTGGTGGAATCTCCATGATGGCTTTAAGTTTTTTTGTATTTGCCTCTATTCCCTTTTCTGAAACAATATATCCTTAGAGATTTCCTGATTTAGCCCTAAAGACACACTTCTCTGGATAAAGTCTGACCTTGAATTTCTCCAATTTGACAAATATTTTAGATAAGATCTCTAGATGTCCCTCTCTTGTGTAATATTTCACTAATAGATCATCAATATAATCTTCCATGAAAGTGTGCATCATGTCATGAAATATAGTGGTCATCACACGTTGATAGGTTGCACTTGTATTTTTGATTCCAAATGGCATCACATTCCAATAGTAGGTACCCCAGGGACATGTGAAAATAGTCTTGTCTTGATCCTTAGGTGTGATCTTGATCTGATTATATCCTGAGAATCCATCCATAAGTGAATACATGCCTGTTAGGTCCATAATTGTGTCAATGCTAGGTAGAGGAAAATCATCTTTCATACAGGCTTTATTCAGATCCTGAAAATCTGTGCAAATTCTAATACGCCCATCTAGTTTTGATACTGGTACAATGTTAGAGATCCATTATGCATAGTCAATGGACCGAATGAACCCTACATCCAATGATTTTTCTAATTCCTCTTTGACCAAAAATGCAACATGTAGATGCATCTTTCTAGGTTTTTGCTTTACTATTTTTTCCCTTGGAATTATAGACAAATGATGCACGATGATATTAGGATCTAGTCCAGACATATATGCATATGACCAAGCAAAAATAATTTGATTAGATTTCAATAATTCTATGAACTTTGGCATCTCTTCCTCTGTTAATGAAGCAACAAGCTGTAGGATCTTAGGCTGGCAGTGTCTATGTTGATTACTTCCATTGGCTCGATCAAAATGGAAGATCTCTCTTGGTAGTGTTTAGAGAGAGTGTCAAGTTTCTCATCCTTCAGTGCCTTTGAAAGGTTTTCACCGCCAGATATTCTCTTTCTTTTTCCTTTTCATGATCTAACATTGCCGTTTTTTGGTTTTCGCTGTTAGATCGATATTTTATATTATTGATTTTGTAGCTAAGAAACTTAGCAGTCTTCCGATTAAAAGCTTGATCATGAGATTCATTGGTGGAACTTGTTTCAGGATTGGAAGAGCAAAGGAAATCTAAAATGGCTTCATCATCATGGAATATAGGGATATCAATAGGTTCAATTTGATCCCAATCAATAAGCTCAAGATGGATTAAAGGCAAAGGATCATCTGGTTGAGTGAGGTTAAGGGTTGTTAAGGTAATGGAATGGACACGGTTATCATTCTCTCTATAGGGAAGGTCTATGATGGTATGCTCCTATCGATTATCAATCTCGTTTTGAACTGAATCATCCTCGCTTGCGTCATTGTCAGATTGAAGTACATAGTCAAGCGGTTCAGTCCTTGAACTTTATCCTTGTGTAAGTATGGGTGTATATTTTTGTATGACATCAACCTTTTTATCTCTCCAAAATTCATAATCATAAATTGTATCCCATTCATACTCATTTGAATCAGTGTTAGATTCATCCTGTAATCTAAGAATTGTTAAGGCTATTTCTTCATGAGATTTATTTAAAACTGCCTCTTCCTGAGTTTTCTTTAAAGTTGCTTCTTTTGTATCTTCACCATACCCAAGTCCTATTTTATCCTTTGGATGTGTTATTGTCAGCTGAATGGGCTCTGCAATTCCTTCCTTTATTTTAACTAGGGGACCAGTTCCTTCATAACCCATCCTTTGCATTTAGTATAGCCTTTACCATATTGTTCTATAGGAAATTTGATATGTTGAAAAGATTCATCTTCATCCTTATATAGCCACTTGAGAATGTATCTATCTTTGGCCTCATCTTCTTGAGTATTAGCTTTGCTAATTTTTCTGTGAAACATTATGATGGGTACTAAAGATTGTGCTCCTGATGTGGAGGCTATTGAAACTTGTTGTTTGGATTTTGTGGGCTGGCCATATGATCTTGGAGAGATAGGTAAGTTAGAGAGACATAAAGAATATTCTCCCACCCCTTTGTCCTTCAATTGAAATTTTGTGCCAAAGTTCCTTATCAACTCTTTTGATTGGTCATTATGATTTGAAGGGGAAACAATAAGAGCTTCTCTATTATGTGGTACAAAAGTGTCTTGGGTTTCTCTGAGATTAGAATAAATTTGGCTGACATTGTGATTTGTTGGTATAGTTATCTCTTGTCCATCATAGGGAAATTTGAGACATTGATGGTATGTTGACGGTACTACTTGCATCTCATGGATCCAAGGATGACACAAACATATGTTGTAAGAAAGATCTTGATCCAAAACTTGGCAGAAACTATTTTTTATAATAGGTCCCACTCTAATAGGAAACATGATAAGGCCCTTGTAAGCTCACTCTTCATCATCATATGCTTTAATTTTAATCTTTCTTCTTGGATCAATAGAATCTTTAGAAAATCCTAGGGCAATGACCAACTTTAAAGTACAAATATTCAAGCCAGCTCCTCCATATATTAAGACATGCCTAATTCAGGTTTTGTGGACCATGAATTCTAGATAAAGTGAGGAGTTATGTGGATGAGACATGGAGGCATCGTATTTTTTGGAAAATGATAGGCAATAGAGTGAGGAAAAGTGTCCCACCATGGCTTAAACTTGTTAATATCCAAATTGGTGGATACAGTTGTGTCAATGAGAGCCTTCTCTAAAATGTTCTTATGTGTTGGGGATATCTTGAGAAGTTGTAAGATATAGATTTGGGCCGATGTTTTCTATAATTGATCGATTAAATTATATTGACTTGGTGGAGGGACAATTATTTTAAATGAGCTCCCTTTTAGGACAAATTTAGCTTGTCCCCTTATTGTCGCATTGATTGTTTGATATTCCTGCTTTTCTGAAGATTCTCATTTTTGATAGTTTGGAAGAGGGTCCTTAAATTCTTGATAATATTTATTGGCATGATGTCCCTCGACTATTATTGTGTGATTTTCTATCAAATCTTGGGCCAAATTTTTTAATCCTTGACAATTATTTGTTCTATGTCCCATGCATCTATGATAGTCACAATAATATGACTCATTCCACGATGGTGGTTTGAATCATGGATCATAATCTCTTTGAAGTGGTTTAGTGATGAAATTTTTATCCATAAGCTCTTTGAAAGCTGACTCAAGAGATTGAGCCAAAGGAGTAAAACTCCGTCGATTTGAAAAGAGTTGTGACTTGGGTGGATTTTAATTTTGAGTGTTGCCAAGATTATTGTTGAAGTTACCATGATTATTTCCATTGTTCTCATTGGTCATACTTCCTTGATTGGTGTTGGTTCCTTGATTGGTGTTTCTATTGCCTTGATTGGTGTAATTGCATGGGGTACCTGATAGATTGAAGATGGATGGTTTTTCTTTCACATCGTTTTCATCTACCACACCATAATTTACAACATTCTTGTTTCTAGTCCAAAATCTTGATTTTTCATTGTTGTTGTTATGATTGTACAAATTTGGACTATCTTTGTCAAGTTTTATCACTCCTCTCTTGACTAAGGCTCCTTAAATAGTGAATGCATTCACAATAAACTTATCAAATGATGGAGGACAATGAAGGTTGATCCTATAACTCATTTCTTGATTAAGAGTATCAATAAAGATACCAATCTTTTCCTTTTTAGGAACTAGATGAGAATATCATGCAAATAATCTTCTCCATCTTTGTAGGAATGTGATGAAGGGTTCTCCAGTCTTTTTCTTTTCGCTGCATAGATCAAGCATAGTTATTTGATGTTGAATGTTGTAGGAGTATTGGGATATAAATTTGTTGATCAAATCCTCAAATGTCTTGATGGGTGGAGTGATTTTAGAAATCCATTCCATGGATTGCCCACCTAAACTTCATGGGAATAATCTCATCAAGTATGTGTCTTCATGTGAAGACTCAAAGACCATGTTTCTAAATTCCCTCACATGGTCAATAGGATCTGTTTTCCCATTATATTTATCGAATTTTGGAATTTTACAATGCTTTGGAAATGGGATCATGTTGAGATTTCTATCAAATGGATATGGAAAAATATCCCCCAAAGCATACTTCTTAGTTCTGCCTCCTTTTATTTCCTTGATTTTCCCTTGTAGTGTTCTTATTTGTTGGGTAAGAGCACTAAGATTGTTTAAGGGAGTTTTAGTATTTTCAGGATCTCCTTTAATTTTCTCCATATCATAGTCAGAGGGCAATTTAGCACCTTGATTTGCCAATAAAAGAAAGTATCTTTCTTGATTTTTCTCTAAGATCTTTTAAATGGCTAGGTGAAACTGTGGATTTTGTTAAGCTTCTTGAAGCATTTCATCGGTTATTTCATCATTTGAACTATTTCCATGAAGCCTATGAAAAGGATTTTCTTCCCTATCACCTATGTTGCAAAATGGGTTCTCTCTTTCATCTTCTTCTCTTTGTTTTCAGGACCTTGTGACAATAGGCATATGCTTGAAACAAATTTTTACTAAACTTAGATTACAAATGGGAGTGCAATTTGGATAATTGATGCCTTAGCCTAATAGGATGATGGATCCTATTGATATGACTAAGGAATTTATAATTTTCAGATTCGATTCCTTAGATGAAGGATGATGGATCATGTTATGGAAGTTAAACTGAAAATAAAAAAATGATTTTAAATTGATGCACTTTAAGATGTTTTGATCTTAGTTTCAAAAATGATGATTTTTGCAAAAAAAAGCCTAATGTTTCCAAGTTTTCTCTATTGTAACAACTGATTTGGATAGTTGGAATACTACATTGTTGGTTGTGGAATGTAAGAATGATGAATAGGTTGACTATGATTATGCCTTTGTGAAAGAGATCTTCATTGATAATAAGCTTGTGAATATAAAGGCTCTAAAAAAGAATCATCAGTTAATATTCTATCAAAGTCATGATATCTATTGATGGTGAAAATGACACAAAGAACGTTTGAATACAATATTTCTACTCTATTTCTCCTAAAAAAGAAAGGCAACATATAGTAGCCAAACTCCCAAGGTCCTGGTAGTTGGTTCTCAACCGTCTGGTGTCACTCAATTGGTCCATGCAACTGTAATATTCAAGGGGCCTTTGCTGGTAATGAGGAATGCAAGCAATGACTTATTCATCGAACTGCTCTTAATGAAAGGGGGTTTTTAAAAGAAAAGAAAAAGATAGATCAAGGCGTATATCAGTAAAACATGAATAAAAATTATCTAATATCTGGACATATATCTTCAACAACGAATGTTCTTCAAAAAAATAAAGAAAACCATAGCATGATACAATTTACAGAATAGTCCCTACTATTGCATGCATCTAAGGTGCTTAATTTAACATCACAATCACACATCATAAATATTTCAAAGATAAAAGAACACACTCTCATTCGTTGCCAAGACCATAGATCAACAAAATTTCAATAAATTCAATTCACAGATAATCTAATGAAATAATCTTTAAATCTGGTTTCTTCTAATTATTTTCATCACATAAGAAACACTCATGATTTAACACAATCACTGGCATATAGATAGAATATAATTCATCAACCTTATCCAATAAAACTCAATTCCAACACCATATTGCATAAAAACCTGTAATTATATTCAATTGTAAATAAAGTAACAAATATCTCTGTAAAAATTACAAAAAATTCGATCTCCTACTATTAGGTGGCTAATCTTATTCTCATTAGCCGAACCTTACAATATGATACCTCACAGGTATTTATAGATATACAAAAATCTTAAGTCCCTTCTATCTTAGGTCGATCCACCTTTTTAGGATTTTAAGTCTTCTTCAAAACTCAAATCAATTTGATCTCTAGTTCCCACCTTGATCATTTAGTTTAACTGAAGAAAAGAATAGAGAGGAGAAAAGAAATCCATGTGCCTCTAAGACTGCTAGTCCTACATGTGGAGAAGAGAAGAAAGTCATGCATGCAAATTTTGCTCTGCACTATACTCGTCATAACTGGGGAAGACTTGTTGAAGCACCTCCAAATCCGGCCCATCAACTCAACTATCTTCAAACTTGATCCTTTATAATTCTGCAATAGCAAATCCTCTGATGTCCTTTAGCTTTGTCAACTCCCTTTTATCTTCCCTTATCTCTTCTTTAATATCCATTAACCGATCTAACAACAAATCCTCTCCATCATATCCTTTTTGCATGACCTCTTTAAAACTATCATCCCATGTCTCCTTTATTTGGCTCAAAGGTAGGCCATCCTTTATCGGTATATTAAAATTTACTATGACAACAATAACTGCATCCAACTCCTCAAATTGTTCATTCAGATCCTTGATAGAATCTTGAACTTCACTTTTATGCTTATATTAAAAGTCAGACCTAAACCAAAGTATGCTGGAAGTCTTTTCCAAGAAATCTTTATTGTCCTCTTCAAATATTGACTGTTCTAGAAGAGTGGACTTTGGCAATTTACTAACCTCCTTCAACCTTTGACTATATCCTCTGTACTACTCCTCCTGTTCTCCCAATACTTTGACACACTCGTTCATTTCCTCTATTAACTCCTCCATTATTTTATAAACCTCAAAACTATTGTCCAATACTTCAACTATTTCTTAATTTATCTTATCAGTCCACCTATTCAACATCTCTGCCTTACTCCTTACTTAGACCAAATCATCCACCTCTTTCTTACTAAGAAACATTGGTGTTTCAATGGTGGCAATTTGTTGTGACCTCAGAGTAGAAACACTCTTCAAGAAAGTATGCAATTGATCCAACTGAGCCTTAATCTCATCCTTTCTCTGCTTATTTTTCATCATTCTTGATTTAGTGGATGAAGCTACCACATCTATTAAGTTTATCTGTTGATCTCTTGTGGGTCTCCCTAAGTTAATAGTTCCCAACGAGTAATCAATCAATTGCATGTCTCCTAAATCCTTTTCCGTTATTGGTATGGCACATTTAGCAACAATTTCTCCTCTATTGGTGAGCCTAGTGGAATGTAGGATTTTGGCCTTCTTCTTGGGTCTTTATTTTTTAATTTCCTTCATTATATTGTCCCAATTGAGAGGCTATGAAGGTGTCACTGATTTATTTTGTAGATCCAATTTCAACCAAGTGGGAGCACCTGGAGTAGTGGTCATTATAGTTGAAGAAGAAGCAACAATAGTAGAGGGCTGTGGCATATTTACTTTAGGTCGAGAATCAACCCCTTGTACCTCTCGTTGTTCCTTCTCCATATTTGTCTGTGCCAACTTTTCAGCTTCCTCACTGTCCTTCTGTTCTTGTATCCTCTTGTCTTCTTCTTCCTTTTTCAACTTTTCTTCTTCTAACCCTTTCTTCTCAAGTTCCCAGTTTCTCTCTTCCTCTAATACCCTAAGTCTATCTGCATCTTCCTTTTCCTTTTGTTTCTTAATCATCTCCTCAGTGTCCTCCTTTTGTACTCGTTCTGCTTCCTCTTTCTCTTTATAGGCCTCTTCAGCAAGCTTCAATTTGGCCACAAGAACTTCTCTTTCCCTTTGTTACATTACCTTTTCTTCCTCTAAATCATGAATTTTCTATATTAACTCCAGCTTATCATTCTCTTCTTTGATCTTGAGCTCTTGCTCCTTTTATTTTTTCTATTTTTCTATCTCATCAGCTCTTTGTTTGGCTTCTACCTATTGTTTCTGGAGTAAGGTATCAACATGTTCCTTAGCATCAATTACCTTTCGCTTCTCCATCGCCTCTGCATGTTCTTGAGCATTCGAAGCCTTCTTTGCTTCCTCAAACATGGCCCATTGATCTTCCTCAATCAAAAAATGCTCAATTTCCTCCTCTAAAGGCATATTTTCTTGTGCATCTTTCTCTGATAAGGTCTCATTAGAGTTTGTTTCCACCTCATGGATCTCCTACTCTTTCTCTTTTCCCTTTAATGCTTCAGCTATACCATGAAGAGTTCCTTTAGGCATCTCTCTGCTTGGTTGTTCTGTAAGAGGGACTTGAGTAGATGACTCACCTATTGGTGATGTTGAAACAATCGGTCCTGTTTGGGCATCCCCCTCTTGTACTCCAAGTAAATCTTGAGTAGATGTTTCAAGCTCAATCTCTTCAATGTCAGCAGGGAAGAATTCCAAAGGCTCCTTGGAAGGAAATTTCCTCTTAATTCTCTTATATCCCCTCCCCTTCTTAGGAGCCAGTCCCTAAGGAATTTTAGTTCTTAGGACAACCCACTGGATACTTCTATCCAAGATTGGCCTCCCTATTTGTTTGATATCAATAGTCTTCTCAACATCCTAGTCCACTAGATCCAAACTTTTGGTGCCAATATTTAATGCCTCATATGATGGATCTAACACAACCCCATCATCTACTAATGTATCAGGGATGCCATCTTTGATCCCAAATTCTACCATGAGTGAGATGGGTAAACTCTCATAATTCCTTTTCCTGAGGTCATACTCATCTTGAAGATCACCCCAAAAATACTCTAACAGGTTGAAATGTTTATGACAAACCAAAGGCAACAAGGAATTCATTCTCTTTCTTGGGTCAAAGTGCTTTTGAGCAGTGTACAAACCTAGCTTCAGATGTATCAATTCACTACAAACTACCTTAGCTCCCAAAAGATGTTGGCAACTGTATTCACCCAATTGCATGGGAAAATTATGAAACCCTATTTTGCGCTTCAATCCAAATCGAGCATTGACCCCCATAGCTTGATATACAAATTCCATTAGAACCATCTTGTTGCTACAACATCTTGGAAGTAAGTGGGGATGACCTTCAAACCCAACCAGTCTGAAATAAGTGAACTTGGGGTATTGGATATACCAACATCCCCATTCCATGATAAAGCCCATAGCTTCTTGGCTCAATCTATATCCCACATCTCTATTAAGCTGGTTAATTATTACATATAAGAATGCATCATTAAGCCTTCTAAATTGTGTTTCAGAAATTTGTAGAGATAGCTGATAATAATGATCCCATACTTTCCTTTGTCCATCAGCTTCTCCCAATATTCCCACTCTATTCAAACCTATAAAGATGCCTCCTCTAACTACTGCATAGACAACATAAGAAGTCATGAAAAAGCTTCTAGTTTCCGTTATTCTAGTTAATTGGTCATGAATAGCATCAAAGACAATCATTGGCCAATCAAAATGTTGTTTGCCATTAAAGATGGTCTGAATGAAGCGAAACATCCATTTCTTAAAATGAAATGCATCCCTCTTCCCAAAGGCTCTAGACAACATCATTATTAGGTTTGATACTTCTTTGTAGAGTTTTGTCCTCTTTGGTTGATCATGAAGCTTGTTCAGAGACTTCTTCTCTATTCTCAACCATTTCTTGTTCAAGTGAGCCTTGTTAGCCTCCTTGTATTTGCTATATATACCCAAAGCTTCTGCCTCCTTCAACTATACCAGGCTCTTTGGATCCGGGACACTAAACATGTGTTGAAACATTTGAGGAGTTAAATCAATAATAACATTGTTCTATGAATCCATACACTGCCTAATGGCTGAATTGTAAGCTCCTATTGTTGTCATAATCAACTCCGGGTATTGGATAGATAAAGGAAATAAGGTGATGTTAGCCAAGCCAGACTCAACTATTCTTTTAGTTCTCCCTGTTATATCCTCAATGAATGTTTCTAAATACAACTCCCCAAAATTGTATGAGCCTAGATTGGAGTCAGTTATATCAGACCAATCCAATTCCCCTTTGCTTGTAGTGACAATAGGACCCCTATGGTTATACCTCAAAGTATAAGGTAGCTGCTCTGGCTTAATCTTCTTAGGCTTAATTTATTCCTTTGATGTTTCTGCAGGCCGATTCCTTTGGGAAGCTTCACCTGATACTCCTGACATTCTTTAGCTTTCCTGCAAAAAAACCTCTAATTAGATCCTTGAATAAACATCACAAAATATTCTTCAAAACCTTACCCTTCATATATATATCGGAGGCGGAACCAAGCATAGAAAAATTCTATACAGTGTCTTTTAAAACATTGTCGGGCTTGGAGCCAAAACTGTTATTAAGATTACAGTAATCACAAGCGATACCAGAGTCAAAATTGGAATGGTAACCGGAACTGGAACCGGAATGGAAACTGATTTGGTTTCATTCAGATTTTCTAATTTCATATTCAGTTCTGATTCCGCTTCCGACTAGGTTATCGTTATTTTGAAAGAATGCTTCTCACTATAAGCGGAGTTAGAGATGAGATGAAAATGGAATCGATGCTTATTTTAAACCATGATTGAAAGTCTAGATCGATTCTGATCCCGCTTCTGCCTAAAATAACTATGACATCATAAATGATTTTAATAGTTTGATAAATAACTTCATGATTTAAGGACTAGGTCATATCAAAATGAAAGGGGGCATAAACAAATAACCTAATAAGACCATCCCCATATGACTGAGAGGCGACTGTAATTTTTAGGGCATCATATTTTAATTAAAAACACGAACACAAAAATGCATCAAAACCCTAAACTAAAAACCATCGATTTCAAATAACTAGGGCACAAATTTAACCCTATTTAAATTAACCAGACTGAATGTGCAATAGATTCCTAAGTAAAAATGAAAATTTACCAAACCCTACTCACTGTAAAAACAATAATTAACCTTTGCATTTAAAAACTAGGGCACCACGATGCGGTTACGACTAAAATGTGAAAACAACCATGTTGAAAAACAAACAGACGAGAAACAACCAGAAAAGTCAAATGAAAACAAGAAAACTTAAACCAATGAGAAACAAACTGAAACACACGAACTTACAGAGGAATTCGTGAACTCGCCCAAAGCCAATCAATCCAAAATGAACAAAAATGGAAAACGTGAAAATAAAAAGAAGAACGAGAATAGAAAACCCTACCTCAAATGCATATAAATAGGTTAACTTCTTGAAGAAATCCACACATAACTATCTCTCTTTCAATCGATTCACTCGCACAAAATCTTCACTTTAACTCTGGTTCACTCTTCAATCTCTTAACAATAATGGTATTAACTACGCGTTAATCCCTAATTAAGGTAAAAAATCAGAGTTTCACGCATGCATGGCACCTATAATTAATGTAATAAATGCAGTAGAGTGGAGTCAAAACTACAGAAGGAACTGACACATTACTGCTATGCGACTTCAGTAAAGTCAACGACCAAGAAACGACATGAGTGGAATCGAAAAAAAAACTGTTCCATAAACTTGTCTAACTTTCCAACTTGGTTGCCATTCCAGGTCCGGTTCCGCCAAGAAAGAATAAAGCAAAATAAAACAAAAAGACCGAATCAAGAAAACTTAACATACAAAACCTAGTTTAAAATGAAAGACCAAAATCAGAGGTGGAGTCGGAACGAGAATGGATTTTGAAGCTTTGAATAAAAATGGACTTAACTTCCGCCCCGACTTCGGCTTTGAAAAAGACAAAACAACAAATTCAAAAGAAAGACTATTGGGATGGGAATTGGAACAAGTTTTGAAGGAAGTTCTTAAAACCTGATTTGGTTCCGGTTCCGGTTCCAACAGAGGAAACCAAAGAAAAAAGAAGTGCTGGAAAATAAAGACTCCAAAATTTGTTTGAAAAAGAAATAAGGATAAGAACAAAAAGGGGGACCCATTTTGACCAAGGTAAAAGATGGGGTGGTTATGCAAGGCATAACAAATGGCGACTCGACTAGGAAAATGGTTTACCCATTTTCAAGATACGCAAAGAAAATTTCAGTCACCCTAAGACTACTTGGTTTATGAAGCATGCTAACTTGAATAAGATAAGATATATCTAGAATAAGGTTGAGCTTGAATCTCAGATGTAGGTGCTCATGAGTTATTTCCGAATCTGAGTGTGTGCATATATTGTGCATCATTATTTTATAGATAATTTTATGCTCCTGAACAACTATACCTAAGATTCAAGCTACATAGGTTGAGTCCTTTAACTATCGTGCAATAAAATCCTGGGTATTGCTTTGCTGCCAGACAAGCGTCCATAGCCCCGATGGAGATACCTCTTGTTCTCTCAAAGCATTTCTCTACTTCTAGCTAGGCTTCCATAGCCCTGATAGAGATACTTGATTACCCATTTGATATTGAGTTTTCCTTTCAAGTTTCTTTCTTTTCATTATCATTTTTTTTTTACTCAAGCTTTACTTGTGGAAATATTTTATGCACCTTCCTCAATCCTCAAACACATTAGATTTGAAATGTGGGTTGAGAATTACAGTGGATTTCATGATAGTCTTGGAATCAAATTTTTCACTTGAATCAAAAGTAGAACCATCCTAAAACAAATAGGCATTTACTTAGGGAGATGTTTTTCTAATTTGGTGACAAATTTTTTATCATAATTCATGAGATATTCACAATGTATCTTTTTTACTTAATAACTTTTCAAACCCAGATTAGAATGATTATAAAACATGAGTTTTAGAATGAAATCCTTTTCAATGATGATGATGAAAACACCTAAACCAATTTCTCTCCTAGTACCATTAGCATACTTTGAATAACAACCCCTTTTCTTGAGATGAAAAAAATGAAGATCCCCAATGAAACAAGACAAAACAAAACAAACAAAAACAAAGAAAAAGAACAAAACAAAACACAAAAAATAAAAATAAAAAATAAAAACAAAAAATTAATTACATATGATACAGTATAATACATTTTCTTTAAAACATCAGACCTTCTATGCATCGAAATAGTGCTTGAGAAAATGACCATTAACTGGTAATGGAACAAGCTCTTTTGTTAAGGTACTTAAATGAAAAACATTCTCGCCTAGTATCTCAACCACTTGATACAAACCTAACCAAAGTCTATCAAACTTCTACCATCTCCTTTCTTTTCTCTGGATTTATCCCATAGTAACACAAGATCTGATATCCTAAAGTCTTCTATTTTGGCTCTTTTGTCAAACCAACATTTGATGACAACCTAATGCTTAGAGAATTGTTGTAGAGCAACATCTCTTTGCTCTTCCATGTTAAGCAAATTAAGTAATGTAACCTCAATCCTATCATCCTTGGTATAAAATTCCTGCATGAACTTAAGAACAGGTATCTGTAAATGGATCGAGAAGATCGGGTCTTGGCCATAGACTAACTTAAAAGGTGATTTTCCTAGAGCTTCTTTGATTTGGGTTCGATCTACCCATAAGGAAAATCTCAACTAGGTGTGCCAATCTGTAGGATTGTTTTCTAGTAATTTTCTTATCACTTCCAACAAGTTTTTATTAGTGGAATTAGCCACTCCATTTCCCTGAGGGTAGTAATTAGATGAATACTTCAAAATAATTTTATGCTCATATGCCCATTGAATGAATTCATAAGAAGAAAAATCAGGGCCATTATCACATACCAGAGCAAATGGAACTCGAAAGTTGGTTGTGATGCCCTCAGTCAAAAAATTGATGACCACCTCTGTGGTTCTATTCTTGTATGGTTGGGCCTCAGTCCAACGTGTACAATAGTCCATTGCAGTCAAGATGAATTTATGTCTTGCAGAAGAATTGGGATTAATAACATCTACAAAATCCAAGGCCCATTGAGCAAACAACCTTACCTCATACACTGGTTGCAAAGGCATTGCAAGATTTCTTTCCTTGGGTGCAAAAGTTTGGCATACATGACAGATTCTGACATGTTGGTGTGTATCCTGAAATACATAAGACCAATAAAAGCCTGATCTAAGAATCTGATGGGCCAAAGCATCTGCAGATCCATGTCCTATTCCATGTCTTCCATGGAACTCAGAAATAACATGCTTGGCCTCTTGTTGATCTAAACAACACAAGTAAATCCCTTGAAAATTATTTCGGTAGATGGATCCCCCTTTAAGCATGTAGTGAGAACTCTTCATCCTTAATGCTCTCCTCTGAGTAGCATTCATTCCTTCTGGACATCTATTATTAAGGAGGAAGAAAATAAAGTCGGTGTACTAGGGATCCTTAGTAAACGAGTGGACAATATACTGCTGACAAGTGATGTTTTTGTCCACATCAGCCATTGCCTTTGATAAACCTTGCCCTCAAACAAGTTTCATCAGATGAATCTCTAGGTCAAATTCTTGCAGAATTTCCATCCACTTTCCTCTTCATTCTCCTAATTCACTTTGCATTATAAGAGACTTCACACTTGGATCTAGAACTATAGACATTACTTGAATTCGAAGAATGTAATGTGTGAACTTCTTTACTACTCGTACTAATGTAAAGGCTTATTTTTCTAGTGGTGGGTATCTCACTTCTGCATTTTTAAATGGAGATATCATAAAGGCAATAGGTCTTTCTTCTCCCTCTCCTCTTTGTTGTGTTAACATAGCTACACATGAATGGTTAGATGCAAAATAATAGATATAAAAAGGCTTTAAATAATCCGGGCCTGTCAAAATAGGTGCCTTAAAATAATGGCTATTTAATCTGTGAGAAAACAAATTTAACCTCATCACTCCAATCAATCTTTGCCTCTTTCTTCATCATTTCATTTAGAGGTTTGACAATCTCTGCAAACCCTATTATAAACTTTCTAACAAAATTGATCCTACCAAAGAAGGATCTCATTTCTTTCTTGCTGCCTGGCCTTGTCAATTTCAAGATGGCCTCCACTCGATCAGGGTCTATGGATATCCCTTCTTCTAATATGATGTGGCCTAGGAGTTTCCTTCAGATACTCCAAACAAACACTTCTTTGGATTGAGAGAGACACCATAACTTATACATTTCTTGAGAACCTTTTCTAGATTAGCAGCATGGTATTCTCTATTCTTAGAAAAGATGGTTAAATCATCCACATAAATGATTATACACTTTCCTATTAAATTTTTGAAAGCTATGTCCATCACCCTTTGAAAAGTTGCTCCAACATTGATAAGACCAAATGGCATCCTTCGATAGGCAAATGTGCCCGATTTGGTGGTGAAATTTGTCTTCATTCTATCCTCATGATTGACAAGAACCCGATTGTAGCCATAATAGGCATCTAAAAATGACATCATCTGAGACCCATTAACCTTTTGTAATACTTCATCTAGAGAGGGCAAAGGATAATTATCTTTCTCAAAGGCTTTATTTAGATTCCTGAAATCAACACATAATATGATTTCACCATTCTTTTTGCATACATGAACTAGATTTGCCACCCAGGTAGAATTTCTATCATGAAAGATTATCCTTGTAGATAGGAGCTTTCACACCTCTTTTTGGATTAGGGGCTCAATTCAAGCATTGACCAGGCATTGTTTTTGATGGAAGGGCTTGGCTTCTGGCTTGAGAGGTATGGTATGTGTGATCACTGAAGTGTCAAAGGTTTTTAAATCATCATATCTCCAAGCAATGGCTGCAATGTTTTGCTCCAAAACTTTAACTATCTAGTCCTTAATTTCTTGAGGACAAGTCTTTGCCATGAGAACATTCCTTTCAAGGCCTGAGTGAGTCAAATTGATAGATTCATATTTCTCTCCTTCACTCTCTGTGGGCACCCTTTGATGAGCCCGTGGGTCAGAATCAAATATTCTTTCCAAAGCTACCATCCCTTTTGGTATGCTATTAATTTTTAAATCCAATATCCCTTCGTCACTCTCTTTCTTAGAATCCCAATCCCCCTGATCTCTTTCAGATTCATCTATTACCTGCCCCTCAAAAACATCAGAACTTTCCAAAAAGGCCAATATATGCTAATCATCATCATATACCTAATTTTTTTTTACATTATTAGGGACTGCTGGGACTGAAATTAGTTCAACTAAAAATCTCTTTAGATCAGAATCTTGCATGGGTTCCAATGTGCTAGCAGAAAAAACAAGTGCATTTGCAGTTTGATTAG
Organism: Sequoiadendron giganteum; assembly: GCA_007115665.2. Taxonomy (NCBI): domain Eukaryota; kingdom Viridiplantae; phylum Streptophyta; class Pinopsida; order Cupressales; family Cupressaceae; genus Sequoiadendron; species Sequoiadendron giganteum. The sequence continues at coordinate 21,348,867 of CM021104.1, forward strand.
CTTCTCTAGGGATCAAACTAATCTGAAAAGCATCAAAGACTTCAATTAAATTCTAAACTCTATTTCTGTACGCAACTAGTCTTTTGTTATGACATGTATACTGGCTATGTACCTATTTTACAATCACTTTAGAATCCCCCATTACTGTGAGAGCAGTAACCTTCTTTTTATGAGAAAACATGAGTCCTCGAGCAAGTGCTTCATACTCAGCCACATTGTTTGTGCAACCAAACTGCAATCTGTAAGATGCAAAGTAAGTTTTCGCTTTCGAGTTGGTTAGTTCAATCCTTGCTCTACTTCCTGCTTTAGATTTGGAACCATCAAATTTAAGAGTCCACAATTGGTCTTTGGCTGGGAGTTCTTTATTTTTAGGGGCAACAGGGGATGACTTACTTGAGATGTGTGGTGGCTCAGACTTTTTTTGGTCCTCAAAAATTGACTTGGGACAAAGCTCTCTTGAAGATTTTTCTATGTTTTGAACTTGCTCAGAAATCAGTTCTTGAACAACCTCTTGGGTTAAATTGCAATCCAATTCATCTTTCATCAATGTCTTAAGCATAGGAAAAGCATCTAGGGCATGTGTATTGAATAGGAATTGAGACACCTCAACCTCTTCTTGAATTTTAGAGCTTAGAACCTGAGTCTTCTCTACAGGTGAGAAATCTTCTTCTTGTGAAAGGCTAGTCCTAGTGAGAATGGTAGCATTCTTGAATTTAAAAGAAAACTCATTGATAGGGGTCTGGGGTTTCTCTTGACATATTTGCTGAGGATGCTCCACATGACTTAAAATATCTAGGAATGATTGGAATGTTAACTCTGAATGATTGTGATAATGAATCCTACACTAATTAGGAAGTAACAAACTACTCAAATCAGTTTCTTCTCCTAAAACCAACTTATCTTGTTGCAATTTCTTTATTAGAACTTGCTGGTTAATGCAAACCATTGGGTCACCATGTTCTAGGGGCAATGTATCCCCAAGATTAAGTACAAAGAAAGTAAGGACTTCCTCCTGTTTGTAAACTCCTATCTCAGTCTCAAAATATGCTACTTCATTTTAAGCATCATACTCTATAATCATATGCTTGAGTCTTGGTTCACTCTTAATCATTATCTGCGTTGCAACCCCCTTCCAGGGTAGCCACATGTGAAAGAAATCCAAGGAAAAATATCCCCCAATACTCTTCATTAGCTCTTGACTTAGGAGCATACCATATGTCTCTGAGATATCAACCACTTGGATATCTATGTAGGTTTGGATCCTTGGATCTGATCCAACCTGTACATGCATGTTCTTTAGTTCTCCTACAACATTGACCTCAGTTTTATCTAGCTGAATCACTTTCTTATTGGTCGAGATAGGATTTAATCCTAACTTCTTACATATTGAAAAGGGCATAACATTTTCTGATGCTCCAGAGTCCAATAAACATTTACGCAAATTCTTTCCAAAAATCCTTAAACTTAAAATAAAAGGTGGGGTACTAGTCTTACCTTTATAGATAGTTACATTTGTTTCCTTCATGGGATTCATTTTACCTTTTCCTTTTAAGCGGTCTGCCTCCTCCAGGGCTTTTAATACCACTTTACATTGAGCTGGGGACCACTTCATGATGTAAAAGAATGAAAATGATGTCTTCTGTCTCTACAGTTCTGCAATAAAATTGAATTCTGAATCATTTCTCACTTGATATTTAGGAAAAGGAGGCGGATTACCTGTATTCTAAGAGTCATAAGGTCCCTTTGGTGGTGGTGGATTATTATTTGCATTTTGGTTAGCTGGAACCATATTGTTTGGAGGTGCAAATGTAGTAAATGGGCCCTTATTTTGATTTCTCAAAAAATGACCACCTTTAGACTGAAAGGCTTGGGCATCATACAGATCCTCCTCTGGCCCATTGTCTCCCTACATGGGAAATTGGAATTTCTCTTCAATAGTCTCATAAGTCATAGTAGTACTTACTAGCCCATTATCCTGATTGCAATTTCTTGCTGGAGGATGGGCATCAACTTGTGCAATCTTTTCTATTTTCTCCATCTATAGGCAATTAACCTCCGAATGTGTTGTAGTATCATGTAACCTGTACCAATTAGTCATGAAGTTAAGGTCAGCTACATTAGTAGTATGTGATCTCTCCTCAGCTGACTAATAATTATGGGGAACTCCCCCATTGTTAGGTCCAATATTCCACTGCCTATTGTTGTTGTTGAACCTCTAGTTATATCCTTTGTTCTGATTTTGGTAGTTTTGGTTAGAGGAATTCTGATTCTGAAAGTTTCGGTTGGTGATCTGATTCCCATTCTGATTGGCATAATTTCCCTGATTATTGTAACCTCCCTGGTTATGATAATTCGGATTTTGGTTGTGGGGAGGGTTTTTCCTAAGTTGTGCCATGTCATTAGACATTTGAGATAGAGTCTTCTTAAGAGTTTCTAGCTCACTAGTTAGTTGAATAGTTTGCTCATTTTTCACATTCTGTACTATGGATGGGGAATGAACATGGTTTTATCCTCCTGCTTGTTTTTGTTGATTTTGAGGTTGTTGGGAAGAATCTTGCATGCCATTTCCAAAAAAGGGCATGGCAGGTGGGGATTGTAACTCAGACACAGGTCTATATTGGGAGTAAGACATCCCTAGAATAATATTGTACAATGGTGGGTTAGGCATCTAATAATTCATGGGAGAAACCTCCTGATTGCAGACTTATCTATTGTTGCAATTTGATAGCTAGATGATAAACCTTAGACAGGGAGTCAATCTCATTGGTGTGATAATTTCTCTATAATAATAAGCCAATCAAGGGATCAACAACTCTTAAATATGTCTGAATGGCAATGTTCTCAGCTACTAAGTAAGGATCTTGCAAGCTACGAAACATCCTTTGGAATCTAGTGTTGAATAGAGGCAGTGGCTCATGACGTTCCTTTCTTATGGTGGAAAACTAGTGATACAAGATGGCAGGGTCTACATAAACCCTAAATTGATTAATGAATGCATTTTCTAAATCTATCCAACCCAGAATAGATCCCCGGGGCAGATTTAAGTACCAATTATATGCCATATCCCCTAAACAATAAGGAATTAATCTACATACCACATATTGATGAGCAAATTGAGCACATGTACAATCATATTTGAATGCTTGTATATACTCCTCAACACTTCTTGATTCGCCATGCATGTACTTGGGACAAAATTTTTCTGGGTTCTTGGGTAAATCATGGATTCCTCCTGGAATAGTCCCTAATGGAGAGGGATTATTTACAAAATAAGCCATGGGTAGGATTGGATGAGCAGGTGGTGATATAGGCCAAATTGGTGGTGACATTGGCCTAACAGGTGTTGGCAATACTGGTTGAGCCAATGGTTGTGATGTAGGTGGATTTGGCTGAAATCCTGGTGGAGAAAGTGGTGGTGGCAATGTAGGTATCAATATTCTATGAGCATGGGGTCTAGGTCTAACCGACGTTTGGATTTCTTGTAATGGTTCAAGATCAATAGAGGATATGATAATCCTCCCGTATTTCTGCGGTGAAAATGACCCAATGTGAGCCAACTTGTTCCTTCAGGCACTCCTTCTAGCACCAGATCCGTTGATGGTGAAAACTACACAAACAACGTTTAAACACAATATTTCTACTCTATTTCTCCTAAAAAAGAAAGGCAATATTTAGTAGCCTAACTCCCAAGGTCCTGGTAGTTTGTTCTCAACTGTTTGGTGTCACTCAATTAGTCCATGCAACTGTAATATTCAAGGGGCCTTTGCTGGTAATGAGGAATGCAAGCAATGACTTATTCATCGAACTTCTCTTAATGAAAAGGGGTTTTTAAAAGAAAAGAAAAAGATAGATCAGGGCGCATATCAGTAAAACATGAATAAAAATTATCTAATATCCGGACATATATCTTCAACAACGAAAATTCTTCCAACGGATCAAGAAAACCATAGCATGATGTAATTTATAGAACAATCCCTACTATTTCATGCATCTAAGGTGCTTAATTTAACATCACAATCACACATCATAAATATTTCAAAGATAAAAGAACACACTCTCATTCTTTGCCAAGACCATAGATCAACAAAATTTCAATAAACTCAATTCATAGATAATCTAATGAAATAATCTTTAAATTTGGTTTCTTCTAATGATTTTCATCACATAAGAAACACTCATGCTTCAGCACAATCAATGGAATATAGATAGAATATAATTCATCTACCTTATCCAATAAAACTCAATTCCAACACCATATTACATAAAAACCTGTAATTATATTCAACTGTAAATAAAGTAACAAAGTATCTCTATAAAAATTACAAAAAATTCTATCACCTACTATCAGGTGGCTAATCTTATTCTCATCAGCCGACCCTTATAATATGATACCTTACAGGTATTTATAGATATCCAAAAATCTTAAGTCCCTTCTATCTTAGGTCGATCCACCTTTTTAGGATTTTAAGTCTTCTTGGAAAATCAGGTCAATTTGATCTCTAGTTCCTGCCTTGATCATTTAGTTTAACTGAAGAAAAGAATAGAGAGGAGAAAAGAAAGCCATGCACCTCTAAGACTGCTAGTCCTAGATGTAGAGAAGAGAAGAAATTCATGCATGCATGAGATCATCCTTTATGCATGCGAAGTTTTCTCTGCACTCTACTCGTCATAACTGTGGAAGATTTGAAGCACCTCCAAATCCGGCCCATCAACCCAATTGTCTTCAAACTTGATCCTTTCTAATTCCACAATAGTAAATCCTCTCATGTCCTTTATATTTTTCAAATCCCTTTTAGCTGCCCTTATCTCTTCTTTAATATCCATTAACCGATCTAGCAACAGATCCTCTCCATCATCTCCTTTTTGCATGATCTCTTTAAACCTATCATCCCATTTCTCCTTTATTTGGCTCAAAGGTAGGCCCTCCTTTACTGGTATATTAACATTTACTATGACATCAATAACTGCATCCAACTCCTCAAACTATTCATTTAGATCCTTGACAGAATCTTGAACTTCATTTTTATGCTTGTATAAAAAATCAGACCTAAGTTGAAGTATGCTGGAAGTCTTTTCCAAGAAATATTTATTGTCCTCTTCAAGTATTGATTGTTCTAGAAGAGTGGACTTTGGAAATTTACTAACCTCCTTCAACCTCTTACTATATCCTCTATACTCCTCTTCCTGTTCTCCCAATACTTTGACACACTGGTTCATTTCCTCTATTAACCCCTCCGTTATTTTATAAACCTCAAAACTATTGTCCAACACTTCACCTATTTCCTAATTTATCTTACCATTCCACCTATCCAACATCTCTGACTTAATCCTTACCTATACCAAATCATCCACCTCTTTCTTACTAAGAAAAATGCTGTTTCAATGGTGGCAATTTGTAGTGACCTTGGAGTAGAAACACTCTTCAAGAAAGTATGCAATTGATCCAACTGAGCCTTAAGCTCATCCTTTCTCTGCTTATATTTCATCATTGTTGATTTAGTGGATGAAGCTACTACATTTATTAAGTTCATCTGTTGATCTCTTGTGGGTCTCCCTAAGTTAACAATGCCCAACTGGTAATCAGTCAATTGCATGTCTCCTACATCCTTGTCCATCATTGGTATGGCACATTCAACAACAATTTCTCCTCTGTCGGTGAGCCTAGTGGAATGTAGGATTTTGGCCTTCTTCTTGGGTCTTTATTTTTCAGTTTCCTTCATCATATCATCCCAATTGAGATGCTATGAAGCTGTCACTAATTTCTTTTGCAAATCCAATTTCAACTAAGTGGGAGCACTTGGAGTAGTGGTCATTATAGTTGAAGAAGAAGCAACAGTAGTAGAGGGTTGTGGTATATTTACTTTAGGTTGAGAATCAACTCCTTGTACCTCTTGTTGTTCCTGCTCCACATTTGTCTGTGCCAACTTTTCAGCTTCCTCCCTGTCTTTCTGTTCTAGTATCCTCTTGTCTTCTTCCTTTTTCAACTTTTCTTCTTCTAACCTTTTCTTCTCAAGTTCTCGGTTTCTCTCTTCCTCTAATGCCCTAAGTCTATCTGTATCTTCCTTTTCCTTTTGTTGCTTAATCAACTCCTCAACATCCTTCTCCTTTTGCACTCGTTCTGCTTCCTCTTTCTCTTTATAGGCCTCTTCAGAAAGCTTCAATTTGGCCAAAATAACTTCTCTTTCCCTTCCTTGCTTTGCCTTTTCTTCCTCTAAATCATGAATTTTTTGTATTAACTCTAGCTTATCATTCTCTTCTTTGATCTTGAGCTCATGCTGCTTTTGTTTTTGTTATTTTTCTATCTCATCAACTCTTCGTTTGGCTTCTACCTATTGTTGCTGGAGTAAGGCATCAAATTGTGCCTTAGCATCAATTACCTTTTGTTTTATTAAATTAAATATCTTCTTGCATAAATTGAATAAATCCAAAATATTCAATTAAAATGCATTCTACAAATATCTCCTATTTCCACTCAAAATTTGCACAAATCAAAATTAGATATTATATGTCTAATTTATGTCTAAATTAATTGACTCAAACCTTCACAGGAAAATTCAGAGACAAATTGAAGACAAATTTGTAGGCAACTCCTTCATCTTCTTCCCTCAATCCTTCCTATCATCTGGCTTAATATTTTTCTAGGGAGAAACAATCCCCATAATCTTCTCAATTCCTTCATCCTTCATCATTGAAATCTTCAGATTGAATCCAAACCTTTGCTTGGTTGCTTCTTCACAAATATTTTTCCAAGAAATCTATAAATACAACCATTGTCTATAGGAAAAGGATTTGAAGTTTATACAATATTACTATGCAGAAATAACATTAGAGCAATTGAGCAATTATCATTCTGCAATAAGCATATCATAAATCATAGCAATCATAATCATGGTTTCTTATTCAACTGCATTTTAGTTTGCTGTAACTTCATTTATTAAGTTTCATGTCATATCATCAATATCATTTATCAATTATCATATAGGATTAGTTTCCTGTATTTTGACAACATCTCGTTCTTTAGATTATCATTTTAACAGTCACAGTGCTTACCTGATCTAAGAGCCATTAATAAATATTTGGAGATAGAGAGCAATATGACGCTTGCAATGGATTTTAGGGCTTTAATAGCTTAATTTTTGATTAAATCTATTAATATAATGTCATATTAAGAAGTGTTATTAGTTGTTTACTTATTTACTTATTCATAGTTACATTTTGTCATGCACCGTGGGGCCCGACCCCATACTTAACTTTTATTTCTGAAAAGTGCTTTCACAGGTTTCTAACGTGTTTCTTTTAGTGCATGCGACGACTGTTCCAGCACATAAACAAAACTCTCCAATGCGTTCAACAACTATTTCAGCGTGTTCGTAAACAGTTCCAGTGCATCAAATTTGTAGTGACACCAGTAAGAGGATTTTTTTTAATGCTTAAACCTATTGTTTTAGCGTGTTCATCCTTTTCTGTAGCCTATAGACCTTTTTAGCACATTTAAAGTCCATTATAGCACATCTAACAACTATTTTGGCACATCAAATTTTCTTTTACAAAATTCTAAATTTTTGAGGTCTAATCACTATTTTTCTATGTCTCGGGTGCAAAATACGTTGTCAAAGAAAAAACTTAGAAATTACTAATGGTGTTTGTAGGGCTTTAAATTATTTCATTTAATTTCCTTTGGTGAAGATAGTGCATCTAGCTTAATTAAAAATTAGTTTGAACCCCATGTATTCCATGTTTCAAAAGCAATAGGGTTATTCTCTCCCCTTTATTGGGTGATCAAAATGCTAGACTTGCTATTTACGCTTTATTAAATCCTTTAGATGGCTTGCCGTAGTGGGAAATATTACTCACCCTACAACAAGGACCTAAGTGGAAACAACCAAAGCCAGGTTTTCCAACCCACTCTAATCAAAAGTGAATTTTGGGGAAACCTTTATTCAATGGAAGTGTGCAAGATAACCATCCCCAAAATCTTTGTTCTAAAGATTGGGAAGTCTCCTAAGGGATTTTATCTATTGTTGCACCAAATATATACCCTATCTACAAACTTTAGTGTAGAATCCAATTGTGTCAATTTTTGAAAGCTTCCTATATCAAAGTGCAAGGGGAGGGAAGAATTTTCCCCCAAGATACTCACCATATAACTATCAGAGACCCTGGCAAAAAGTGAAGGATTTAACTTTGGATAAATTTTGAGAAAGTCAAAAACACGAGTGCCCTCTAGGGGGTGACAAGGCTCTGTGAGCTGACATAGTTGCAAGCTGTGGGCTGTGATATTCTAAGTGACCCATTTGAGTTAGAAAAGTGCTTGATTTGTTTGTCTTTATGTCAAAAAAACCTATAAAAATGAAAGAATCAAACCAGATTCTAGAACACTCACTATATGTTTAAATCGTAGAATCTGAAACAATTGTGTACGATCTAGCTTTATTGTGTAAATTCATTTTTTTCAAAGGTATCATCCAAATAGATCATCAAAATCATAGATTTATAAGCAAATACCCATCCATTTGTCTTAATTGGTTAAGACATTACACCCTTGAACTAAACATCTTGTAGAGAAAAAAAACCAGAACAAATAGACAAAATTGTGAACATTCCTGATAATTTCTAGTTTTGCACATCCACAATCTATCTTAGCACATCCCCAATCTATTCTAGCACATTTATCCCTTGTTATAGCGCATCAGTGAACTAGTCATCAAGATTCACCAGTATATTAGTGTATCTAAAATCTGTTTTAGGGCATCCCCAATCTGTTTCAGCGCATACGTCATCTGTTAGAGCGTATTTGCTAACTAGTTATCATATTTACCAGTGTTTTAGCACATCTACAGTCTGTCTTAGCGCATCCCCAGTCTGTTTTAGCGTTTCTTCCTTCTGTTATAGCACATCCATAAAACAAGAGAAAAAAGAGAAAATTGGGACTGATATTAGACTGATAACATCAAAACCTGGATCTTTGCCAAAGCAAAGTATTTCCTCAGTCAAAATAGTGTCTTAAACTCAAAAAGATAGGACTTATAAGTCAAAGTTTTCCAAATTGAACTGAGATCTTCCAACCTTAAAGTGCTAAATTATCACATAGATTGTGGATAATTTCGTCAAGTTGCTTTATTAGGATTTTGACATCCTACAATAAAGAAATGAAACATAATAATCACTTTTTTTTTAACTCTGTCATATCAATATAATTTATCATTCTATTCAACTTAAGTTAATACCTTGATACTCATCCAAAAAAAAACTCAAAGTTTAGTGAGAATAATAAAAACTCGTATGACAATCTTGATGAGATAAAAAAGACATAAATTTAAAGAAAAGGAAATTGAAACACCAAATATCATTGCTGAAGAGAATCCTTGGAGTAGACTTCATCAAAATGACACAAATGAAATAACCCAAGAGGATATCCAAACAACACAACAAGATCCAAATTTTCATAAATTTATGGAAAAAGTCTTAGAACAAGATATGGAAAAATACCCCTTGATGCTAGTGCGAAAATTCCAAAAGATGTTGATGTCAATCAATTAAAAGAAACACCTAGAACAACTGAAATCGAAACACAACACACACAACACACACAAAAAAAAGATCAAGTGGTTACCCTAACACATCAGATGCAAAATTTGCAACAACTTCAAGATATGAAAAAGGGAACTATTGATGGTGTTTTCTGTACAACAACAACTCAGAAAAAATATAAAATATCCTATCTCTCTTGAAAGGGTGATCTCAATGAACAAAAAGATAACCCAAGGTGGGTGATCCCACAAAGCTGGTTTACAATTTTTGAGAGGAACAAATTTTTGCTGAAATCACATATTTTTTGAAAATATAATGATTTAAGTCTTTAAAAGTTCCATTTTGAGGATTCCAATTGAAGAGGGTTTGATCAAACCACCTTAGATCAAACCCCCTTGGATAGAACCTTGCTAGTTTTAAACCATACCTATAAATGAGTCTCCTTTACACCTATCAAAATGCCAATAAAAAATCACTTTTGATTTACCTTTTGGGGGATCAAATGAATTCATTTAAAATTTATTTCAAATGATTATGGTATTCCTTGAAATGAGCTATCCCACGAATATAATTTTAATATTTTTTGGTTTTATTATGTATGTGATTTTTTAGTTTTATTAAACATAGGTTCTTCACCGAAAATCTTGCCCGAAAAAATATGTTCATGCTATGTATTGATGTCCTTGATCCTTTAAAAAAAAATTTGAATTTTGATACATACAGAAAAAGTTATGCTCTATACAGTCCGCCTATGTCTAAATTGCAATTTGTTTGACTTCGAAACTCTATTAAAACAAAAAAATCAATAAAAAACTATGAGACCAAATGAAAGTGGTAGATATCATAGTTACAAATCTACATTTGAAAAAATTATAATTTAATCCTTCATACAAAGAAAGTTATGTTGTATATGGTGAGCGTCACTTTTTAAAAATGTTGTTTTCTGAAAAAAATTAGTTTTCGTAGGAGATGGAAAAAGAAGTGAAATCTTATTCTAAAATTTTTGAAAAAAATATGTTTAGAATCTATAGACAAAATGTGATGAGACTCTAGTTTTCATCATCTTCAAATTGCTCATGGTTTAGCCACTATAAGGGACTGAATGTGAAGATTTAGTTAAAAATAATAATTTTAGTGTCGAGTTTGGTCAAAAATTGTAAACCACTATTGTGGGATCACCTTGGTCTCTCGTGTGTTAGGTCATGACAATGTAGTAGAACCACTTAGTGATAAATGTGAAAATTGGTAATCACAAAGGGACCTTCCAAAGAAAATGCTGGAGACTCTAAACTTATAAGATTTTTTTGCAATATAAAGATACTCGAATTCTTGGTTTAACCAAATTTCAAAGAAATAAAAAAAGATAAAGGGTTTCATAAATTCTAAGATTGATATTACTCCTAAGATCAACAAGACCAATGAAGAAATACTTGGAATGGATAATTCCCTTTAAAACTACTTTTTGTTTAACCCAGGTTATACCTACAATCTCACAAAAATAGTGCAATATTCTAAAGAATTAAATATTTTTAGATTATTCACATTCATCCATGCCAACCTTAGTTTTGTAGTTGACATGGACAAGTGCCCACAATTGAACTAAGCACATAAATAACAGGTACATATTGACCTTGCACAATAGTCCCACAATCAAGAAGTTGTCCAAAGTATGAGCTAGAGATTGCTACAACACTCCAAGCATTAAATCACAAGCACTATTAAATTATTTACTTTAAATCTAAAACACATTCAGATATTTCCAAGCAATTCAAAAGATAGAATAAGAACCATGCAAGAAAAATCAATCCAAAGAAGATACCAATAATAACACAATGTCTTCACTTGTATTAAATCACCAGTAATAGAAAAAATTCTAATATTCTATATTACAACATTTGCTTGAAAATGAAACTAACTCCTAATTCTTCTAATCTACTGTCTAACCCTTTACAAACTTGTCTAACCTCTATTTTGCAACAATAACCTAATTTTTTTTCTAACCAACCAATCAACAAATAAGGTGAAATGCCATACTTATAGAAATCTTATCCCATGCTGGCCCAAGCTAAGGTTACAAGGAAGGTCATCCACCGACCATCTCTACAAATCCCAATTTAGATCGAACAAACCCTATAGGTCCCTTCATCATTAATGTCCCACCGACATGAAGCAAAAAAGGGTAATGCACGTGTCATATGAGTGTAAATATGAGCCACCGACCAACGGATGAGCTGGGGCTCCCCAACGACTTTGATCGAGTCAAACCAGTTTGAATTCCCCCATGTCACGCCCAACTCAGATGAATGACCCTCAAGCACGTTGACCTAGTAGTGCACAAGCGAGTTTCAACTACCCGCAATTGCAAAATGTTCCTGGCTGCAATCCTAGAAATCCCACAAAGTACGCCCACTTCTTCCTCTCAACCTTGACAACAACAACCTATCGGATCCAACCTGCATTTTGAATGGCCACCATTAATATTCATTATGACAGGAAAATTTGCGTTAATCAATCATAAACAACATGTAAATCATCAAAGGAATCTAGAACAACCATGAGAATCCAATGAAACTTCATTGAAGCAACCCCCTACCAAGGTTCAAGATTTTCACCCCCTTGCAAAATTCAGGTCAAGAAGGAATTTTGAGAAATTTTGGGCCAGGTGGATTTTAGCGAGAGAAGCACATAAATCACCAAAAGCCCAATCACTAATTAGTCAGAACTCTAGAAATGTCTGCACATATCATTAAATCATCCAAATCCATCATGCAATTCAGAACCATTAATCATCAACTCACGAATCTCCTCAGGCTTCGACAAATAATAGACTATTGGAAAAATCTGACAGGGATGAAAATCACTGAAACCAAAAAAACTTAGCATATCATAGGAAAATGAAGCAGGGATGGATTATCAGGATTTTCCCAAGGCAATGAATTCCTACAAAGTCAACACAACTCTCATGCCATTGACTGACAATCTGGTCCCCCTAATTCCCCCAAAGCAACTAAAACCACACCACCACAAGCCACTTATTCAATCACCAAAGTAAGGTGATAAACCGTGCCACCACAAGCCAAGCCAAAAGTCCTCGTGGTATGGTGGTGAATCATACAACCACACTAGATGGACCAACCCTGCACTACTGTGCCATCAAACAAAGACTCCCATGGTAGGGCGAAACCTCGAACAAAGTCCTCGTGGTATCGAGGTAAACATCCCAAGACATAACCCAGGAAAATGAAGAAGCGAAGGAAATTTTGAAGGAATCCGGGGAAGACAGAATTCCACAGAGCACCAAAATCTCTAGAGATAGCACAAAACCAGCCAAAACATGCAAACTGGGGAAGACAGATTTCCATGGAGCACCAAAATCTCCAAAGACAACGTGAAACTAGCCCCGTCGGGCTTCTTAGGGAGTCGGGGAAATCTGTTTGAGGGGAAAATCCCCAAAATAGGGAAAAACCCAAAATTGTCCAAAAGAATTAGAATTTTTGAAAGTGTTACCTAATGGGGGCAATTTACAAGCAAGATACACATTTAGGAACATTGTAAAGTAACCCAAATCCAAGACCAAAGGACCAAAGCACCAAAGCACCAAAGAGGGAAGGCCATAGAGAAGAGCCAAAATGCCAGAAAAAAGAGGGTCCCTACTTTCATCTGGGCATGTATGAAAAAATGCACAAAAAATGGCAACTCCACTGGGGAAACGCTTCAGAGTATTTCAATGACAAACTAGAATCAACCCAGAATCTCTACTTTCACAAAAAAAATATGGATGGATTAGGTTAACTATGGACAAGGTTTTAGAGATCACAAAAAAGAAAACCTTTGCTGTACTAGGGTCAAATTTTGTGAATATGCATTCATTTCCTTTTCCCTCAGTGGCAACAAGGACCAAACTTAGTCTGATAGGGCTACATAAGGATTCCAACTCCAAAAGCAACCTGGATAGAGCCTCGCTACTAGTCAGGCATCCATAGCCCCGATGAGGTTATAAATGTGACCTCCCTAACATAGATCTACTTCTAGCCAGACATCCATAGCCTCAGTAGAGATACTAGGATACCCCTGATAAGGTGAAAATCTCTTTTGATTTTCAACATTTTTTTTGCTTTTGATATTCTCTTTGAGATCGTTTGAACCTTCTCTTTCACCTTGCAAGCAATGAATCCCACACTCAGGGATGAGAACCATAATGGCATTGGAGTAGAATATAATATTTTCACCCAATCAGACCTCACAAGGACCATAGGCAACCTTGGAAACCTTAAGATTTGTGTGTACGTATGAGACCCAAATACATTCCAAAATTTGACTTAATCAATTGACTCCAATTCCAAGCATATGCAACATCAGATAAAGGAAATCCACCAATTGACTCTGAAAAGATGATTGGATTTTGTAAAAGAAATTCTGAAAATGGCCCCATGCAAGCAACCAATCATACAAATGCAACAAGCCCAAAAGAAAGCAAGAAAACCCCACAATAGGAGAAAAGCAGAAAGCAAAACCAACTAAAGAAGACCTACCCTAACCAAAATTAAAAATAGCACAAAAAGGAAACCTAACCTACTCATGTACAAGGAAAGAGCTGTAAACAACTCAGGACTGGAAATAATGCTTCAAATATTGCCCATTGATAGGTAGTGGGATATCCTCTCTAGTGAGAGTTTTCAAACAAAAAGCATTATCTCCTAGAATCTCTGCAATCTGATAAGGGCCGAGCCAAAGTCTATCAAATTTCCCATGCTCCCATTTTTGGTCATGGGCTTTATCCCATTGTAGAACCAAGTTAGAGATTATAAAGGCTTTGACCTTGGCTCTCCTATAAAACCATCTTTTCATTACACCCTGATGGTTGGAATTTTTTTCTAAGGATTCATCTCTTCTCTCTTCAATATGTAATAGTTCAGGTAAGAGAGCTTCACGCTTATCCTCTCCATCATAATATTCATTGATAAATTGCAGGGTAGGGATCTTTAGTTGGATAGGAAATACAAGTTCCAAACCATACAGTAAGTGATAAGGAGAGGTTCCTAGGGATTTCTTCTGTTTAGTATGATCTGCCCAAAGAGAAAATCTAAGTTGGGTGTGCCAATCTTTCGGGTTCTTCTCTAGCAGCTTATGGATGACTGTCAATAGATTCTTATTGGAAGAATTAGCCAAACCATTGCCCTGTGGGTAGTAATTAGATTCAAATTTTATGACAATTCCATGATCAAAATCTGAGTTAGAAAATTTCAATGATGCAAATGCATGACCATTATCACAAACTAAAGCCAATGGACATCCAGAGAGATTAATAATACCCGATTCTACGAAATTGATTACCACCTCAGAAGTGCATTGCTTGCATGCAAGATTCTTGATCCACCTAGTAAAGTAATCAGTTACAGTAAGAATATACCTGTTGCTTGCAAAGGAAGGTGGATCGATTGGACCTATGAAGTCCATTCCCCATTGTGAAAATGTTTTTATGTCTATGACTGGTTGAAGTGGAAGGGCTGCACGTTTCTACCTACTTGTTGTAGTCTGACACACATGACAAGTCCTCACATGGTTATGTATATCTTTGAGAAAGGTAGGCCAATAATAGCTTGCCCTCAAGATCTAATTTGCAGTGGAAGGTGAAGAGCCATGGCCTGTGCCATATTTTCCATGAAATTCAAACATCACCCTTCCAGATTCTTCCTTCCCTAGGTACCTCAAATAAACCCCCTCATGATTTCTCTTATACAAGATAACTCCTTTCACCATAAAACTACCACTCTTCAAATGCAAAAATCTCCTTCGTACTACATCAAGGTGTTTAGGACACTGCTGGTTCAACAGATAGTAGATGATTTCATCATACCAGTCTCCTGGAGACACTTCTTGGAGGTGACTGAGCTGTGAGGTTAGGACCTATCTCAGCCATTGCCTTTGTCAGTCCCTGCCCTCTCACCAATTTCATAGGCTAGATCTCAATATCATATTTATATAACATAGTTACCGACTTAGCCCTTTGTTCTCTCAATTCATTTTGCATTAGTAACAAATTTACACCACATGATCAATTACTATATCAAGGACCTTATTTCTCAAGATATAGTGTTTGAACTTCTTTACTGCTCGGTCCATGGCATAAGCCTGTTTTTCTATATTAGGATATCTTAGTTCTGCATCCTTCAGAGGAGCACTCATAAAGGCTATGGGATGTTCATTCCCTTGGTTTGACTTCTGGGTCAGCATGCGAGCACATGAGTGTCCTGAAGCAAACAAATATATATAAAAGGGTTTGGCATAACCAGGACTTACCAATACTAGAGCTTCAACAATAACTCTCTCAATTTTTGCAAGTGTCTCCCTAAATTTTGCAGTCCATTCAACCTTTTCTTCCAGTTTCAACATGGCATTCAAGGGCTTTACTATTTCTGCAAATCCAATGATAAAATTTCTAATGAAGTTAATTTTCCCAAAGAATGACTTCATTTCCTTTTTGCTTGCAAGAGGCTGAATTTTTAGTATAGCCACTACCCGTTCTGGATCAATTGAAATACCATGTTCTGAAACAACATTCCCTGACAAATTCCCCTCAGAGACTCCAAATATGCACTTCTTGGGATTAAGTGAGATGTCAAAATCTCTGCACCTTTGGAATACTTGGCAAAAATTTGCAATATGATCACCTCTCCTCTTAGAAAAGTCTGTCAAATCATCCATGTAAATGATGATGCACTTGCCAACAATGTCTTTGAAAGAAACAACCATTGCCCTCTGGAATGTAGCCCCGACATTGATTAATCCAAAGGGCATTTTTTTGTAAGCAAAAGTTCCCCATTTTGTAGTAAAGGCAATTTTGTGCCTATCCTCATATTGTACCATAACTTGATTGTATCTAGAGTACCCATCCAAAAAAGACATCATCTGAGACCCATTAACAATCTGAAGTACTTCATCGAGTTAAGGGACTGGATACTTATCCTTCTCTGATGCCTTGTTAAGGTTCTTGAAATCAACACACAGTCTGATTTCTCCATTTTTCTTCCTTACTGGAACCAAGTTTGCAACCCATATGGAATTTCTTATTGGGAATATTATTTGCGTTGAAAGTAGCTTCTACACCTCAATCTAAATGATGGGCTCCAACAGAGCATTAATTGGCCTCTATCTTTGCCTGAATGGCTTAACATTTGACTTCAAGGGAATAGTATGTGTAATGACTAAAGTATCATATGTCTTTAAGCCATCATAGCTCCATGTTATCACATCTTGAGAAGTGTTCAAGGCATCAATAATTCCTCTCCTTTCCTCTAGAGTGCACAATTTACCAATAAAGACATTTTTGACACCCTCCTGGTTCCCCATGTTGTACGTTTCATATTGACTGATGAGAGATTCCCTTTTCACTTGTTGTTCCTGATCTAATATCTTATCTAGATCAAATATTCATTTTAATTGTACCATCCCCATTGGGATATATTAGTTTTTCAGGTTAATGACTCCTTCTAGGTCCATTTCAACCTCTTGAGGTTCTGCCTCATCAATCACCTGGGAAGCAAACACATCACAGCTAGTGATGAAATCAAGAATATGCTTTTCATCCTTAAACACCTAGAAATTTGTAATGTTGTTAGGCACTGAGGGTACTGGGGTGAGCTCCATGGTGAACTTCTTGAAACTTGAGAGCAATGAGGGATGCAATGTACTTGTTGCTTGTGCTAGAGAATCAACAATTTTATTCTTACCTTGGGGAATCAATTGAATGTTGAAGGCATCAAATCCTTTAATGAGATCCCATACTCAGTGCCTGTAGTTGGTCATTCTTTTGTTATGGCATGATTATTGTTTCCTTACTTGTTTAACTACCAACTCAGAATCTCCCAACACTTCCAAGATCCTAACTTCCTTTCTCAAGGCCATTAATAATCCATGGACCAAAGCTTCATATTCAACTACATTATTAGTGCACTAGAATTGGAGTCTATGAGCAAAAAATAGGTTTTACCTTTAGGGCTGATTAGTTCAAATTTGGCTCTAGCACCCTGCTTTGATTTAGATCCATCAAATCTCAATATCCAACAACCATCAGTTCCTGATTTCTCCAAACTAACCTTGTCCTTGCTACTACCCGAAGGCTCTTCAGGAGGCCTTGAGCTCTTCCCTTTTAGATCATTTCGAATGCTTTGTATATCTAGCCTGACAACTTGAGCTAGATTAATGCATTTTTATATCTGATCCATTGCAGTTTTGCATAGGAAACACTCTAGCTCAGAGTGAGGAGTATTGTGAACTCTACACCAATTGGGGAGCAAAAATTCCTTAAAATCCATATTTCTACCCAGCTGAAACTGATCCTCCATACACTTCTGGATACACTCTTGGAAATTATCCAACAAGATGAGTTTATCTTCCTGATCACCAAGTTCCTTTGTTTGTTCAAGTAGTACTTCAAAATTGTTGGCTCCTAATGTGGATTCATCAAAGAATCATTGCAACATAAAAAATTCTTCTATGTCTGAAATAGGGGTGGCTAGGACATAGTTCCCGATGCTGACCTCTGACACCAATATCTCATTCAAAGTATTATGATATTCAATGATCACATACTTCATTCTTGATTCTCTTTCAATTCTGATTTGATTTGGGACTCCTTTCTAAGGGAGCCACATGTGAGAATGATTTGTGGATGTATATCCATTTAGTGCCTTGGTGAAATATCGACCCAAGATCAAACCATAAGTGTCAGGAATATTTTCCACCTGAATATTACGTACTTGTTGCACTCTAGGATCTAAATAAACTTGCATGGGGATCATGTTCAGTTCTCCCACTCTATTTACCTTTATTTTGTCCAATTGGGTGACCTTCTTTTGAGAGGCTATAGGGGTAATACCTAGATCCCTATAGAAAAAAAAACCCATAACGTTTGTAGATGCCCCTGAATCCAGAAGACAATTGTGCAGATTCTTCTCAAATATACAAATAGAAATCAAGAATGGAGATGTTTTCATCTTGTCCTAGAATAAAATCAATTGAGTGTCAACTTGGTTCTTATCCTTTGATTTACCCCTGTCTCTGGGTTGTGCTTGACTTGGAACTTTAGGTGCCTATGAACTAGGAGGTATGCTAACTGCCTCGTTGACTAATACTCCTTGTGGTGTTGTACTTGAATTGAAAGAACCTAGGACTACATTTATGATTTCAGGAACCCTTAACAACTCAAAAGAAGAGAGGCCCACATTTAATTTTCTGAGTTCTTTAGTCACATATTCACCTAATTATCCCACATTCATGTCAGTGTGGGTCTCCTTAGAATGACCAATCTCCTTATCCTTTGCTACATCAAAATTGCTTGCTTTTGACACATCAGGTTGTCCTCCTTTTGCAAAGTATTGAGTTGGAACCTGAGGGTAAGATGGATTATTGTTGGCATGTGGGTTTGGTGGGGTGGTAAAATTGTTTGGAGGAATAGATGTGGTAAATGGGCCTCCAACTTGTGGATTCCTATTAGGCCTATTCCTCAAATCATAATTTCTTATAGGTTGTTGAAACATCTATACTTCTTCAATACCGACCTCCTCTTCATCCAAGGGACCATTATCATTTTCAGCTCCCTCATTAAATAATTAAGAGATTTCATCTTCATTGAGCACTTTTTCAGCCTCTTCATTCTGGCTACTTGACTCATCCTCTGGTTTATTCTCTTCATCCCTCGGGAAAGGAGCATGATTCAACACCAAAACTGGGGAACCATATGGATTACAGGGTACCACCTCCCGACCAGTGGAGTTGTTTTCAAATTCATACTGAAAGATGGAGGCAATAGTTTGAAATTCAGAACAATCAAGATCAAAGTGTTGGCTTGTCTTGTGAATCCTGCACCAGCCTGACAAAGCTGCTTCAGCTAGATATACTCTACTCGAAGGTTTCTCTTGATTGGAAGGTTGGTCCAGTGGAGTGGGGACTCCTCCATTATTAGGTCTGGTATTCCATGACCTATTCTACTTAGGTGGCTATCTCCTTTCAAACCCTTGTCCACCTTGTTGACCTCTATCAAAGTTTTGACTAGAACCCTAGCCTCTTTCAAAAATATGATTCTTCACTTGCTCGATTAGCTCATCTAACCTTTCCTTATCAAGACTACTATAAGGCATTGAATTTACATTATTTGGTGGGTATCCTGACACTCCTCCAGGACCCGTAGACTGATTCAAAACTTCTGAGTTTTGCAAATATATAGGGAAACCAACTTGTGTTTGTGGATAAAGTGGTTGATTGACACTCTGCTGTGGATAAGTAGGCATTGGGTGAGCCTGACTTATTGGATGGCCTGGGTGTGGAATCAAAGGTAGTTGTGGAATGGGATTCATAATGGGGGAATGATTAGACAAATCCTAGTTGAGAGCTTGGACTTGTTCAAGGTGAGCAATAGGTCCCAAATATGGCAAAGGTCTCGATAGGTGTTTTTTCAGATCAATGCTAGTTTTAACTACCTTTGTATATGTAGTGAATGGGGTAGTTGGAGGATTAGTTCTCCACTTAAGGAAGGTGGATGTAAGAATATATAGGGCATCAAAATAGAATTCTAAGGCAGTGGCATTATCCACATCATAAGGTGTTTGCAATCTAGTGTATGCATGGTGGAGCCTATTATTGAATGATCCTATAGGCTCATTGACTTCTCTCTTAAATCTGGTAAACTTCATGTAAAGCTCATTGACATTGATGGGAATTGTAAACTTCTATAGAAATGCAGCCTCAAGTTTAGCCCAGTTATGGATGAATGTAGCAAGCAAGTGGTTGTACCAGTAAAAGGCCTCTTCTCCTAGAGAGTAAGGGAAAACTCTACATGCAAAATCTTCAGGATTAATCCCTCTATCCCTCAGATAGGTCTAAAAAATCCTAATATGTTCCTCTTTTGTTCTATTAGGATCAATCATGCAAAAATTAGAGAAAAAATGCTCAAGGTTCTTGGGCATAACATTGTAGTTGTTGAAGGATAGAGGGGATGGGTTGTTTACCAAGAAATCCATCGACAAAGGTGGAGGTGGTAAAGGCTGAGTGATGAATGGTTGGGATTGTTGAATGGAACCAACCTTAGAATCAAATGAAGATGAGGTGGATGAGGGTGAGGATGGTGGAAATGATGGATTTGATGATGATTCCTCCCTTGTTCTGGTCCTTCTTGACTTAGTTGGAGGTGGCAATTCTTGAAACTCCCTTTCTTCTCCTGGGGTAGATCTGGTTCTCCTTCTGAGTCTCTCAAGAGAAAGGGTTTTTATAAAACCCTCCAACTTTCTTATTCAGGTCCCTCCTTCTAGCACCAATCCTATTGATGGTGTTTTCTGCACAACAACAACTCAAACAAAATATAAAATATCCTATGTCTCTTGAAAGGTTGATTTCTATGAGCAAAGACATAACCCCAAGGTATCTCAGGTGTCAGGTCATGATAGTGCAGTGGAGCTACTTAGTGATAAATGTGAAAATGCTGGTAATCACAAAGGGACCTTACAAAGAAAATGCTGGAGACTTTAAACTTATTAGATTTTTTTGCAATATAACGATACTCGAATTCCTGGTTTAACCAAAGTTCAAAGAAATAAAAAAAGATAAAGGGTTTCAAAAATCCTAAGATTGATATTACTCCTAAGATCAACAATACCAATGAAGAAATACTTGGAACAAACCAATCCATTTAAAAATACTTTATATTTAAACTAGGTTATACCTACAATCTCATAGAAATAGTGCAATCTTCTAAGGAATTAAAGATTATCAGATTATGCACATTCATCCAAGCCAACCTTAATTTTGCAGTTGACATGGACAAGTGCCCACAATTGAACTAAGCACATAAATAACATGTACAGGTTGAACTTGCAGAACAATTCCACAATCAAGAAGCTGCCCAAAGTATGAACTAGAGTTTGCAACAACACTCCAAGCATTAAATCACAAGCACCATTAAATTATTTACTCTAAATCTAAAATTCATTCATATATTTCCAATAAATTTAGAAGATAAAATAAGAACCATGTAAGACAAATCAATCCAAAGAATACACCAATAATAACACAATGTCTTCACTTGTATTAAATCACCAGTAATGGAAACAATTTTGATATTATGTATTACAACATTTTCTTGAAAATGAAAATAATTCCTAATTCTTTTAATCTACTATCTAACCCTTTACAAACTTGTGTAACCTCTATTTTCCAACAATAACTTGATTTTTTTCTAACCAACCAACCCAAAAATGAGGCAAAATGCCATACTTAAAGAAATCTTGTCCCATGTTGACCTGAGCTAGGGTTACAGGGAAGGTCAGCCACCAACCATATTAGCCCAAACAACCCGCAATAAATCGTTGTCCTGAAATGAATGCATGAGGTGCCCCTTTAGATCGACCTGAGATCTCTACAAATCTTGATTTAGATCGAACAAATCTTGTAGGTCCTTTTTCCATTAATGTCCTGCTGGCACAAAGCAATATAAGGGTAACACACGCGTTATATGAGTGTAAATACGAGCCACTGACCAACGACCGAGCTGGGCCTCTCCAACGACTCCGATCAAGTCAAACTAGTTTGAATTCCCCGATGTCACACCCAACTTGGATGAACGACCCTCGAGCACATTGATGTAGTCATGCTCAAGCGAGTTTCACTTGCCCATAACCACAAAATGTACCTGGTTGTAATCTTGCAAATCTCGCAAAGTACACCCACTTCTTCCTCTCAACCTCGGCAACAACAACCTACCCGATCCAACCTAATCATCAAAGGAATCTAGAACAAACATGAGAATCCAATAAAACTTCATTAAAGAAACCCCCTGCCAAGATTTGGGATTTTCACCCCCTTGCGGAATTCAGGTCAAGAAGGAATTTTGGGCCAGGTGGATTTTAGTGAGAGAAGCATAAAAATACCAAACGGCCAATTAGTCATTAGTCAAAACTCCAAAAATTTCTGTAGATATCATTAAATCATCCAAATCCATCATGCAATGCAAAACCATTAATCGTCAACTCATGAATCCCCTCAGTCTTCGTGAAATAATAGACTTTCAGAAAAATCTGACAGGGACGAAAATCATTGAAACCAACAAAACTTAGCATATCACGGGAAAATGAAGTAGGGACAAATTATCAGGATTTTCCCAAGGCAACGAATTCCTACGAAGTCAACAAAATTCTCACGTCGTTGATCAAAAATCTGCCCCCCCAACGGCCCCAAAGAAACTAAAACCATGCCACCATGGGCCACTTATTCAATCACCGATGTAAGGCAGTAAATCGTGCCATTGCAAGTCAAGTCGAAAGTCTCGACGGTATGGAAATGAACCACACAACCACGCTAGATGGACCAACCTTGTGCTACTGCGCCATTGAACAAAGACTCCTGTGGTAGGGCAAGACCACCATGCTACCGGACCATTGAACAAAGCCCTTGCGGTATTGAGGTAAACAACCCAAGACACAACCCAGGAAAATAAAGAGGAGAAGGAAATTTTAGAGGAAATTGGGGAAGACAAAATTCCATGGAGTACCAAAATCTCTGAAGACAGCGCAAAACCAACCAAAAGATGCAAATTGAAGGAACAAAGGAAAATCGGAAAAAATCAAGGAAAACGGATTTCCACAGAGCACCAAAATCTCTAAAGATAGAGGAAAACTAGCCCCGTCAGGCTTCTTAGGCATTCGGGGAAATCCGCCTGAGGGGAAAAATCTCAAAAATAGGTAAAAACCTAAAATTGTCCAAAAGACTTAGAATTTTCAAAGTGTTAGCATAATGGGGGTAGTTTACAAGCAAGATAAGCATTTAAGAACATTGTAAAGTAACCCAAATCTAGGACCAAAGGACCAAAGCACCAAAAACCCAAAAACTCAAGATTTTCAAAGACAAGCTCAAAAAAGGGCAAGGCCATAGAAAATACCAAAAAGGAAAAGCAAAAGAGGGTCCCTAGTTTTAGTGGGGCCTGTGTGAAAAACTAAACAATAGAAACCACAAAAAGGTATTCATTACAAGACATTTGACCTTACCCTTTTGATCCAAGTGTGGATATGATACCATTTCCTAGACATTGCGAATTCTCGAAATACAACAAGTACAACGGTAAAACAAATCCAATTGACCATCATAAACCATGAGTTTAGAATTTGCACAAGAAGAAACATATCTAATGAGGTTATTTCAAAGGAGCCTAGGACGTGAATGCATGGAATGGTTTTCTAAACTACAACTAGGGATTCAAAATTTTGAAGAACTAGTCAACAGGTTTATCTCACAATATTCCTTTAATATTCAACATGATGCCACAATAAAGGACAGTTACAACATGAAAAAAAAAGGGTGAGACATTCCTTTCATTTCTACAATGATGGGAAGGTTATTTGCTACGTACCCTCGCTTAATACTTGAAGAAGAGAAAATGGAACTATTCATTGATAGCCTAACTGATGAAATGAGCTATAGGCTCAAACTATAATGTCCTCCTACATTTGAAAAAGTGATTGAAAATGGCCTTAAAATCTAGGAAGCTTTGGTCAAAATAGGGGTGATAAAACATTACAATGAAAAATCAAACAATGCAAAACTCTTCAAATCACTATGGCAACAATGAAAAACCTAAGTTTTGGCAAAATAATAGAAATACTAGAAACAATGATACTATGAATGACATACAAAAAGTGAAACCAGTATTTAATTTGATGCCTACTACTGCAAATAAAAATAAAAATAGTGACCAAAACATCAAACAAAATGTCAATCAAAACAACAATCCGAACAATGGAGAATCTAAACCAAAATCATATCAAAAATCATCAAACCGATGTAGATTCACACCATTGGGGAAAACACTATAATCAACAATGAGAGAGCTTATTGCAAATGGACTTATCACCACACATGAAGCAAGATTTTTGGATCCAAAAGTAAAACCACCTTGGTGGAATGACACAGACTATTGTAACTTCCATGAAAATAAGGCACACAAGGCAAATGATTGCATGGAGTTAAAACATCTAGTCCAAGATTTGATTGATAATAAAAAGGTATACGTAGAAGGACATCAAACCAGAAATGATCATACTGATTTAAAGATCCTTTACCAAATTATGAAAAGGGAGAGTCTTCTACAAACGGTAAAGGTAAAACTGTCAACTACGTTTATGATGGCACAATATTTTGTATTTATGAAGCTGAGAGTGATGTTGTCACTGATAATAAAATTGATAACATTGGAACCCATGACATAATACCACTAGATCTGATCCCAAACAAAGATAGATCCAACAATCAGGTTAATGTCATCAAAATCAAAGAGAAACAAAATTCCTTGCCAATCAATGTAACCACAAGGGGGCAATCCAAATTAATATTGAAAGGAGTTTCATCCAAAAAAATACTCCCCCTTCGAATCAATACAACATAGTCAAGAAACTATAAAAAATACCAGTGCAAATATCGATATTAGAACTCCTTAAAATCTCAACATCGCATAAGGAAGTTTTGGAATAAGCTCTTGTGGCTGTCACAATGGCCAAAAATGTGGATGTCTATCAATTTCAAGCTATGGTGGGACATTTGAATGTGCCTCATTGTTTATCATTCTTTGAACAAGATGATGTGTCACTTAATCATCCACACAATATTGCACTTCATATTGAAGTCTTGATCCACAAACACCATGTTAAATGTGTCCTAATAGATGGTGGAGCAGGTTTAAACATTTTCACTTTAAAATTAATTTGTGTAGTAGGTTATTCTGATAATGCTATATATGCCCGAAGGAAAATGACAATAAAAGCCTATTATGAAGAAGAGAGATCCTCCAAGGGAATGATCATGTTGCCTATTCAAGTAGGACCAATGGTGAAGAATATAACTTTCCAAGTGCTAAAAAGAGAGATAACGTATAATATACTCTTGGGACATCCATGGATTCATGAAATGCAAGTAGTGCCTTCAACTCATCAACAATGTTTAAAATTTCCAGTCAATGGCCAAAAAGTGATTGTATCAGTTGACTACAACAATCCACAACATTCTAACATGCTTAAAACATCTCAAGACACCTTTGTGCCCCATAATAGAGAAGCTAGCACTTCCAATTCATCGAACGGTGAAAATAACCCAAATATTATATCTAAGTGGGTTGAGAAAAAGGTCCAATCAAAGGATACAAGTGTTGTTGATTCCACTCTTTCAGATGATAAGGGTCCACTAAATTCTCTATCACAAGAATTTCAAGAAAAGATCTAGTTAACCGACAAAGGCATGGGACAATATTCTATTGAGAAATCTCTATGTGTTTCATAATTGATGCCATCTCCAAGGTCATATTGACAACCATCAACGATAACATGAAAACCATCATAACCTACCACAATTTTGGATGAAATATTTGTGAAAGCTGGTACTCTAGAAGATGAATCAGAAGACAAGGCCATCCTCAATTGGCTATACCAAGACAAATAAGCATCAACATCAGAAAATATTAGCATAAAGAAAGATAAATACGGGAAAGGAAAATCTATTTTAGAGAAAATGGGGCATGAGGGACAATGACTTGTTGAAAAAATTAACAAAAGGCATCATAGAACCCATTCAACCTCTCACACTTCAGCCAAAAGACAAAATAGGACTGGGTTATATAGGGGAATCAAAAGAGGAAATGACTCAGAAAGCAGTTGAAAGAATCCTACAAATGAGAGATAGTTCTGAAATAGATTCCAATGAGTATGAATGGGATCTTTATTCTAATGTATCATACACATACATACAAATTGATGTCATAAAAGAGTATGCACCCACACATGAGGAGGGAAAGAGCTCAGGGACTAGACCACTCGTATTTGAATCCCAAAATATCAATGACTCAAGTGAGGATGGACAAACATTAAGTGAGCTAGATGATTTGGAGGAAAGTAATATCATAGTCCTAGATATGCCTAATGACACCCCTGGCACCATAGCTATTCAAACCCTTACTTCCATTGACCAAAGTCAATTTGATGAATTTTGTCCCTTAATACATCCTGAAATTATCGATTGGGAACCAACCAAATCTATTAATGTACCCATCTTTTTGAATGATGATGCTATCATAAAATTCCTTTGTTGTGATGAACTTGACACAAGTTATAATCATAAATCTCATAACAAATTTTTTAGACAAGAGGGTGTCAAATCTTCCAGTTACAAAATTGAAAATAGGAATAATAGATCTAATGGTGAAAAGTATTCAATGGCAACATTAGATCTCAAAAAAGTAAAAATAATGAACACATCAGATGGTGAAAACCTCTTCGAGGCACTAAAAGATGGGAGATTTGACACCCTTCCAGAGCATTATCATGAAAGGTCATTAGTACTGGTGGAGCCTACATAGTCTATTAACATTGGCATAACATAAAAGGCAAATATTTTGCGTCTGGCAGCATCTATGACTGAACAAGAAAATCCTGAATTTGTCAAGTTATTTGAAGAAAGAAACATTAACTTTCTTGGTCATACTCTGGTATACCAGGTTTAGATCAAGATATTTTAATGCATCATTTATCTCTACCATCTAGGATTAAACCTCTGAAACAAAAAATAAGGAAGATGCATCCACATATTGCCTTGATGGTAAAAGTCGAGCTGAAGAAGTTGTTAGATGTAGGATTCATCAGGTCTATCGATTATGTTGAGTGGATATCAAATATTGTCCCTGTATCAAAGCTAGAGAATAGTATCAAAATATGTATAGATTTTAGAGATCTGAATAAGGCATGTCCCAAGGATGATTTCCCCTTACCTAACATTGACATCATTATGGAATGAATAATAGGACATGCCATGTTATTAGTAATGGATGGTTTCTTCGGCTACAACCAAATCAAGATAGCACCAGATGATCAGGAGAAAACCGCATTCACATGTCCATGGGGAAATTTTTGTTGGAATGTCATACCCTTTGGGTTAAAGAATGCAGGGGAAACATATCAATGTGCAATGAGTACAATATTCCATGATATGATTCATACCTTTATGGAGGATTACGTGGATGATATCTTAGCAAAGTCATATTCCAGAGAAGGACATCTAGATATCTTGGGAAAAATATTAACAAGGCTAGAGAAGTTCAATGTTAGACTAAATCCTAAGAAATGTGTCTTTGGTGTTACATTGGCAAAACTCTTAGGATACATAGTGTTAGAGAAGGGTATTGAAGTGGATCCCGCTAAGGTCAAGACAATAATGGAAATGCCACTGCAAAAGAATATCAGTCAACTAAGGGATTTACAATGTAGGCTAAAATCAATCAAAAGATTTATCTCCTAGTTAGCAGACAAAAGTCATCCATTTAATAACTTGTTGCATAAAAATTTCTTGTTCAAATGGGATCAAGGGTGTGAAATGACTTTCAACCAAATAAAAAAATATTTGATGTTGCCACCTATTCTCATGCCACCTACAAAAGGTAGACCTTTACTACTATACATTGCACCAAAAAACATTTATTTAGGAGCATTATTGACACAAGAAGATTATGAGGGAAGGGAACAAGCTATTTACTACATCAGCAGGACTCTGAATGGCTATGAAATAAATTACACCTTCATGAAGAAATCTTGTTTGGCAGTGGTATTTTCTACCCAATAGTTGCGGCATTACATGTTGACTCACACACTCAGGCTCATAGCAAAGATTGACCCATTAAAATATCTACTCAACAAGGTTGCTTTAATAGGTAGACTGGTCAAGTGGGTCATGGTTTTAAGCGAAGTTGATATCCAGTATGTGGAAAGGAGAGCCATCAAATTTCAAGTAATTTCCAAAAAATTAGCTGAAGCTTCATTAATTGATGATCGCCCTATGAAAATTGAGTTTCTTGATGCATACATTCTTACTATGACAACACAACAATGGAGGCTTTATTTTTATGGGTCATACACATAAAGAGGATCTAGTGTGGGAATATTGTTTGTTACACCTCAAGGACACACCATCCCAAGGTCTTATAGACTCATGGTCCCATGTACCAATAATGTAGCTGAGTATGAGGCACTAATCATTTGCGTTAAGGTAGAAATTGAATGGAGGGTCACAGAGCTACAAGTGTACGAAGATTCACAATTAGTCATTTATCAAGTAAATGATGAATATCAAATGAAAGATGAGAAGTTGATGCCATATAAGAAAATTATCAATGATCTCAAAAATTACTTTGTGGATATCAAATTTGAATAAATTACAAGGGTAGAAAACAAAGTTGTAGATGCTATGGCGACAATTGCTAGAAAAATGTGGTCATTATGAGTTTATGGTAGAACAAGTGTCCAATCCTACTTATGATAATCCTGAATCTCAAAACATATGCCATGTAGATTTAATTGAATCCTCCATCTATGGAAAGACCTATTCTTACCTAAAAGATAACATCCTTCCTCCCGATCTTTCCAGAAATGAGAAACGCAAATTCATCCGTTAATCGGCCTGACATACTTTACCGTTGAGGTGTAGATGGTACTCTTCTTCGGTGTCTAGAATAAAAAAAATATGAGACAACCTTACGTGAGGTTCATGAAGGTGTTTGTGGAACTCATTCAAGTGGGCTAACTCTAGCAAAGAAACTCCTCCGTTTGGGGTATTGCTGGCCGAAGATGGAGAAGGAGTCTTATAATTTTGTTAAGAAATTCTAGAAGTGTCAGATCCATAGTAACCTAATCCACACACTAGCATAATAATTACAACCATTTACATCAAAATGGCCCTTTTGTCTGTGGGGACTAGACCTGATAGGAAAGATAAACCCTTCTTCATCCAATGGACACAAATTTATAATCACAACAACGAAATACTTTACAAAATGGATAGAAGTGGTTTCGTTAACAACAATCACTGGTAAGAAAATATCTTCCTTCATATTGAATTATCTCATCTATCGGTATGGCGTACATCAGTCCATTATCACAGACAATGGAAGACCATTCAAAAATCAAGATGTCCAAGAATTTTGTGAGAGGTTTCACATCCAACATCATTTCTCAACACCGTACTACCCTCAGGGAAATGGCCAAGCAAAGGCCTCCAACAAGATAATTCTGAAAATACTAAAGAACAATTAATGATGTTGGACATGATTAACATGTTCAACTCAATCCTGAATTATGGGCCTATAGAACCAGCATCAGAATGCCTACATGAGCTACACCATATGACTTGGTAGATGGATCAGAGGCCATAATACCCATTGAGGTAGAGATTCCATCACTTCGTGTGTCACTAAAGGGAATTGTTTTAGATGAATATTATAGAGTTTCTAGACTTGAAGAACTAGAACTATTGGATGAACGTCGCCAACAAGCTATTAATCATTTGAAAGGCATACCAATAGAGAATGTCCAGAAGCTACAATCACAGGGTAAAGGCTAGGGTCTTTCAGGTTGGTGACCTGGTTCTAAAGGAAAAACCTATAAATCAACAGGATAGAGAAAAAAAGAAAAATTTGAACCTAACTGGCTAGGTCCTTTTGTCATCATATCAATCTATTGATCAGGAGCATATCAACTTTCAACACCTGAAGGGGATCCGTTTGATGAACCTATCAACAATATTCATCTTAGAAAGTTCTATACTTGAATCACCTAGTGCATGGTGCGAGTCATGGGAAAATAGTTTCCTTGAGGAAAACTTGGAAAATAGGCATTTTGGTAATAGAAAAATACAAAAAAAAGTCAAAAAGATAAAAAAATACAAGAAAATTCAAAAAGAGAAAAATACAAAAAACTCATAAAATATTAAAAAGTGCAATAAAAACATGTAGTGAAAACCTGGAAACAGGCACTACTTGTGATTTAAACTAGATTTTCCATCTATTTGAGACATGTCATGGTCGTTGAATTTCCCTATCATTTCCATTTAGTATCATTAATCATTGCAACATGGTTGTGTCTCACCCTAGCTTGGGGGAAAAACCGTGAACTCACTAAGGGCAATTAGCTTGAGCTTAAACAAATAGAAAAAAAATAGTATGACAACAAAGTAAACACAATGATCAACATGGAACTCATACATTGGACATACATTGAACATCTGAACATTACATGAAATCAACTATCCAAATCAACACAGCTAAAATCAAGATCAAATCAAGTTAGCTGTTAGGTGGATGATACTCTTTTGAATAAATTTTTTATCGCAATATGTTTGAATGTTTAACATGTGTACTTTGATTATTGTAATCATTTCTTTGGAGCAACTCAATGATATATTGAACTAGAGAAGCTAGGAAGGAGAATGATATTTTCATTGTTTGCTATCTGTGAATTATTTATTTATTGTGTGAATTGTCATGGGACGTGCTCTACAAAGTATCATTGATGACATTCCAAATTTACATGGTATAATGATTAATTCTTGTCTATTTACGCAATAAATGCTCAGGTCATCTTGGTTTAATTGTACCTAGATTCTTGTGTTCACTTGCAAAATAAAAAATCATGAAAGAAGTACTCAAGTCATCATGGTATAACTTATACCATTGATTCTTGTGCTCACTTTCAACATTCTAAAAGCTCAATGATGAAAAAAAACACATATAAGAGGACTGTTAATATGGAAATTTTGCATATAGATTTGCATAGTAGACATTAGATGACATTTATGTTAGTTATGCTTATGCAAAGTATTTTTGTTCCAAAGAGGGGTAATCAAATTCCAACACGATGTTAACTTTCTTCATTAACAAATTGTGTATAATTGACATTATAAAAAAAAACATCATCATGCCCATGTAGTTGCATCATCATTTTCATTTGCATACATTAGAAATCATTTTTATTATCATTTCATCATTCATACATTTGAATCAATTAATTTTTGCATTCATCATATCATATTTTCCATATCACATAAAAGTTGCATAAGAAAATCTCAAAAATAAATCTATATCATTGCATTTCCACTCACATTCATTCAACATATCATTTATCATACACCATTTTCATCCATTTATTACATCATATATTTGCATTTGCACAAAAATGAAAATGCACACATCCCATTTACATCGCATATCATAAATTATTTAAACCATTATATTCACATTCATTTATATAGGCACATCATCATATAAAATATAAATCATCATGCAGCCATACATCATATATCCATACATCAACATGAGTCATATAAACACATTAAATGTCAAAGATAAAACATCATAAATCATCATAGAATATCACATGATCATTAAATGCATCCATAACATGTCATGTAAATAATCACAAGCATATAAACATAGAAATTAAAGTGCACCCATCATAAAATCATGGTACCCACATATAGATCAATCAATCTACTGCGTATCATATAGATCTCAAAAATCATAAATGTCACGTACACAAAGATGTCTAAAATATAAAGAGATACAATATCAAAACTGGAAATATTGGAGTATATATCATGTCTCAAATCCATCACGAATCATATCATGCAGCTAGGATGTGCTATTGCTAGACGGTCTAGGAATCTCAAGGCCAGTACCTCCCCCACCAGATGGAACAATACCTCCCCCACCAGATGGACCGAGACCTCCTGGATCTCTTTGTGGCGGTCGAGTCACACCCTCATTAAAAGTCTTGGTATGAGTCATGCCTAATTGCGATTGCACATAACTGACTCTTTGCTCAAAGGGGACTGCATCATGGTATCTACCTCTATAAAAATCTACCCCCACATGAAGAAAATATCTCATGTAATCACCCATAGTAGTACCCTCGACTATCCTTTTTAATCTATCAGTGGTAGTTTGGACCTACTCTGCAATCTATCTAGCTTTATCATGCTCTAATGTTAATGTGGCAATCTATGTTTTCATAGCTGCCAAGTATCATTGTACCTACATAAGAGTCTGTGCCTGAGTCTAGGTTTGAGTCTACATATGAGTTTGGGTCTATGCTAATAAACCTTGTGCTTGTACCAACTACCCCTATAGAGTCTGTAACTACACTTGTAGATTGAAAATATGAGTCCGTTGATACTGAGAAGGCACCCCAATACACACACACTAACTAGATGGTGCTACCAATGATCGCCTCTTATGAGGCACCATAAGAACACGTACATCCACATTACCCTCATCTCCATCACTATCATCATCACCCCCACTATCATCCCCCTCCTCACTACCATCACCACCATCACCACCATCATCATCCTCCTCCTCATAATCATCACTATCCTCCTCCTCCAAAGGTAATGGCATTGGCTCATCTGAAATGGTAATCCGTGGAAAGGGATGTAATACAAGATACTCTACATAATCAGGCATGATAGGTGCCATGATGATGTTTGGACAAATGTCCCACTATAAAGGCTATAAAGCTTGGTACTCCTTAACTACGACATCATAGGAAAAGGAAAGGTCCCCAATCTGCTGATAACCATAATGAGCAATGCCCTCGGGCATGCCCTGAACACTGCCATACTGTCTAAGCACTCTCCTCAATAAAAATATCTCCAACATAAATTGAGTCCAACCAATCAATATCATCGAATGACAAAGATATGGAAGCTGAATATCAACATCATCCCAGTGCTTGTAGTTGAGGTAAGGTCGCCATGTGATGGCCTCAACATCATCCAACACTCATCTCCAGTTCTCTAGCTTACCCATTCTAGGATGAGTAATTTGAACTATATAAATATGCATGTATGGCCTCATGGCTAGTTGTTGTCTCACCAAGACTAGACATGTAACAACAATGTGTTCCCATGCTCACAGCTGTAGTAAAGTAACCCCTGCCGACAAACTATGACCTCAGAGGTAGACAACTAAATGAAAATCATGATAAAGGTGGGAAAGCATACACATGACCCAAGCATATCTCGTCTGATGAACTATCATGCTCTCCAAACAACGACCCCAACCAATAGAAATTCCCTTTGGCCTACGATCAAGATAAAGTAATCCTCCAATGAAACCAACAAGTACTAAAGGTAGAGTGGCATAGGCATCCACCATCTCACACCATGGGATCTCGTAACCACTAATCCTATCATCCTGGAATACTCTACAGAGAGAATCAATCTTGCCTTTCTCATGAACATCATATAGCATAAGGTCACTTACAACTGGAATCCTCAAAATTTGTCATACGTCCTTGGGAGTGATAGTCATCTCGCTAGTAGGAAGGTGGAAAGTATTATGCTCACTGTGAAATCTCTCTGCTAAAGCTATCAACAGACCCCGATTAATCCTAATTTGGGGCATATCTAAGAGAGAAGCCAAACCACAATGCACAATCACTGCTGTCTTAGGCTGCACTAGCTATGGTATCAAATCAAATATCCTTAGAAACCTCTCTTGAACCTGGAGGTTTGTCAATGTGTCCATCAACAAGAAATGTTTGAAGTCAGTAATCTATGTCAATTTCACAAATATCAATGAACCTATCAAATCTAAATAGCTCTGGTGAGACTTTGATCAAATCTCATGAGCGACCATCAATCAACGTCGCCTATCATGAGGTCAATTAAATAAAATCAACCTCGCCTATCATGAGGTTTATTAATTAGAAATAATTATTCCTCGCCTATCATGAGGTTAATTATTGTCAATCAATCATCAAACCTCAACTATCACGAGGATAAACATCATTTACTCTACTATGATCATCATTCATATCAGACCAAAGGTTGACACAATAAAAAATTAACAACATCAAGGATAAAATTGACAAAATTCATCATTCTGATATTGATGCGCTAAAACAGTGTGTTGATGCGTGAAAATTTTCAACACGCAATTTCATTTGGTCAAAGTGCTAAAACAAAGAGTCAAAGTGCTAAAGAAGTCTATGCACTACTTGATTTGGTCAATGGGCCATTTCAGGTGGTCAAAGTGCTAAATCATCCCAAGCGCCATTTTATCTAGCCTATGCACTATTCAATTTGTCCCATGCACTAAAACAACCTATGCACTAAACTAATCTATAGGTGTGCTACACAAACTCATCCAGGCGCTAAATTATTCTATGCGCTTATCTACCCAACAAACGCGCTAATACAGTTCACTAAGGCGTTAATCTATTTGACACACTACAACAACTAGTCTATGCGCTACATCAGTCCATGTATGTGTTAAAATAATTCAAAATTTTAAAAACTAAATAAAATCATTAAAATAAAAAATACATGAAAAAATAGAAGGTAAAAGGGAACATACCAGAGGTCCGTACATGGCCGGGTTGTTGTGTCGATGCACGCGCTCAAAACAATGAGTGTGATCAGGAATAGGCATCTTGATCCAAATTTCTCAAAATCACTCTAACAAATTTGAAAACTCAAATGCACAAATGAATTCAAAATTACGTCTTTTTCACTTTTTATAGAGTAATTAAGTGGATTTTTATGGGATTTATTAAATTTATTTACTCGGAGATTAATTCAACTTCTTCAGAGGGGAATTTTCATAAATTTTTGTTGGGAGATAAATTATTTCATCATCGAATCATTATCAAATCTACAGAAAATCATAAAAAAATTAGAAAAATTGAAAAAGTCCAAAAAAATAAAAAATTCATCAATTTATCTCCCAAGGGGGCACATATCCATCATCGCAGCAAAATCAACGTCTAGGGCATACTAATTTTTTTTTGTCGATACTAGCAGCAACAAAATTTTCTTTGAAGCAATGCGTAAACACATCACTTCAAAGAGGGGCAAAATGTATACACCTAAAAATGGTTTGGACAATCTACATAGATCACCTTTAATTCTTCAAATTACATTATTTATTCTTAATTAAATAAAACAAATTAATACTTTGTTTTATTTAATTGTCACTATTAAATTCTATTTCACATCATCATCATCTGAATTAAATAAACAAGTTTAATACTTCATTTTATTTAATTATCATATTTTCTTCCATATTTATTTAATAAATAGACTTCTATAGTTTGTTTTATTAAATTAAATATCTTCTTGCATAAATTGAATAAATCCAAAATATTTAATTTAAATGCATTCTACAACTATCTCCCATTTTAAATCAAAAGTTACACAAATCAAATTATATATTATATGTCTAATTTATGTCTAAATTAATTGACTTAAACCTTCACGGGAAAACTCAGAGACAAATTGAAGACAAATTTGTAGGCAACTCCTTCATTGGTTCCATCAATCCTTCCTATCATCTGGCTTAATGTTTTTATGTGAAGAAACAATCCCCATAATCTTCTCAATTCCTTCATCCTTCTCCATTGAAATCTTCAAATTGAATCCAGACCTTTGCTTGGCCGCTTCTTCACAAATATGCTATTGGGAAATCTATAAATACAACCATTGTCTTCAGGAAAAGGATCTGAAGTTTATGCAGTCTTAGTTTGTAGAAATAGCACTAGAGAAATTGAGCAATTATTATTTCGCAATTAGCGTATCATTAATCATAGCAATCATAATCATGGTTTCTTATTTAGCCGCATTTTAGTTTTCTGTAGCTTCATTTATTAAGTTTCATGTCATATCATCAACATCATTTATCAATTATCATATAGGATTAGTTTCTTGTATTTTGATAAAATCTCATTCTTTAGATTGTCATTTTGATAGTCACTGTGCTTACCCGATCTGAGAGCCATTAATAAATCTTTGGAGATAGAGAGCAATATGACACTTTCAATGGATTTCAGGGTTTTAATTTAACTTAATTTTTGATTAAATCTATTGAGATAATGTCATATTAAGAAGTGTTATTAGTTTTTTACTTATTTACTTATTCATAGTTACACTAACAATGGACAAATGATCTTCAAAAGTTACTTTTTTGCCTATTTAAGGGTGAATGAAGGGTAATTTTGTGACATTGTTTTATCCATGGGGCATAATCAAAGTTCTTCATCTTTCGATAGTGTTATGCCTTGCATAACCACCCCATCTTTTGTCTTGGTCAAAATGGGTCCCCCTTTGTGTTTTTGGAACAAAATTTGGAGTATAGTTTTGCCAAGTATTTTGTTTTTCTTCTTTGTTTTCTCTGTCGGAAGCGGAACCGGAGCTGAATTGGGTTTTGAAAGGTCTTTTGAGGTGTATTTTTTGGTTATGATCCCGACGGTCTTTTCTTTGCCTTTGTTTTTTCTCTTTAGCGGAAGCGGAGCAGGAGTGGGAATTGGGATGGTTCTATTCAAAATTTGCAAAATCAAATTCAATTCCGACTCCGACTCCGCTACCTTTTTAATGTTTGTTTGTCTCGGTTTTTGTGTTTTGTTTTATTAGGTTGGTCTTTTACTTAACTTTTGTTTTTGTTTTTGTTTTGTTTTTAGTTATCGGACGCGGAGTCGGAATGGGAATAAGGTTTGGAAAGTTTATGATTTTAAGATCCTGTTTCCATTTTGGTTCCGACCCCGCCTTTTTTTTGTGTCGTTGACTTTTTGACGGAAGTTGCACTATAGACCAGTGTTTGTTCTCTTACAGTTCCGACTTCGCCTTTACTATGTTTTAATGCATTAATGGTGGTTGCCGATGTAGGTAGAAATTCACATTTTTTTTCTTTATTAAGGGTTAAAGCCGATTATTATTGTTATTATTACAAGTCTGAGAGCGCGAAGAGCAATAGCAGAGTTCGTTTTGAGCGAATTGATCGAGATAGAGAAGGGATTGTGTGCGAATTGATTCAGAAAGTCAGCGTGGCTTTGTTTGTGTTTAAGGTAGGTCTTTTATTTTTGTTTTTTGTTGTTTGTTGTTTTATTTGCGGTTGTGTTCGTTATGTTTTGCTTTATATCTGTTCGCGTGTTCAATCATTGTGTTTTAAGCAATTTTATGTTCTACGATGTGATTGAATGAGTAGGTTCTTGTTTTAATTTGTTTTAGTTTTTATCTTTGTTGTTTTATTTTGTTGTGTCGTTTCTTTCTATTTTTGGGCATTATCGTTTTCATGACTTAATCGTGATCGCGTCGGGTCGTTTTTGATTTGCAGTAGATTTAGATTAGATTAAAGGTTTTTATTATGGTGAAAGTTAGATTAAGAATTTACAGTGAGGTAGATTATAGTTTTTTATAGTGAGTTGAGGTAGATTAGGTTTATGGTTTAATTTAGAGTTTCGTTGTTGGTAGAATGGCAGGGTTTTAAAACCCATGCCCTAGTTTTATTAAGTTTGTTAATTTAGGGTTTCATCGGTCTCTGCAATAAGTTTTAAATGAATGGCTCTAAAATATAATTGTTCCCCACGGTCATATGAGGGTAGAGTTTTTTAAGATCCTTTGCTATGTTATGGCGACCTAGGTTTAATCATGAAGTGATGATGAAAATGAATAAAGTTGATGATGTCATGATTAGCATATGCGGAGGCGGGATTGGAATGGGTATTGGCATAAGAGTTTGTTTTTTATCGAAGATGTGAATTCCATTTCTATGTTGTTTTCGATTTCGAGTTCTAAAAAGGTTTTTAAAGTATGTGATAATAAGCGGAGGCGGGATCGGAACTGGTCATAAACTTAAGAATTTTTGTTTGTAAAGGTTATCAGTTCTGTTTTCATCCCGTGTCCGGCTCCGCATATTGTGGAAAGTCTTTTGTCGAAGTAACGATAAACAAATCGGAGGTGGAGGCAGAATGGAAATAGAATATGAAATGAGAGGAATCCGAAGAAAAACCAAATCTTTTTTTTATTCTGATCCTGGTTTCGATAACTTCCCCGACTCAGACTCCGAGCCCGTTTGTTACTAGCTGAAGTTCCTATATTGGTTTTTGCTCCGAGTTCGCCAGTCTTGTAAAAATGATTATTTTGTGTTTCTATCCGACTCCGAATCTGATACATATGTAACAGGTATGTTTTTAAAACAAGTTTTATAATGAATTGGAAGGGGTCTAATTAGAGGTTTGCTTGCAGGAGATTTGAGAGATGTCAGGAACGTCAGGAGACGCTGCTCGAAGGAATCAACCGACTGGAACATCAAAGCCTGCACCAAAGATCAAGAAGGTGAAACCAGAATAGTTACCTTATACATTAAGGTATGATCATAGGAATCCGGTGGTGAAGGCGAGCAAGGTGGAATCAAACTGGTCAGATATCACAGATACCAATCTAGGTTAGTATAATTTTGAAGAATTACATGAATAGACCTTTGCAGAAAGGGAAAACTTGACAGGGAGAACTCAAAGGATTGTTGACTCCGGTCTTGCACATATCACTGTGTTTCCTTTGTTAGTTCAGTGTCCGGAGTTGATATATATAGTGGCTAGTACTTATAATCCAGCTACAAGATTATGGATGGATTCACAGAATAATGTAATTATAGATCTTACTCCGTAGATGTTCCAAAACATATTCAATGTTCCTGATCCCAAGAATTTAGTGCAGTTAACTGAGGCTAAGGCATTGGAGAAATACAGTAAGCATAAAGACTCCAATAAGTCTCATTTAAACAAAAGATGGTTAAGTACTGAGAAGAAGTCTTTGAGCAAATTGGCAGATCAACCAAAGAGGGCAGACTTCAAGAAGGAGATATTTGATTTATTATTGATGCTGTCTAGAGTGTTTGGGAAGAGGGATGCCTTCCATTTCAAGGAATGGATGTTTCATTTTATTCAAGTGATTTTTTCAGGGTGATTATCAATTTGATTGGTCCATGATTGTTTCTGATGCCATACATGATCAGCTCACAAGGGTCAAACAGACTAAATCTTTCTTTATGACTTCATATGTGGTCTATGCTGTAGCAAGATGGGGGATTTTCCCAGGATTAAACAGGGTAGGTATAATGGGAGTTTTGGATGGAAAAAAGAAGGTATGGGAACACTATGATCAATTATCCCTTCAGGTTGCTGAGACTCACTTCAGAAGAGTCAATGATTCATTTTTATATGTGGTTATCAATCAGTTGAGTGGAGATGCAGGATACGGGTTAAGTCAGGAAGCTATGGCTTCAATTTCTGAATGGGGATGTTGGTACATCCAATACCCCAAATTTACATACTTCAGATTGTTTGGGTTTGAAGGTCATCCTCATTTACTTCCAAGATGCTGCAGCAATAGAATAGTGCTTATGGAATTTGTATATCAAGCCATCGGAGTTAATGCTAGATTTGGGATGAAGCACAAGACAGGATGCCATAAGTTTCCTATGACACTGGGGGAATATAGTTGTCAACACTTGAAGGCGGCTAAGGTGGTTTGTAATGAGTTGATACAATTGAAATTGGGATTGTATACAACTCGTAAGTATTTTGATCCGAAAAAGAAGATGTATACTTTATTACCTTCTGTGTTTACTAGGCACTTTAATTTGTTAGAGGATTTTTGGTGTGATAGGCAGGATGAATTTGACTTGAGGAGGAAGAATTATGAGAGATTACCAGTCTCACTTATGGTAGAGCTGGGTATTAAAGATAATATTCCTGACACTTTGGTGGATGATGGAGTGGTATTAGATCCCTCATATGAAGCTTTGAATATTGACACCAAAAACTTAGATCCAATAGACTAGAATGAAGAAGAAACGATTGACATTAAGAAATTGGGAAGAACAGTCTTGGATAGAAGTGTGCAATGGTTGATGATAAGGACTCAAGCTCCTCAGGGACCAATCCTCAAGAAAGGTAAAGGGTATAAGAGGATTAAAAGAAAGGCACCTTCCAAGGAACCATTGGAGTTCTTTCCTCCGGATGTTGAAGAAACAGAGTTGGAGGTGGTTGATGAAGAAGAAGAGACACCCAAGGGAGATGTCCCAATTGAATCTGCTGTTCCTATGCCCGCATTGGGTGAGTCATCTACACAAGCCCCACTCACAAGAAAGAAAAGCAAAGAAGTTCAATGAATGCTTTATGCCATGGCTGAAGCTACTAAAGGAAAGGAAGTGGAGGAAGAGTTGGTAGAAATTGAGACAGATTTAGATGAAACTCTGTCAGAGAAGGACTTGCAAGAAAACATGCTTCTAGATCCTGCTATTGAGCAAATTCTTACATAGGAGGAGCAATGGAAACAGTTTGAAGATGCTACCAGAGAATCTGATGCAAGGGCTACTACGGAGAAACAAAAGGAAATAGAGGCAAAGTTGCAATTTGATGCTCTACTTCAACAACATCAATCGAAGGAAAGAGAAGTTGAAACAAGAACGGCAGCTGATACAATGGAGGAGCAAATGAGGCAACGAGAGCATGAGATCAAGGTCAAAGCTGAAAATGAAAAGCTGGAATTGATACAAAAGATCCATGATCTTGAGGAGGAGAAAACAAGAAACCGAAGGGAAAAGGAAGCCCTTGTTGCTAGATTGAAGCTTGCAGAGGAGACTCGATTGAAAGAACAAGAGGCTGAAGCTCTAGAGAAAGAAAAGGAGGTTGAAGAGCTGGTAAAGAAGCAGCTAGCTGAGAAAGAAAGGGAAAAGGCAGAGAAACTCATAGC
Organism: Sequoiadendron giganteum; assembly: GCA_007115665.2. Classification (NCBI taxonomy): domain Eukaryota; kingdom Viridiplantae; phylum Streptophyta; class Pinopsida; order Cupressales; family Cupressaceae; genus Sequoiadendron; species Sequoiadendron giganteum. The sequence continues at coordinate 21,389,781 of CM021104.1, forward strand.
CGTGGAAGAGGAAAGATTGAGAAAAGAAGAAGGAGACAGGAAGATGCAGGAACAAAGAGAGAGAGAGGAGGCTGAGAAGTTGGTGCAGTTGCATGTACTGCAGGAGCAACAAGAAAAGGCAAAGGTTGATTCTCAACCTAAGGTAGATATTCATCCATCCTCTACAGTTACTGCTTCCTCTTCCATGATGATGGCTCCTGGTGCTCCTACTTGGTTAAAATTAGATCTACAAAAAAGAGCTAGAACACCTCCTCAATCTCTCAATTGGGAGGACATGATGAGGGAGATTGAACAGGAAAGGCCTAAGAAGAGGGCTAAAGTTTTGCACTCTACCAGACTCACAGATAAAGGGGAGATAGTTGCTGAATGTGCCGTGCCTATGATTGAAAAGGAGGTAGGGGATATGCAACTTACAGACTATCAATTGAGTATGGTTAACTTGGGAAGACCCACTAGAAATCAACAAATGAATTTGATTGATGTGGTGGCTTCAACGACGAAATCCAGAATGATCAAGGAGAAACAAAAGAAAGATGAGCTTAAGGCTCAGTTAGATCAATTACATTCATTTTTGAAGGGTGTCTCCTCTCCAAGGTCACAAAAGGTTGCAGCAATTGAGACTCCTGTTTTGCTAAGCAAAAAGGAGGTTGATGATTTGATGCAGGTTAGAGGTAAGGCGGAGATGGTTGACAAGTGGATAGATAAAGTGAACCGGGAGGTAGGTGAGGTTTTGGAAAAGGGGTTTGAAACCTATAAGGAGGCGGAAGGAGTAATAAAAGAGATGCATCAATATATTGAGGCCTCAGAGAAGTTAGAAGAAGAATACAAAGAGTATAGTGAAAAGTTGGAGAAGATAAGTACATTGCCTCTAACTACTCTTTTAGAAGAATCTATACTCGAAGATGATAATAAAGATTTTGTAGAGAAGACTTCTCGTATCCTTAAGTTTAGGGCTGGCTTCTTGAGAAAACATAAGGATGAAATTCAGGGAGCAGTTAATAATTTAACTGAGCAGCTGGAGGAGTTGGGAGCGATTATGGCTATAATAGTAGATGTGAATGTAATGACTAAAGATGGCATGCCGTTAAGTCAGGTTAGAGAGAAATGGAAGGAAAGATTCCAAGGACTCATGCAGGATGATGGAGAAGACTTGGTGATAGATCGACTTGTAGAGGTCAAGGAAGAGATAAAAGCTGTAGGAAGAGAGTTGGTTAAGGTAAAAAGCATGAAAGAATTTGCTGCAGTTGAGTTGGATCGCATCAAATTTGAAGATAACTAGATTGATGGGCCAGATATGGATATGCTACAATAGGTCTTCACTAGTTATGATGAGTTCATAGCGGATCCAGCATCACATGCATAAAATCTTGCATGAATGATATTCTTTTTCCTTGCATGATGCATGATGATCTTCTTCCTTGCATGTTGCATGCATGCAGCACTAGCAGTCTCAAGGACGTGGGATCTTCTTTTCTCCTATGTTCTATCTTCTATTGTTAGATCAAACTGAATGTGTAATGTAAGAACTCAAGATCGAAATTGATCTGAGTTTCCAAGATAGTTGATTGTTCCTGAAAAGGTGGAAAACCTAAGATAGAAGTAAAAGTTTGCACTTTTTTTTGTATTCTATAAATACCAGTGGGGTATTACATTGTAAGGGTCGGCTAATTGAGAATTGGATTGGATTACCTAGTGTTAGGAGATAGAATTTTCAGAGAGCATTTTGCAGAGATACATTGTACCAGATCTTGTTTACAGTTAATAGAACTGCAAGTTTACGAAATATGGAGTTTGGCATTAAATTGTGTGTTTGATAAGGTTAATGAGTTATAATCCACTTGAATGCCAGTGATTGTGCTGAAGCATGATAGTTTCTTATATGATGAAAGTCATTAGAAGAAACCAGGTTTAAAGATTATCTTGTTAAATTGTCATTGAATTAAGGTTATTAAAGTCTATTGATCTATAGTTTTAATGATGAATGAATGCGTGTGGTTTTGAGATCTTGGAAATATTTGTGATAGGCGAATAGAGGAATTGCATTAAGCACCTAAGATGTATATGATGGTACAGTTATACTGTGGGTTGTGTCATGTTATGGTTTTTGTGATTGGTTAAGAAAACATTCATTGTTAAAAGTATATGTCTGTATAGTAGATAAATTTAATTCACACTTACTGATTTACCCCTTGGATCTATCTTTTTCTTTTATTTTAAACCCCTTGATTTACAAAAACTATTTTGACAAAGAGAGTCATAACTTGAATCCTTTGTTACCAATCCAAGCCCCTTGAATATTATAGTTGCATGAACCAATTGAGTGATATCAGACAGTTGAGAACCAACTACCAGGACCTTGGGAGTTAGGCCACTACATGTAGTCTTTCTTTTTCAGGAGAAATAGAATAGAAATATTTTGTTTTAATGTTGTTTGTGTCATTTTAACCATCAAAAGATAGCAGATTCCATCAAATCATCTTTATCAGCTAGTGAATTGGACAACCAATCAATGAATATTTTCAAAAAATTCCAAAAATTCCAAAAATTCCAAAAAATCAAAAATTCGAAAAATTCAAAATTTTATCTGACTCATCACCCGAGGGGGCATGCTGGCATCCGTTTTCCAAAATTCACATCTTGGGAAAACTTTTTAAATCTTTGAAACAATGCGTAGAACACATCACTTCAAAGAGGGACAAAATGTATACTCCTAAAAATGGTCACATTATAATAAGTCTAGTAATTAATTAAATATAAGTTATTTAATTAATCTTCTAATTCAATCTACATATAAATAAATTTAATTATTTATTTATATTGTTCATTTTCTAATTCTTCTATTCTAATTAAATAAACACATTTATTTATTTATTATCACTTTTCCATTCCTTCTTAATTAATTAAATAAATTTTAGAATTTATTTAATTTAATTATCACATTGCTTTATTTTTTTTGATGAATTTTCTAGATATCTATATTAATAAAGATAAAATTACAAATTGACAAAAAAGGGGTGGGTGGTAAGAAGGCACACCCCAAAAGTCACATGGGACCAACCCAGAAAAACCAAAACAAATTGGCCAAGCCCAGAGAGTCCAAAATATCACATGGGCCTAGCCCAGAAAATCAACAGTAGAAAGAAAATTATACAGCTAAGGCAGTGCCAGTAGATCCTGGGAGATCCTGGGGGATCCTGGTCATCCAGATGTTTCCCCCATACATGAACGGGGTTTGGAGTGACGTCAAGAGGAGCACCCCAACCATCATCAAATTTTTCTTCCTCTTCCTCTTTATCCTCGCATCGAGGCGAGATTGCGAGAGCCAGCCGCGAAAAGCTTTTGGCAGTGGAAGGCCAACCAAAGCCAGAAGCAGGCAGAGAATCAGAGGGCCACCCAGAACCGCTACCACTGTTCCTCGGTGCACCACTAGAGTGCCAGCCCTGACCAAGACGCGACAAAGGAGAACGAGCCCGCCTGGGAGGTCGAGAGTCCCTCTGAGCAAGAGGCTGGGAGCGAGCTCGCACGAAATCACTTTGCTTCCGGCTCCAAGAGGGCGACCAACCACAGGAGGAGGAGGGCGAGTTAGGGATCCGAGCCACAGTACAAGGGGCATTTCCCTAGTGGTATAGGAGAACCTGCAGGTGAGCCACTTCTAGTGCAACCTTGTTGGCTTGCACTTGTATCTGCAACATTACATTAGAACATATAACTGCTTTAGCATAAAGAGACACATTAACATCTAAATGTGAATGAGCAAATATACAAGCATTCCTGTATTTCCAGATATTGAAGAGGATTTCCACTCTAAAAGTGTGCCAAATCTGGGTGAACTTAGCCGGTGTTCCAGGCGGGTCCCTCAGCAAAACCGTATGCCACGAAAAGGGTTTAGGCCTAAAAGGCCGAAAGAAATCATGAATCCAAGTCCAAAGCTGTTAAGCTCTGGGACAAAACCAAAAAAGGTATTTGAAGCTTTCTGGATGCCAACAAAAAGGGTAGCGAGGGTCAGAGACCCCCAAGTGAACCAACTGAGAACCCATAGGCAAGCCTTGGAAAAGAATACACCAAGCAAAGTGGGCTAGCTTTGGATTAACAGTTGCAGACCAAATGGCATCAAACCTCCTATGCCAAGTAAAGGCCGAGGAGTTAAGAATCCACCTCTAGTTCAAAGAACTAATCACAGGAAAATGGGGTGAAAGCCACCTGTAACCAAGCCTCGGCTTGTAGCTTCGTAGAGGAGTATCTGGAAACCATTTCATATCTTTCCACCAAGGTTTGTGCTCACGAATGCCAACTTTGTGAATAATTTCCGTCGGAATGGCGCTCACTAGCCTATGAAAAGTAGGATGATCCTGGTTTTGAAGATTGTATTGGGTTTTAAAAGCATCCCACTACAAGATACGCATGGTAGGCCAGTGGAAGATCTGGTGCAGTGTATGAATGCCCTTCTTATGAAATATGAGAGCTTTGAGCCAAGGCAACTTAGCGAGGGGTTGACCATTCTGAGCCAGAAGGGGAGACCACCAGAGGTTATGCTAGTTGATGGAGAGCCCATCATGAAATCCAGCCCTGGCCCAATGGAGCCAAGGCTTAACAGTTTCCCAAGAGCACCAAATACTTTTAGCCACAAAGGAGCCCATAATTTGAACCAACTCCCTCATAACCAGAAGGGTTTGGAGACCGATTCCTTTCCAGGTGGGTTTGTGAATAGGAAAACCAGACTGAATACAATGCCTGAGGAGAATTTTCTAGGCTTCATCCCCAGTAAGTGCACGGATAATCCACTTGACACAGAGAGCAATCCCTTGTCGTTGACTGGAGAGCAAGCCAAGCCCTCCCAAATCCTTGGGGAGACAACAAAATTTCCAAGCGACCCGATGAAAACCCTTATGGGTCTCAACAGAGGCCCAAAGAAAATCGTGGAGTAGTTTCTCAAGCCTGCTGTAGGCTACTTTAGAAGGAGCCCAATAGGAAGAATAGTAGATGTGGGTGGCAGCACAGATTTCAGAGCACACTTGGAATTTTCCTGCCAGTGAAAGAGGCTTGGTAACCCAATAGGCTAGCTTCTGTTCAGCACTGGAGAGTACAACTTGCTAGAGTTCCCGAGGGGAAGCTTGGAAGCTGAAAGGAATGCCCAGAAAATGATAGATTTCACCCTAACCAATCCATTTACAGTTATAAGTTTGAAGCCATGCAGGAGTGGGGAGCACTGACTGTCTGTAGCACAAGGTTTTGTGCCATTGAATAGTGGAATTGGATGCAAGACAAAAAGTATTAAGACATTCAAGGGCAGCAACGATCGATCCTTCGTCCTCTAAAAGAGTGAGAAAGGAGTCATCCACGAAGTTCCCATTGACGAGCTGCTCTTGAGAGTCCAGGAGAGTGATTCCTTTAACACGTTGCTGGGAGATAGCGTTGGCCAGGAGATATCCAAAGCCCTCAGCAGCCAGAACATACAAAGCAGGGGCAAGAGGGCATCTCTGGCGAATAGAACGAAAAAGGCCAAAAGTAGAGGATTGGCGGCCATTAATGGAGATGCAAGTTGAGGCATCGGGAAAAAAACATACAAACAGACTGCAAAAAATGGGGGCCAAAGCCCAAGGCCTGTAGCATTGCAAGAATGAAAGGCCATTCAATACGATCATATGCTTTGGAAAAATCAATTTTGATGAACACAACTTTCTAGTTTGACCACCGAGCCCACTCCATGCCTTCCCAGACAACAATAATGTTATCAAGAATGAACTTGAATTTAATGAATCTTGTCTGTTCGGGATGCACAATTTGAGGTAAGAGGTGGCAAATTTTTAGAACTAAGGATTTGGCAATGATTTTATAAGAAACATTAAGAAGCATGATGGGCTGCCAGTTACAAATATCCTCTAGATCGCCAGGCTTAGGTATGAATTTAATATTGCCTTTATTTATTAAATTACCTAGAGAATTGTTTTGAAAGGCTTCAAGATAAACATGATGTAGATCACTCCCAATACAATCCCAAAGCACTTTATGAAATTCACAAGGAAAGCCATCAATCCCAGGAGCCTTATCATCGGCCATGGAGGAAATGGCTTCCTTGAGATCATCAATTGTTAATAATTGATCACAAAAATTAATTTGGGCCGAGGAAAGCCTATGTGGCACAATAGCAAGGCAGCTCTGAAGTGCTTGTTGGTGCGCAGGCATAGGGTCCTGAGCCATGAAAACTTGCTCATAATGACGCACAAAAGCCTGGAGAATGTCAGGTAGCTCAGAGAACACTTGATTACCATCTTTGATAACTTTAATACTTGGGGAAGAGTGCTTAGGATGAAGAGCCAAAAAAAATCTTTGGAGGCACAGTCGCCAATTTTGAGCCGGTGGAGCCGAGCCTTGATTTGAGTGCCCCTGAAAGAATAACTATTTGCCACTTGTTGTTGGTGTCTTAAGTCTGCCACCTGGGCTTGATGTGACGGGGAAAAAGGACAAGCCGCTAAGGCCTCCATAGCAGCACGCAAGTCAGCAGTGGTGGCCTCGTAAGAACACCGACGAAAGATAGTAAGTTGTCACCCATAAATATGCAAGAAACGCACAGTACGAATGATAGCATCATTCCACCAAACAATCCAACCCATATGGCCAGAAGGACGACACTCTAAATTCCACACCCTAAGAATGTGGGCCAGGGTGGGCTCATGATAGAGCAGAGACTTGTTCAAGAAGAATTGAATCTTACACGTGCGAGGTTTGACAAGACAGCCACTCAATGCAAAATTGAATTAGGAAGTGATCGGAAAGGGTCACATCCACTAACGGCTTCAGAGGCAAGGCAAAGATCTTGAAAGAAAAAAAGGATTGTGCTGAGATCATGGCATGATCAAGGCTCTTAAAGACTCTATCAAAACCAGCCCTATAATTGCACCAAGTGTGCCAGAGGGAATGAGAATGGTGGTAACCCATATTGGGATAAAAAAGCCCCAATTTATTGTGCATATAAATCTATGCCTCCCTTTCACCCACAACCCAATGAAAAGGCACAGTGCCATTCTTATCGTATGTCATTTCAACCATGTTGAAATCCCCACAGAGCAACTAGGTGGCAATTGGCAAAGAGTCAGCAATCCAGCGCCAAAGCAAGCAATGCTCCACAACATCATTAGAGACATAAATATTAATAATCCCAAAGGAATGATTCTCAATATTGAGAAGAATCTAGACAACCTGCTGGGAGGGGTCAACCCCATGGTCTACCACATAAGGAAGCAAACATGGGGCCAAAAGAGTAGCAGTTCCACCACGACCAGCCTCATGCAGTGTGAAAAACATAGTACTGGCTGGCCAAATAGAACGACAAACCAAAGTAAGCAAAAAACTTGAAATTTTAATTTCCTGGAGACAAAGCACTTCAATTTCTGGGTAATTCTTCAAAGTATTCCTAACAGAATACTTCTTTGAGAGGTTTGTGAGACCTCGAACATTCCATGAGAGAAAATTCATGGAAAATATTCTATGCTTGCAGAATCCTGGTCCTCTTCACCTAGGGAAGAGAAGCTATTCTTCAAAAACTCCTACAGAACAAAACCCATTTGAATAGAGGGAGAAAATCTCTATTTTTTTGGCACATATTCACCTTCTTTTGGTGGAGGAGACGGGCTGTGAGAACGTCGCTGGGTCCCCACAGTGGAGGACAAAGTCGGTTGAGCACATAAAATAGTAGCAGGTGGGGGCATGACCTTTGGCCTGGGCTGTAGAACAGCAGAAGCCACTCTTGAGGGAGTAGTGGTCCCCTTCTCTGAAGGGTTTGAAACCCGTTGGGTTGGTTCTGGGGCCTTGGGAGCCGACCCAGTACTAGACAATTTATTCTTCCAGTTTGTGACCGTAGTCCATTTTGTGTCCGCCTTAGCTGAAGGCTCTATTGGATGAGGCTTTTCAACACCTCGTGGCTGAGAGACTATATGGGGAACTGACAAAGGGCAGTCCTTGATCTTGTGATCAGTTGATTGGCACTGGTAGCACGTGTTGGGTAGGTTAAAATATGTGATTTTTTGGGAGTGGTGAATATCCCCAATTTGAATGTCTATAGACTCTTTCAAATCCTTGGATAAATCAACTTCCACACAAACCCTCTTTTGAGGACGGACTTGAAAAAACTTATTAGGTTCGATGCAAACAACCCTCCCCAGAGAGGAAGCAATATGGTTCAAGAAGGGCACACAAGGCAAGGGCAACCCGGGAAACTCAATCCAGACTGGAACACACATTTTGGTGTCCTCTGAGACAGCAAAATCCTGAGTCCAAGTCTGGAAAACCAACAAGGAAGAACGAACATACCAGGGTCCATGACCCAGAATAGCTTGGACATGACTGACTTCCGCAAAGCGGAACAAAAAAAACCCTTGGTCAAGTTTTGGACCATATCAAGGCGGATCCCATAAGGGACCGAAGCCTTGTTAACCTATTCTTTTAGCACACTTTCAGGGGGAGTCCTCCCAACAAAATAACCCACAAGGGTGTGTTGTTCAAGCCATTGGCATGCAAAATCAAAATCAGGTAAAGGTAAAACTACATCAGTAGGGGCGTCAGAATGCTTAACTCGTGAAAGACTTTCAGAATAAATTTTTGAGGGCGTTTGTTTGGTGGGGGAGCCATTAAACTACACTGATGAACCTCCAACACCAGCAAAAATTGTCGGGTTAGAGCCGGTTGAAGGCATAATAAACCCCTAAAACCGTAGTAAATACGACCGTACTCAATGAAGGAAACAATTTCCTACGCAAGAAGCGCAGTATGATGTAGGAGGGGCCACAAATGACTTCAAAAAGCACAAAACCCTAGTAGAGCTTATGCACTCTACTTTTTCCTTCCTACATTGCTTTATTTTGAATAAAGTAAAAATTCTTCTTTTTCCAAATCATAAAATCATCTTTAAATCTTCTAAAAATCCATCTCACATTTAATTAAATATTTTAATATATAATTAGAAACTTCTTATCCATATTCCACACATAATTTAATATTTTTCAATATTTAATTAGAAGCTTCCAAATCCACATGTCACACGAAATTAAATAATATTATTATTTAATTATTGAATTATCTTCAACCACCAAAAATATCTCATAACTAAACTTGAAAAATGGCAAGTTTCCTCTATTTTTGAGTGAAATGTTTTTGTGGGAAGGAAACATCTTCCTTCTTTTTCTCTAGCTTCCATCTTTCTCTCTAACTTCTCCATCTCTCACCATTCATCTTACCAGACTAAATCTCAAATGTTGATCTTTGCCAACTAGGCTTTTTACTTCAAAAATCTATAAATAAGACCTTCTGGCTCTTTGAAAATCTTGGAAAACTATTTGCATAGTGTGAGCATTATAGTTGAATAATCAAGGATTTAGCATCTTAATATCTTAGATTTCAAAATCATAGCACAACATCTTAGCTTTCATTATTTTAGCATAAATAATCATGGTAAAATATCTTGCATAATCTATTCTTAGTTTCATTATCTCATATCATTTAGCATAAGAATGCATTTTGCATATCATCTCATTCTCTAGGTTGTCATTCTATTGAGATTTTTCTTATACAATCTAAGATCAAGCAACTTTAAAATGAATCCTTGGAGATAGAGGACAATGAGACAGTTTTGAAGAATCTGCTGGGTTTGAAATTTGTTTACTTTTAAATTAGATTCTTTGATATAATGTTTCATTGGTGTGTTGTTTAACTTATTTGTTGTTTCCACATATTCACACACACACACAACTCAAGCTGCATCACCCTACTCTTTGATGTGCTCCACTTTCTCTACTGAGGTGTCAATTCATGGAGGAAATTTTTTTTTGATCCTCTCCAAGTATGCCTTGTAGTCATCACCAATCAAAACCTACACTAGGTTTGGGAAACCTATCAAGTTGTACTCCAATTTGGTCAATGCATCTATACTAATATTTAGTTGATTAGCATCAACTTCTCCCTCCTTATTTATCCTCCTATACATGGGGGGTGAGGAGATTTGAAATTTTTTATTTTCACTCCGCACATGCCATAATTTCCCCATCACCAATCAAAAATTGGAGGCATATAAAAGTCCTAAAAACCTTCAAAATATTGAGCTCCGTTTTCAATAGATCCCTATACCTATTGTGATGAATAAGTCATCCAAACAATCTAACTCACCCAAAATGTCAAGACACCAAACTACCATCAAAATTTGAATTGTAAATAAGCAATCCGAGCACCTCAATTCCCTAGGAGCATTTGATTTACATGCACTTTATCCTCATGCCTATCTAGTTATGAGTAGATAAGGCATCCTTCAACCTTGAATAGCCATCCCATATCTTTTCAAAATGGGAGAGAATCTCGGACAACCTATATCCCAAAATGTTGTCCACCAAATCAGAGATCTTCTTTGCAGATGTTTCTTTTTCTGCCTTGGCCTATATAGTGGTCTATTTCAAATTGTTTCTCAATCCTTTTATCTCTCCCTCTAGTTTATTTTTTTCATGTGAGGTTTGAGCCTCATCTATTTTTTGTGGAGGGGGTAATAACCCCTAAAATATATTGAACCTTTTCTCAAGACTTAGGTTTAGGGCATTTTCCCTGTCTAGATCAACTTGTGACTTCTTAAGAGTTACCTTTGTAAAAAGAGTTGCATTGAATATCAAGGAAGATACCTATGTAACACTTGTATCTCAAACCCCTTTGACAACAATATTTCCAGTGACCTCATTAGGGTTGCTACTCACTTGTGGCTTGTTGGTCTCTAGGAAAATTGGCCAAATACCAAGGTCTCATGTGTAGGGTGGAATCCAAACCCAAAATATAGGTCTTCAGCTTGTTCCTCCAATCATAAGATTGGTTTCTCACCCTGATGCCTCCTTATTGTATCAAATGAAATAGCTAAGGAGATATCCCAACTTGGTAGTAACAATATCCTACCCTCTTCACCATCTCCCTCCCCTTCTTTGGGGCCATGCCATCCATCTCTTCCTTTACCTTTTTACAAAAAAATCAATGGTGGATTTTTTCTCTTGCTCAGAAAATCTATTTGCAGAAATATTTAATATTAACTCTTCTCCATTGTTCTTAAGGAACAAGCCCTTGAAGTCTCAAATTTTGATGAAATCCTCATCTTTAAAAAATTCTTCACTGGCCTTTTATTGGATTTCATTAATGACTTTCCCACCTGTTTCAAAACTGGTGACCAATTTTTCATTTGCAAGCCTCTCAATTAGCATCCTAAGAGGAGGAAGTATTTGTTTAACCACAAGAGAATCCTCATCCATCTACTTGAGACCAATTGGATAATCAACTAGATATCCAACAGTTGGGTAAATTATCTAGAATGGGGTCACTGGTTGTGGGTTTTGTGGTAAATCTACTCTAGATGAAGAGGACACACATAAAGTACCTGGGGGAATTTGGGGTGCATTATCCAATAATTAGTTGGAATTTTCATGCATAGTCATCATCCTAACTATGGGGTACCATATTAAAAAAAATTTCCCTTGAAGGATGGGTTAACCTTCATCCTTTTGTTCTCTGCAATCTGTATTTTAACCAACAACTCCCTCCTCTTGGAATCCTAGCTCTATGAAGAGGAATTAATCCTGATCAGATCCTCTATATTGTTAGGCTGATGGAAATAGGCTAAAAAATTATATATTCCTCTCTACCTATTGATGAAGCCCTCAAGATCAAAACCTCTAACCTTTTCCACCTTTAGCTTGTAAGGGAGAAAATTTTCTTGGATTGAATCCATGCCCTCCCTATTCAAAACTATAAAATATAAGAATGTCACAAGACTAGGGAGAATGGAATGCTTCTTGTTATTTCTGAAATGAGTCTTGTCAGAGTCATTCAATTTCCATATGATATCTAAGAAACAAATTCTATTAGGGACATCCTTGGGAAGCACATGAGATGCCACTGAGGTCTAATAGATCCTTATTACCATGAAATCTATATAGAAAAACCAATCACCCTGATTGTGACTAATATTTTTCTCTGGGGTGAGGTCGTGGAGCCTCAAAATATTCTTACTTCATTAGACAAACCCCAGTTAGTGGGGAGACCTAGCCCCGTCCTCAATGGATTCACAAAAAACTCCTCAAAGGTAAGATAATTAGACTGCCTACAGTCCTTATCCCATAATTATGTCTACTCTTGGATTAGAAACATCACATTTTTTTCTCCCGCAATGCTGATCTATAGTTGTGGTGATAATACTTGTGCTCCAACATATAAAATCATGTGTAGTAGAAGAGAATACTGCTTAAAGTGCATGACACTTGAAGGATCACTCTTAATTGCACAAAAGGACTTGGGAAATTGGTTAGCTACATACCCTACAAAGTCATAGGGCCTATTCACATCTTTAATCTAAATATCAACTGCCAAGACAATCAATATGATAGGGATCTGAATCTTTCTATCCAACCCTAGGACTTGCAACAATGATAAATAGGTCTTCTGAAAGTAGGGCTCAAAAATATAATAAGAAAGGGATCTAAATCACACCTACCAAATCTCTGAAATTCCCTCCTTGGCCCTCTTGGCCTTTCCCTGTTCCTCTAATACTCTCTACTCAATGTACCCAAATCAAGTGGTAGACGTGCATTGGGATCCAACTAATTTTTTTTTGCATACCTGGTCCTTGTCTCATGGCAACAATTTCTGGCCATCAGTGGTAAACAAGGACCTAGTGTCAGGGTGTTAGGCCCTAGCTAATTTCCTTATCAATCCACATTAATGAAGACATTAGGCACCACTAACTTGCCTAATCCCAAGTTTGATATGTTTCATATTGGCTTGTCTTCATGGGCCTTTCTATATGTGTACTTGATTAACGCATACCCTTCTTTTGTGATGATAAGGTCTCTGCACCCATCATTCTGGTCAATAAGTTTATTTGTGAGGCCAGTAGACCTTGGACCCACCTTTGGTCTCTTTGTTAACCCTGGGAGTTACACAATTATCTCCTCATCCAAAGGTCTTCTCTTCCCGCTTGAGGTTCTGACCATTGTGTGAGGTTGTAGAGGCTAGGGTTTAAATATCGTTGGCTAGGGTTCTATGAAATTATTTCCTAAAATAGGGGTCTGAGAAAAATTTAACATATACCCCTATAACTCACTATTTTGTGATTTTGAAACAACAACATTCTCCTTTCACAACTTGAATTTTTCTTAAATTTCATAGTAGAGGTTTAAATGATTTACTTTTTTTAAGTGCACCTAAAAACCCTAATTTTGTACTAGAAAACCCTCACTTGAACTAAAAAATTGTTGCATTTCATGTTGCAAAGACGAATTATGTTGCACGAAAAGATACACTTGTTAATGCCCGATACAACCACTAGATTTATACAAGATCCAAGATCCATAGGAGGTAGTTAAACCATGTCATGAAGCCCAAGCATCTCATTGGGCCATGCTGAGGAGACCAAGGGTGACACCTTGCAACAATCCCCCAAGTGCAAGCGAGGGGTTCAAACCCATGACCTTGGCTTTGATACCAATTTTTGCAAAGATGGTTGTCGTTGCACCAAAAGATCGACCTATCAATGCTCGATACAACCACTAGATTTAAACAAGATCCAAGATCCACATGAGGTGGTTAAACCATGTCATGAAGACCGAGCATTGTGATAGCCCACCCCAAGGAGACCAAGGGCGACATGTTGCATCACTTCGCCTGATTACCTTAGCATTTGTGACTGAAATGAATTTGAACGAGAAATTTATCCTAGCAACTATGAATTTGGTAGATAATGATCCCATCCACCATTACTTCCTTTGCATGATTGAACGTGGGACTAGTCGGAGATGTTGGCTATGTTTGAATGTGGACCATCAATCTCCAGATCAACGACCATCACATTAGTTTTGAATTTTCCTACATGAAGTGGCAACCTACTTTTGTCATTATGTGGATAGGTGTCAACATTTTGCAAACTTTCAAAGGGAGAATACAATAAAAGTATGCCCCCCACGATAGAAGAATTCATCATGAAGCACTACCATGCTAACACTTGTCAACATTTCACAGCTTCATGAGAATAGAAAGCTAGTCCCACCATATCTCTATGAAGGCTTGTGCCTTTGTGACACAATTTAGCACATGTTTAAACATGTGTCAACATTTTACCATTTCACAAAAGAAAACTTTCAGAATATCACAACCTTGTGAAGATAAGAGCCTCCACAAAATGCACGTGCTCAAATAAATAACTTGAAATGACTAGTGAATAGGGGGACCAAGTTTGGACGAGACAAAAAGGCTCAGTGGCATACAATTAAAACATTTGATAAACAAAATTAATCCTTTATAAATATTGGGAAGCATGTCATTATTTTGAGGTATTATGGGGCTAGAAAATGAAAAAACCAAGCTCACTGTGAACCATAGAGACAATGCGATATCATGACACATGTCTAGGATGCTTGGGAAACATAAGAATTTAGGAAAGCAATATAATTAAGCTTAATAAAACATGAAAAGGTCACTTCCTAGAAAAAAGGGGATGAAGGAACACATGACATCAATACCCTTAAGTCAAAACTTAAAGACCATTCAAAAATCAAATGACGCCAATGATGAAACATAAGAACACTAGGGTTTTTGAGATAAAAGGGTTTTAGAAAGCCCTAGGTTGCAAACCTAACAACCCTAATTTAGATAGTTGAAGATCAACAAAATTTTCCCATCCACCATACAATATGAAACTATGAAAATTTGGCAAGCTTCATAAGAGGGAATCAATATAGAGTTAGGAGGGAAGTATTCATTATTTAAGGAGAAACAATTAAATTCATAAGTAAATAAAATCATTTTTATGAATAAATCATCAATAAAGGATTTAGGTGGTTAATTTGGAGAGTTCGAGATAAATACACTTAATATAGATTATTCATGAACTTATACAAATCCTCTCATAGGTGTTATCATCTATTTTCTATCAATGAAGTAATGTAATTGGAAAGAGTTAGATACTTTATTTATAAGATTGGTGAAACATTAAATGGTTAAATAGAAACTATTTAACGTTAATGACTACAAGGAAATGTTTATCTAAAAATTTGAGTAAGAGGTGAATAAATTATAATAGGAAACATAAGTGTCCAATCTAAAACACTTAATATTGTAAGTATATAAATTTGGAAGAATTTAGTAAGTGTGGAAAAGTATAAACTATCATTGTGTAAAATTAGCATTATGTAATAAATTGGGTTTTCACATTCATGTCACCACATAATGGTAATAGGAAGCATTCTATTTGTCAATGTTTATTTATTATAAATTCTAAGAGAATTAAGTTTGAACTTGAATGGGGCATATAGATATCAAGAATTAACCTTCACATAGGCCTCACATAATAAGTTGGGGTAGGAGGAAAAATATATCCTTTGCTAATGATGATTAAAATGAAGTTGAAAATTGTTTCCATTTATTTTTGTTTCAGGCATAGTTCATTGAAGTAATAAAATATTAAAATTTAACATAGGTATCATATTTTAAGTTATTTAGTTTTGATAAGAGACAAATTTATCATATTGGTGCTAAGTGAAGTATGGATAGATTTCATTTACTTTGAATGTTTTTTCCAAGCATGTTCATATTAGCGTAAGGTTACTTTTTTGTGTGTAGTTCTTTCCTTCTAATCTTTTATGCTATCAAAATTCTCTATATAGCTTAGCTAGAGAAACAAGTATAGTTTATAAAAGAAGAAAATAGATAACTGATAGTAATTTGATACATTATAGAAGAGATCTTTAGTTATACCTTGGAGTTTTGAACATCTCAATTTTGAAACACTTAGGGAAGCATGCAATCTATGATATTTTAAGTGATGTGATGACATTGTAAAATTGATGTCATCATCTAACAATTAACTATAGAACTTAAATAGCATTGAATTTTTTTAAAAATAGTTGGATTGAGCTTACGTTGAGTTAATTTTTGGGGCATGACATAGACAACCAACAAAAAATACCAACTTATTGCAATGGCTAGAAACCTCCTTGACAACACTGGTGACCTACAAATAGAGGAGTGAAACATCCACAAAACACAAACATTGAATCCCAAAATGAAAGACCATATCTTCAAAAGTGAAGGAATGCAAGGAATTATCCCAAGTAGCCTTCAAATCATCTTCCTGAAACAAAACCTTTCACCAACTTGTGAAGACAAAAAATTTCTTGTAGCGACACATACATTCTTAAGAACAATAGGAGAGAGCATAAAACATGCTAGAGATCATCAAAAAAATATCTCCACCATCAAAATTACTTCTAATCCTCATCTCAATGCTTCTAATCCTCATCTTAATATATCATCATGATATTATCTCTTGTGACAAAAAACATACTCAATACTACTTTAATTGATATCAACTAAGGCATTACATACAACCAATTCCAACCAGTCATCATAGATTATCAACAAAATAAAATAAAAATAACCTCAACAAAAAGAACCAATGACAACCCAAACTAAGTGTAGCCACAAGCATCAATGACAACTAATATCAAACAATAATCTCACAAACTTGTGCAACAATCTCCCCAAGTTTTGACAACTTGTTGGTACTAAAAAATGCAGGTTTTAACCATAAGAGTTTTCCAGGCCCTTATAACATTCTTGGACAACATAAAAGGAAAATTATGCAATTAAAACTCCTACTCTTTAGGTTCTGATAGACCTAGGTGGGTGAACCTATATGAGATATGCAGATTTGAAATGAATTTCCTGCTGAACATTCTATCCACAATGGCAAGAAGGCATGGATAGATAGAAGGATACCACAACTAATCCTACCACTCAAATTGAAAGAAAGGTTTTTGAATCAATTCTTTGTTTATAATGAATTTATTACTCTAGGATATGACAGATCAGTGCCTTCTTTCTACTGGGCAATGGAGTTAAAAAATGTTACTGATCATACATACATATTTCTCCCTGACACAATTTAAGTTGTTAGACACTTTACGGGATGAAGATTCAATGACTAGCATGTGACTTCATCAATTTATGACTAGCATAAATAGTGTTGAAATATTTTCTTGCTTAGCTCTCCTTCAATTATCCAAAAGAAGTCTCATAGACACTATGATTCACTTAAAGGAATTTAACTCTGACTTGTAGACACCATTAAATGAGATCACACACAATGAAGAAATGCACTTTGAAGAATTAAAATATACTTGATATTTGAACTCAAATAATCGAAAAAACTCCAAATTGGGGAAAACTAAATAGAAATTGACAGTTATAACATCACAACAACAAAAATCAGAAAAGAATTCGGTCAAGAAATCATCTCCATTCCACTCTTTTCAGAAGGTTTTTCCTTATTTAGATTATCTCGTTCCCAGAACCCTCTCCCCTCAATTACTGAGTTTTCAAAATATATATACATTACATCTGAAGAGTCACGACCCTTCACCGTTCTGGTTAAACCATTTAAATTATATCACAGAGGATTAAAATATTCAATTATATTGCCTTTCGGAAAATTAAATATTTCTTACAAAAGTCCCACCTTCGATTTTTCGACTTATCCTTTCCCACCTGTATTTCTTATCTTATCAATATTTTATACTTTTCATTGCCTTTATTTTATTTTCCCATGGATTCTATTGCATTTACAGCTCTACCACGGGTTTGAATTTTCAACCCACAGTTATGCAGTGCTTGGCCCTGATGGTTAACCTTGCTGCTTACCGCATTACTGCGGTCTATCAGATGCCCCCCTGTGGTACCATGGTGGGCCTCCTTCGTTGTTCTTGTCTCTGCTAACTGCTTCCTCCTATTTGACTCTGTTCACCATGATGGCTATCCCCACACTCATCACACTACTATGGTCACAGGCCTAACTGCCAGTGGTACTGTGGTAGCCGCCAACGGTTATCTCTGCCGCCTCATCATTTTTACCGCGTTACCCTGTTCTTTATTTTAACGGCTACGGTATAGCGAGAATTTCTCACTGACCGCCAACTGTTGCTTTTTTGCTTACCACCGTCGCTTCTCACCGCCCACCACAATTCCACAGTCTATGCTTAGATTGTGTGTGGTAGCGTGGTAAACACTTAACGCCAGCTTGCTAACCGCCACCGCCATACCGTGGTTAAATTTTGGGAGACCGCGGTAAGACGGTAAAAGCTTATAGAATGCATATTATTAGAGCGGTAAGGATTTGAAATTCATAACAAAATGGATGAGGAATAAAGCGAATGATTTTTGTGAAAAGACAGGAAAATATGGGATTGAATGGATAAGAAAGCTTAGGATTTTAATTGATTTTTTTTTAATTTTTTTTGGTTCTAACACAACCAATGCCAAAAAAATCATGAAGTGTTGACATCACAACAATCTCCTCAAGTGTTGAAATTAATGACAATGAATGCCAACATAGAGAATCTCTATGGCCTATTCTTTTTGTTTCTGAAATTCTAATCCTTTAATTCTACATAAAATATAAACTATGTCCTTTTATCATTTTATCTCATCACCTGAGCTTTAATCCCTACGGTAGTTGAAGACTATTTTACCCTTTAGGCCTCATCATCTTAAGGGTGTCAATTCTCCTCCTCTAAAATTTTATGGAGTTCAATGAGGGAGAACCTAATTAATGTGAAGAATCATGGAGGATTGGTAGGGAACTTTGGTCGAGATAAGAACATTTCTCTTATTAGTGAGAATTATTATTGGCCATAGTTGTAGAAATTTAGGAATAATTTATGCAAATTTATAGAGTATGATAGATGGCTAAAGGATTAAGTCAAAATATTGGGATATATTAGACATTACCTATAATATAGAAGCCATGGGAAGATATCATAATCAAGTTTGTTTTTGGTTTACAAAGGAAACAAAGAGGATACAATTCAATATTTATGGTGGTTGACATATTTTCAAAGTAGATTTCATTATGTGTAAGAATACTAGTGATTTTACCCACATTATAGAGTTTTTTTAGAGTAGTCAAAATACATGGTCTATTTAGGAGTATAGTTTTAGGTCAAGATACTAGATTTGTTGGGTATTTTTGGAGGACATTATGGAAGAATTTGAAGACCAATTTGAAGTTTAGTTTTGCACACTATCCAAAAATTTGATGGAAAGATAGAGGTGGTGAATAAGAGTTTGGGAAAACTTCTAAAATTCTTAGTAGGATATAATCCCAATGGGATGGGATTTGGTTTTACCACAAGTAAGATTTGCATAAAATAATTTTGTGAACATGAGTATTAGTAAATCCCCATTTCAGATTATATATGGGATTATTCTTAGGAATGATTTTGAGTTGAGAAATATTACCAAATGAGTAATAATTAGTTTTGATGTAGGACCATCTAGAAGAGCCTAAAAAATCTGAAGTATTTATTATCGCTAGAAGGCATGTTGTAGAGAGTGACATTAGAATGTACCATATTCTACCACATGTTTGTTTTTGGACTTACAGTTTGGGGGAAAGGAAAATCTAGTTGTGAAGAGTTTTATATCCAAATTTCTATGGTTTTGAGATACCAGAACAAATTCTAGAGGTGATAGAGTGGAGATTGTGTTTCTAGGTTGCAAGAGTGATGATTGTGAAGAAGTTTGAGAGTTGCACCGACAAATGGAAATGTGTGTTAGTAAGACGAAATGTGTGTAGGTAACTTGAACTAGTAGAGTGTATGTTTTAAATTGCATGATGCTATTTTATGTCTAAAGGTAATTTGCGACTTAGGAGTGTCTGAATTCACGTTACATTGGACCTAAAGTTTAGGGCTGATTTATGGAAAATTAAGATTAACTTAGGGAGTTTGGATAATATATAAGAAATACTTGTGTTTTTTTCAAGGGGGGGAAAAGAGAGGAGATAAAAAAGGGGATGATAAGAGTAGTAGGAAAAGGAGTAGAGTATCTAGCAAATCATCGGTTGAGTGACATAGTTGAGAGTAGTGACCAGATGCAGAGGATATAATTAATTTTTGGAGGTGGTATTGTGTTTTGAAACCTTCGTATGAGATTTATGTAATATTGGGATGTGGCCTAAGATATTAAAATCCCTAGTGGCAGATGTAATGTGTTTAATAATGAATATAATGAGGATGAATCTTTTGAGGCTGGGTTTTTCCCTTTGAGGGTTTTTCCAAGATAAATATTGTGTCTCCTATATATTGTGGTTATGTTTTATGTTCCTATGCATGCTTCTATTGTTTTCCATGGTAGTGTGTTTTCAGATAAGTAAGGTTGCGAGGATGGACAGTCCATTCTGGACCCTCCATCCTTGACTGCATCAAATGGAATCAAAGTTGGTTATTAAATCCTTTGGGAGTAAGGGTGTTCAAGAAGATCTAGAGTGAGTTTGGTATGTGTACCATCATAAATTGTCACCCATGACAATTTTACCTTATGTTTCCCCCCCCTTAAATTATTGGACCTAATTGAGTACTTCACTTTCTAAATTATGCATTTTATGGCCCATTTTTAACAATTACTGATGAATTGCAAGCACGAAAAAAATTGCATTTATCTAATACATTTCCCATGACATAAAATTATAAAAAACAGGGCAAGAAAATTCATGCCCTGGGCGTGAGTGTCCACCTATTTAGCTCCAATTTTAAATATGTCGGTATTAGCAATTTAATTTTTGCAATTCAAGTGTCTAAAGTTAGCCATCAGGATTTAATTTTTAGGAAATTGAATGAATTCCTATAAATACCTAGTTATTGCATAATTTGAATATCAACTAGCAAGAGATGAACATTAAGATGAATTAATATCATTAAGAGCACTATTGATCAAGTCAAGAGCAACATTTTCAGAGCTTTATTGTAGAAATTTGAGATCCTAACATCATGCCAAATCCTATATGAGTTTTTTGTGCTCTTGTTATCATTGTTTTGTGAAGGCCAACACTCTTGTAGGTCTCTCAAAAATGAAAGCATTCAATTAAATCAATCAAGCAAGATCCAAGTACTTAAGGTGGTGTGCATGAATTCAATTCTTCAAGGAAGCCTTTGAAGGGTGGCGAGTTTCAATACCTTTTTATTTCATCATTCCTTCCTATCCTTTATCTTTTTATCATTAACTTTGCCATTGTGGAAGTGAAAAAAATTACATGAGGTTTAATTGAGGCACGCCCCTAAATGGCACACCATTTCCTCTATGAATGTGCAGATCTCAGGTTTGAAGAGGATTGAAAGGAGTTTGAAGATAAATTATTCATTGTTGTATTTGAAGCCTTAGATTCTATCAACTCACAAAAAGTTAGTTACAAAAATATTTGATAGTTTTTTGACATATTTGCAGGTAGGAATTTAAAGCTCATATTTGACATAAAAGGATTGCGAAAAAAACTATGTAAAAGATCTATAAGGACACTCATGACCTGTGCATCTACGTCCTCCACTTTTAGCCCTAAATTTGAACCACAGGTGCATAGTGTCCTACTCTGCTCATTTTTGTTGTTGAATTATTTTTGTGATATTTTGTTCTTTCTATATTTGCATCAAAATAGTAAATTTCTCTATTACCCTAGTTAGATCATTGTATTTCATCATTATGACATTTCTAGATTTGGTTAATTGTTGGTTTACTCACTTTTTAGGCTTTAAATCAACACATACCTTATTCAAGTCCATCAAACCCTCATTCCATCTTGGCATTTCTATATCTCCCTCATTCCATTCCAAATCAATCAATACCCCCATACATACATTAACAAACATTTGGGAAAGGTGTCAAACCCTAAGGTAAAAAATAGAAGGTTTTCCTTTCCCAATGTTTCATTTTGGTGAACTTGACATGTTAAAGTTATAAACCTTCTAAATTTTTCCATAATTCACCCTAGATCTAGGTTTTTCATATCATTGTTTTTCATTTCTCATTTATGATTTTATTTTTGCATCATAAAAAGTAATAAAAATCCAAACAAATTACATTCATATTGTATTAAAAGGTTAAAATAGAGTTTGTTTCAGTCATTTTAGATCAGATCTACATTCAAATTGAATTCAGTAGGTCATAAAATTTGAAATTATTCATTGCATTCAAATTACATCTTTCATTTAGGTCAAAAAAGGTGAAAAAAATTGCATAGTGTTGTTTCAAAATTGCATCAAGTCATCATTTTTAGAACTTTGCATCTTAGAATTAGTCAATCATTACATCTTACATCTAAATATTGCATTTAAAATTTTCCATTCATTGTTCACATATTTGCAAACTTTCCTTTTCCATCTTCATAGTCATAAAATTAGAAAAATCTACAAAAATATACACTATCAAACTTATCTATATATAGAATTGGGAACCTTAAATAGTAACAAACACAATAAAACTTCAAATTTCTAGACAACCTATCCAGGACACAAACACCTTGAGTGCCTTTTTCTTACTTTTTTGGCTGAAATTTGAATAATATCTTTGTTTCTATGTTCTCTGTAGGATTGTACTGTCTAAAAGTTTTTGCATTTCAAAACTATCATTTACTGTCAACATTGTTGCACATTTATATTTTTCAAGTTCACAATCATAAATTAGAAAAATATGGAAAATAATTCATTGCTAGAGTTGTTTGTATATAGATTTGGAAACCCTAAATAATCAAACTTTTAATTTCCAAAAACCCTATCCAAGACACAAATGACCTGAGCACCTCTGTCCTACTATTTTTGACTAAAATTTGGCTCAATTTTTTTTGTGTCCTTTATCTACTTTTGCTATCTAAATTCTATTTTTGGCTATTATGTTGTGTTTGTTTGTAAGTTTAGAGTTCATAGTGGGTACACACAAGTGTTTTGAAACTCACATGAGCTTCATGACCTGGTGTCCTATTTCCAATAATTCAGTGAAACGTAGTTCTAGAATTATGGCATCTTGTGCTATTCTTACATCGACTGTGGATCCCAAGTCAACTTTTTCATGAATTTTTTTTTCAATAATCAACCCATTTTGGACTCTATCCCTGATGCTACCATACCAATGAAAACCTTAAAAACACCTATCTTTATAGATGTTAATACTATGGTTTCCCATGTTCCTGAAGGAAAACTTTAAAAAATGGACAAAGAATTAGAAATACTTCAAGAATATGTGTGTACTGAATCTCTAGTTGTTCTTGCAGTCCCTATGATAGAGAACACGAGGAAATTGATTAGTGATACTATTGGATTAGAGGTTTTTCATGGATTAGCTCATATAGTTGATGCTAACATCCCTACTACAGCTAGTTGCGCTCAAACATTGTAAAATATTAAAAATCAAGGAGGAAATCAATTCTCCCTCCCTACAACTATAGCCTCTATTCCCACACACACAAATCCAACTGTCACCTCAATGATACAAAAAAGCATTGATACAAATTCAATATTAGGCCTTTCTATTTGAAATCCTTATGGTTTTGGATTGTCACATGTCACACCTCAAGTTCCATCCCCTCTCATATATTGCAACATATTAGTTCACTAAGAACATACACACTTCCACCACATTCACCACATTCCAAAAATATGTCCAACAATGACTCAGTCATTAATAAAATTTTGAAAAACATAACCTCACTTCAACAAAAATTTTCAACCTTGAACCAAAACCAAAATGGGCAACCACCACAATATGTCAAAAGGAGCCCATTGTCACTTGAAATATTGAAAACACCAATACCAAAAAACATAGAGATACCCTGGTTCAAAAATTATAATGGTAAAGGAGACTCTATCAATCATATATTGGCATATACAACCTTGTTTAGTGACTTCATATTTGAAGATAAACTCTTTGATAAAATATTTCCTCTTTGGAATGGTTAGGTTTATTGTTGAATGATTCAATCCACTCATTTAATGAACATTTTGATGCATTCCTCCATCATTTCCAAGAAAAAATTGGTCCTAATATTAACCTAAATGATTTAATATGATACAAAAAATAAAAATTAAAAGGTCAAAGACTTCATAGGCCACTATCAGTTGCTTTATTCATAAATCAATCTTACTCTTCCTGATGTGGATGTCCAAATAGTGTTCATTGAAAACCTACAACCTGACATAAGGGATATAATATTATTAATGAAGTTTCCATCCTTTATACACTTGTGTATGGCCCTTCACGATTATCAAAATTAAATTATTCAGTATGAAGATATATCTTCATTGACTCCTATTGAGAAATCTAAATCTGTACCTCAAAACAAGAACTTTATCAAGTTACATACACCTCTCACAACCAACCACATTGAACCTCAAGTTGCTACCATAAGTTCAACCCTATACCAATTTAATCCAAAATATAGGCACTTTATCTAGCTACTTGACACTCTCCATTCGATCATGGTGCAATTGTTGATAAAGAGACTAATCTGGTTGCCTCTTGTTAGACCTATGGATACAACCAAACCTTTACCTCCAAGTTACAACCCAAATGTGTTTTTTCAATATTGTATAGGTGTGAATTTAAAAACCTTACACAAATTCCCCTTTACCCCTTTACACTTTAGAAAACCTAAGGTGAAGACTTAATTCCACTTAAGCCTACTGCTCACATAACACTTGGCGCCCTATCTATGTGTTAGTGGAGGCATTTATTTTGGGGACACCCATGCGACGTGTAGATATCCATGTGGTGCATTTACATCCCTAGCAGATTCCTACAGCTAGAGTCTGTAGAGACATTACACTTCCCATTGGAAGTTGAAGTGTAATGCCTCTCTTCAGCTAGCCGACCCAAATATTGACATTTTTCATCCTCTTCCTTCATATTCTTCACTCTCTCATCCATTCTCAGGTTTGGCAGAAGTTTTACAAGATTGATTTGAGTAATCTCTCCATTTCATTCACCCATCCACAACCTTTGTGTCAGAACTTTACACTCCATTGCAATAATCCACTACTCCATCACTCTGAGAGTGCGAGTGTAGGACAGACAACATGACAACAGAGGCTTGAGTTCCTCTCATCCTCTCCTCCACTAGCCTTGACCACTTTGGATGGAGGTGGTAAGCTCCTCTTATCTTCTCTATTATTTTGGTTGAGTAAGCATGTACTATTTTGTAGTGTCTTTTGTTTACATAGCTTGTATTCCCTTCTTTATCATTATTTCTATCATTGAAAACTTGGTTGTCTGTGGAGGTGGAAACACCAAAATGAAGGTTTGATTGAGGCAAAACCTTAAACAACCCCCCAAAATTTTCTCGCTTTGTTGTGTGTAGGTGGAGAGATCTTGGAGCAAGCTGGCGAGAAGATTGTTATGCAACATCGTCTTCGTCACCCTTGTGGTAAGTTAATTCCTTTATCATGTTTGTTTATACATTTCACTTTTCTTAGTCTTTTTCTTCACTTCCCAAAACTTCAAAACTAGGTTGTCAATCCTTCTTTTAGAGTTTAACCTCGTTTGTTTAGTTTTTTGCCTAGACGAATGCAAGCAAACCTATGAGATGCAAGCGTGTCACGTTGTCGTCCCAGAACCACACTTCTGTCCTTCAACAAAGATCTACCTGAGATGTAGATTTGGCTCTAAAAAGTGGCTCATCTAGTGTCCCTCTAACTCTCAGGTTGTAGAGTGATTGAAGGACCTTATAGTCCTCATCATTCTCATTCCTTCTATCCTAACCTTCCTTTAAACTAAGGTAAGGTAGGGCAGCCATACTACTCTTGGCCTTTCATGACCTAGGGCCTCGCAGTGGTTAGTCCCCCTCTCTTACTTTGGTTGTATCCACTACAACCCTTTCCTCTTCTCCCTCGATCCTCCTTGCTTTGTCTGTGGCGATTTCACCTCCTCCAATGAATAAGGTAGAGCATGGTCCCTCTAGCAATGGACGATGTAAGAAGAAATCACCTTCTCCGAAAGGTGGCCCTGCGCTAACTTGCTTTGTCCTAGTGACAAAATCAGTTCTGACCTGCCTAAAGTTTGTCACCACTCCTGAGTCTCTTGGTGAGCCTAGTGGTGAACCTTGGGTGCAAACTCCTCCATCCACTGAGGTGAAACATGACACTCCCGTCAAGTGTATGTTTAACTTGGTGGATGAATTTTTGACCTTTTCGGCGATCTTAGCAAAGTCATTGACCTTCGACCCACAATAGTTGAGCGACAGAGACCTCACAAGTCCCTTTGCCTTGGCCCTTGTTGTGGGAGGATCATAAGGTCATCCCCTTAACATTACACCATTGTAGGCTCATCATCCTCCCCCCTACAAATATCTAGAGTGGGAAGCTGATGAGCTCCTGGTTGACCAGTGTTAGGGGGAGACCCTCATTACCCTTGTTGGTGCTTGGATATAGGCATGGTGTCTGTGTTGTAAACCTTCCTCTATGTGTATCTTCATTCTTCCATGTTTGTGATTGAATTTCGATAAATTGGGGATGATGTAAAGCGTCGGGAGCATTTTGGCTTCCTTCCATGTTGACCTAATTTTTTATTATTACCTTGTCTTCCATGCATTCTTCCTAATCTAGTTGGGGATTGATGA
This sequence comes from Sequoiadendron giganteum, assembly GCA_007115665.2. Lineage (NCBI taxonomy): Eukaryota > Viridiplantae > Streptophyta > Pinopsida > Cupressales > Cupressaceae > Sequoiadendron > Sequoiadendron giganteum. The sequence goes on from CM021104.1 coordinate 21,416,221, forward strand.
TATTTCACCTCTTACCACAATAACCTAATATATAAAAATAAAGGCAGATTTGACCTCATGAAACTAGATCCCCTTGTGTCAATTGTGTGTGTTCTCGTTTATTGTGTTTGTTCTCGATATTTCTCTCTGCTTTGCTTGAGTTGTCCCTCTTATGTCTGACAATGCCACTTCTACACAAATTGGTCTTTAGAAAGTGCATTCGTTGCCAAACGAATATTTTCTTAAATATCCTTCACATGCTTCTTCTTTAGAGTTGTATTCTCGACTTGAAACCCTAAAAAAACATCTTTCATTCATCATAGGTTCATAAAGAAAGGACTTGGGAACCTTCCTCCAAAGGGAGAACAGTCTTGATCTTCCCCTCATGTGGGCACATATCCTTCCTTTTAAATTTTCTTAATGAAGTGAAGATCTTTTGAAAGGATTCCTTGGCGATGAGTCGATTCAAGAAAGACGACGTTGGATTTTGAATAGTGAGTCACTTGAGTGGAACCCTCCTTTTCACGTTGGGTTCCCAAGGGACCCCTTCGAAAGTTTTCAAAAAGTTCTATGACGTCTAGTTTGGGGGCAACTCAACTAGACCGGTTTTGCTTCTTTGCGTCTAGTATAGGGGCAACCAACTAGACCTGCTTCAAATCCTTATGTGTAGCTTGGGGGCATCCTGACTAGACTTGAATTTTCAAAAAATGCATCCCTTGAGTGGATCCCTCCTTCCTTTTGAAGGGTTCCCAAGGGATCCCTTTGATATTATTACAACTTAGCAATGGTCTGCATGAATGTCTATTCACTGGCCTGCGCGAGCGCTTCCTGACATTTTCTATCTTCGGGTAAACATGTCGCCCTCTTTGACTTTGCGGAGTCCCCTTTTCTTGGTTTCCTTAATATGAGATTTCTTGAAGGATACCTCATTTGCATGACCATGAGCCTATGAGGCATTTTTATTCTTTAGCTTTATAGTTCTGCGGAACTATGAAGTCCTTTCTTTTACTTCCGAGTTTGCCAAACCATGCTCTACTTCCTCATCGGTTTAGGTTTACATCTCTTACCTTGTTACACCTTACTACTCTACTATATTGAAGCACTCATCAGTACTCATGCTCACTAAAGTGGGGGAAAAATGTATAGGCATGAATTTGCACCCATAATGAAATTTCCCCTTTACCCCTTTACACTTTAGAAAACCTAAGGTGGAGGCTAAGTTCCACTTAATCCCGCCGCTCACATCACACTTGGTGCCCTATTTGTGTTTCAGTGGAGGCATTTCTGCTGGGGATGCCTGCACGACACATAGATATCTACAGAACGCACATACATCTGTACGATGAACAAATGTCTGCACAGTGTGCTTATGTCCCTAGCAGATTCCTACGACTGGAGTCTACAAAGACATTACACTTCCCATTGGAATTCGAAGTGTAACGCCTCTCTCTAGCTGGTCGACCCAAATATGGTAATTTTTAGTCCTCTTCCTTCATATTCTTCACTCTCTCATCTATTCTCAGGTTTGGAAGAAGTTTTGCAAGATCAATTTGAGTACTCTCTCCATTTCATTCACTCATCAACAAGCTTTGTGTCATCACTTTACACTCCATTGCAAAACTCCACTACTCCATCACTCCGATAGTGCGAGCTCAGGACAAAAACCATGGTAGAAGAGGCATGAGTTCCTCTCATCTTTTCCTACACTAGCCTTGAGCACTTTGGAAGGAGGTGGTAAGCTCCTCTTATCTTCTCTATCATTTTGGTTGAGTAAGAACGTACTATTTTGTAGTGTCTTTTGTTTATGTATCTTTTATTCCCTTCTTTATCATTATTTTTATCATTGAAAACTTGGGTGTCCATGGAGGTGGAAACACCAAAATAGGGGTTTGACTGAGGCAGACCCCTAAATAGCCCCCAAAATTTTCCCGCTTTGTTGTGTGCATGTGGAGAAATCTTGGAACAAGATGGCAAGAATATTGTTGTGTGAGATCATCTTCATCGCCCGTGTGGTAATTTAATTCCTTTATCATGTTCGTCTATACATTTTACTTTTCTTAGTGTTGTTATTCATTTCCAAAAACTTATAAACTAGGCGATTAGTCCTTCTTTTAGAGTTTAACATTGTCTCTTTGGTTTTCTGGCCATACAGATGCCAACACACCTATGAGATTCCAGTGCACCGAGCTATCATCCCAAAACCATGCTTCTGTCCTTTTATAGAGAGCTACTTGAGACACAGAGTTGGCTCTGAAAAGTGGCTTGTCTAGTGTCTCTCTAACTCTCAGGTTTGGAGAGTGATCGAAGGACCTTATAGTCCTCACATTCTCATCCCATCTATCCTAACCTTCCTTTAAACTGAGGTAAGTTACAGAATCCATACTGATCTTGGCCTTTCATCACCTAGGGCCTTGCAGTGGTTGGTCCCCCTCTCTTACAAATATCATCGCGCAAGTGGAAATGATATAGAATGATGCATGCATCTTAAACATCAAGTTAAATACCTCATTGATTCTAATCACATATATTTGGGTGGTGTTAATGATCAAGGGTATAATTCTATTTCCCTGCATAACCAAAACTTGTAGATATTTACTAATCCAATGCCAAACCATTCATCCAACTTTGTGCAAGCTTGCGATGTCAAGAATGATGAGATGAATATTGATAAGACTGATGACATGAGTGATGATAATAATGATGGTAAGAGTGATAATGAGGATGGTCTACAACATATGGTCACTCTCATATATGTTCAACCTTGTAAGGTACAAACCATTGGGTTACCCAACATTGCTTTCACCCATAGTGATGCACCTAGACATGCACCTGATGGTCCTCTCTATATCACCAAATTTATCAATGAAAAAACTTATTCAAGGAATACTCATTGATCCTGTGTGTGTAGAGAATGTGATCACTAAGGAATTCTTGTTTGTGCAAGATATTTATCAAGATTCTTATGAACATTCTAAGGCATGGATAAAAACTCATGATGGTTTTACTCACCCTAGGATAGGTTTGATCACTCTTCCTCTTAAATTTGGATTGACATAATTAGATGTATCATTCTCTATCATCCCAACATTGGACCAATTCTATGTGAAGATAGGCTACCCATGGCTATACTCCATGAATTTCATCCTATCGTTTATTCACAAGTGTATAAATTTCCCCTTTGAAAGAGATATTTACAGTGCATCATAGTGGGTTCAATCAATTGTCCTTCTATGAGAAATTTTCATTAGAATTATTTTGGCCTCAACGCATGGAACCTATGAAGCCCCATGAGGATTTATTTTTCATGTCATATCAAATTTTTAAGGCAAATCACATGACAAATATATCTCTTACCAATATTTTTGAAAATGATAAGACCATGGTTATTCTATTGAACATGCCAAAATATTGAGAGGGGGTTGAATCAATATGATTCAAAATTCAATCCTAATTAATGATTTTTGATGCTAAGTTAAACCAATTAATCATTCCACTACTTGAACAAAATAGGAAAGAAGATAAGCACACACAAAAAAACATAGATGATAGTAGATTTATGTAGAAAACTACATAGGAGAAAAACCACAGTGACAAATGCTGCTAGGAGCTACTATCCTAATCCAGCCTCACAAGTATATTACAATTTATAAATTTGATTTTGGGATACTACACAAGGAAAAAAATATTCCCTAAATTTTTTTTAGGGGATAAAACCTAAGGAAGCTACTACTCCCTAATTGAAAGAAAAAAACAATTGAAATATGACTCATTTTATGGATTCAACCACTAATAGTCATCAACTCTACATATTAGTTCTATAGTGGATCTTTTCATGGTCTACTCATACACTCATACATCTTCACACACTTCTAGATGAGTCGACATGAGTCATACAACATCTACAAACACTTCTTAGAGTCCACTTGTACTTGATCTTATGGTGCACATCATCAATGTGCCTTAGTAGGCCTCAACAAAAACATAACTTCACAAATTAACTTGAAACAACTGTGCAACTCTAGAAACAAGAAAGGTCTTCATGATATTCAATCCTTAGACACTATGATACATGTAGAGTGTCCATACAAAATCATACCACTGATCTACACAATCTTCTACTATGCAACTCTAGAAACAAGAAAGGTCTTCATGATCTTCAATCCTTAGACACTATGATACATGTAGAGTGTCCATACAAAATTAGACCACTGATCTACACAATATTATACCATTGCAATTATCAAAACATATATTTTGAGAAGATAAAGCATCCAAAACCAACTATAACACTTTTCCACTTGAAAAATAGACTTGTGGAGAACCAAACCAGTTGAAACTGCAATATAATATGTAATGGACATCAATGAGTATGTCCCCAAATCCACTTGGAAAAACATTAACATCCAAAGGAATGTGAATCATTCCAACAAGCCTTCATACTGCGAGAGGATTGGAACTCTATCACTTGTAACTTTCACTACTGAAGGAATAATGACTTGAAACCTTAGATATAACACCTTCATATCTTCATGAGTTTATCTTTAGAATTGCAAGAGTAAATCTTTCTTTGTAGAAGAATGTGGACCAAAACATCGTGACTTTTTCTTAGAGAATATTCTATGAATTCCTTAGACACAAATTTTGCAACTTTTCTCCGAGTTTTGTACAAAAAACTGAAAATATATCAATGTAGACGTACTCAAAACATATTAATACATGTGTACCAAGAAACACATCATATTTAGACATCAAAAAAGTTTAAAAATATTTCGTATACTGCAATGCTGACTTGCACCATTTGATATATTTGCACATGCACCATATTCATAGCATATAAAATCTTCAACACACTTTTTACATCAATGACAATGAATATTATCAAGTTTCAACAATCTCCCCCTTTATCATTGATGGCAAAAAATAATGTGCACAAACACTCCCTCTTAGATGCACATTTATCTCTCTCCCCCTTTGACATCCAGGGAACATGGAAACGAAACTTTATCCATACAACAATTACAAGCTTCCCCTTAATCTACACAAAATTTACTCCCTCTAGGATGTCTTCAAAAATATCTTCATATTTACCGCATATATATACTCAACAACAAAAAGGAAGATATCTTACATCAAAAAAATACATGGCTCACTTTGATGGTAGAATGTTTTTGTAGATGGAATTGAGCTGAGCCAAGCTTCTATCCCATTGCTTCTTAGCTTCAATCAGGGTGTGCACTTGACAAATCAACTCCACAAATGTATCTTCTACATCTTACAAAGAATACGTTGTCTTGTATTTTTGAATTAGACCATTAGTGTCTTCCACAATTCCAATAAGTGAAGCCAACCTAGGCTCACTACTTCTCTCAATTGTTTTACCTAACCTTTGAACTGCTCCCTTTGATCTTGCAGTTGTTGTTTTGGATGTGGAAGATTTCCACTTATGCCTTGATGAAACCATAACTATCTTTTACTAGATCATATGTTGCAGCCACATTGGTGATCTTCATTTCAATGACATTAATCCGATCCTTATATTCTTTATTGTTGCAATCCACTTCAAACAGAAAACGTATAAAACTTTTTCTTCTTCCAAACACTTTTGAATGCCTTTAATACATGTTTATAGCTTGGCCAAAGTGTTGTCACACTTTTTGGAGGCATCATTCAACCTATTCTCTTCCTACTTTTTGATATGAGAAGAATAAGTATCAAAGGACTTCATTAATTGCTTCATCTATTGTGTAGGGGGCAATAATGTATCTCTTTTAGCTTCTAGTATTTCTCTTTCAACACCTTCATTGCTTCTTCGAATGCTCCTACACTCTCCACGTGTTATTGTATCAATTCTTGTCTTGTTGTGGAGTGAAGCATATATCCAAGTTTTAGTTTGTGTAGGGGAGACATATTGGACAAATTAACTTGTCCATCAAAAGTAGGAACATGCAGCAATTGAGGAGATACCACTAGTTGTATCTACATTTCCTGAGCCAAAAATCTTTGATAGAGTCCACCAAAGAGGAATACGTTTTCTCTAAGATTCCTTCTTGAAAATCCTTCTCCTTTTCTTCTTATTTCTCCCTTTCTTTCTTCTTCTCCTTCTCCTCTTCCTTTTCCTTTTCCATATCTTTATCCTTACCAAAGACATATTCCTATTCCTCTTGCAAGTTGGAGACACCTTTCTCTTCAGAAACAAGTTGTTCTTTTGTTGGTCAGAGATATTTTTTCTCATTTTTGCTCACCAGAGGGGGCTCATTAATAGTATTATGTTCTTTCGAAGGCTCTTGTACACTCATTTAACATTAGTTTACATTTCTTCAATGATATTATTTGTGACTTCTAATGTCTCATTTTGAATCTTCTTTTTCACATCATCATCCATGCTCATTAGAAGATCTATTATTTTCTTAGTGCGAAGCTCTTTTGCTTTCTTCCAAAAAATATTTTCCTTTTCTTCCTAAGAGATAGAGGAATCAATTTTTTTTGATTTCTTGCTATCTCAGCTCCTCATCTACCTTGATAGAACTTTCTCTTCTCTATCTCAAAGCCTCACGTAGGGTTTCTAGAGCTTTATCAATAATGGCACTGAACTAAATGTTATTTTTGAGAATGTATACAATAACAACCTTCTAATTTGTCTTCTAATATTTTGGAGGGTCATATGAGACCAGATGAGTTTTCTCTATTTTTCCTAAATCTATCTTCTTCCCTTTCTTTTTTGATTTGGAGGTATCTTCATCTCCAACCTCCTCCTCCTCTTCTATTACTTCTGCATATGTCTTCTTCCTCTTAGGCTTCTGCTTAGGCCTAGTATGCAAAAATTTAGTGGCCTTATTTTATGGAGGAGTTGCTAATGAAACTCTTCTCTTTGCACCGTTAGTTTTTTTAGATCCAAAGGTCTACAAAGCAGATGTAGCAACTAAAGTGGATCTACCAAACCTTCTTGGCTCTTGACTAGCTTCCTGAGGAATAATTTTTTCTTTAGAAATCTCCGTAGGGGTACAAGATGTAGACTTTAGAGGAACACCCCATTCCTTGTGAAGATTATCTCTAGGTTTTTCCAAATGCTTTTCTGGCTTCTTCTTAGACAACTTGTTTGTTATCTCATCATATGTGCCAAATCTCTTAGCAATTGTATCTTTTGTCTTTTTCAGTAGGATATCCACATATCCTTGGACATATTCAAGTGCAAATTCATAGGGCAAAGAAAGAATCCACGAGGTTTTAGGTTCTATAGTTTCAATATAATAGTGATCCTTTTCCACCATGAATCTTAACTCTTTCTTATACTTCCAGATCAAATCAAATGTAATTATCTCTCTACTCTACATCCTAGCTTATAGATTCTTAAAAAATCCACTGTAAAATGTAGTGTATCATTTCTTATTATTTAAAAAACCTCTCATATGATTTTTGATTTGAGTAGCTGCTGGGAAGAACTTATCCCATATATTTCCTTTAAATCTAGGTAGTTCATTCATTCAAGAAAGTAAGGAAAATAATCAATGATCCAAACCTGAAATTGTATCAATTTTTCTTTGTCATGTTCAAATTATCTAGCAATTTCTCCCTCAATAGCTCACATAGGTCAAAATCGGCACCTTCCTTCACCATTTGATAGGTAGTATGAATTGTGGTGGTAGTGGCATAGCCTTCTCTGTTTGTGAAGTAAATCTTGTATGCAATTCCCATAGAAGCATATCAAACTCTGGGATCAATGATATCTTTCATTGTTAGGTTTCTTTTATCAAATATTACTCTAGTAAGCTCCATAAACCTTTCATTCTCTATAGAATTCAACACTCAAGCTGGTTTAGATGCATAAAGACTAGTAATTTCTCTAATTGGTTCTTCTGTAATCATGTAGGGCTTATCTTACCAAATGAAATCTTGATAAATGAAACTAAGGATGATTCTTACCTATTCTTTGCACTCATAGAAGTTTAGAAAATATTTCCAAAAGTCTAACCCTTTTGTATCCACATTTGCATATTCTAGCTTGCGCACACCATTCTCATTTAGAAGCTCATGTCGAACCACTACAAAATAAGATGTGCGATCAATTTCATTCAGTGGGGTATGGATGTAGATTATCAAATCTTAAGAGTATACAACATCTATAAGAACCTTTGAAAAAGAACCATGTTTTTCAACCTCCATCACCTTGAATGGGAACTTTTGTACTTTGGCCTAGGTTTCTCCACAACATCAATCACATGTGGTGTCACCATTTATTTTACCTTTGAATTCTTCAAACACATTCGCTAGGGTTTAGCCCAAACTCACAAAGATAGCTAAAAACCCTAATCAAACTTCTCTTTTCCAAAAACAAATGCCTTTAATTGCAAATGCAAAAAAAATGTTCAAATAAAATATAAAAATCCTTTGATTTTCCCTAAAGTTTTTCCATAAATGAATTTTTACTTGTTAGGTAAACCTTTTGCTAAAATTATTTGTATCATAGGGATACAAGGGTACTTAGTACAACTCTGCACATCATTCCTTTGCTCTAGATCCTTGACCAAAAGGTCGAATATTTCTCAACAAATTGTCACACTAGAGGAATTGGTCCAATTCATCTTCTATGCTGAAATATTCAACATTTTATCATTTTTAGGGGGCTAAAGGATTTGCAAATGATAGCCCCCTGTAAGATATTGCAATATATAAAATTATCATAGGATCTTGTGTAGAATGTACAAGCATGGTATCATCCTTCTTCACATTCTCTTGACCTTGATTCTCTTTCCAAACTTTTTTATTTCCCTTATTTTGTTGATTTAGGGTTTCATCCTTGTTCGAGTTCTGAATAGGTGGTTTCACAAAAACATGTCTTCAAAACATTTCTTTATGCCCAGCCTTATTACAAGTTTGTGATCTAGAATAAAGTTATTTCTCCTAACTTTAGTTCTACACTCTGCAACCTTATGACTAAAATTATTGCAAGCATAGCAATATCCATGAAATGAAATAGAATTGTATCTTTGAGGCACAAATTGTATTCTACTCATGTAATTATTTCTTCTTGTTCTAGATCTACAATAAATAGCCTTATGCCCAATTTTTTTGTAATAATAACAATAACCTTGAAATTTTTGAGTGAACATAGTAGTGGCATGTTCTCTAATAGGTGAAGGACCTTTGAATCTCCTTTGTCTTTGGATTGGAATGAACCCACCTTATTTATTTCTATATTGATCTGAATTTGCATTTCCGGAGGGTGTCTTCTTGGGTTCTTCAGTGTAAAATTTCTCCTCCTTTGTTTCATACTTTCCTTATACTTTGAAATTCTCATATAGGTTTGTAGATGGATTGGTTACTGGACTTTTACCTTTCTAAAAATCTAGGCTAGATTTTTCTTTTGAATACTTTTGAGAGTTGATGATTTCATCAAGTATATTAGAACCTCCTTTTAGCTTTAGACCTTTGTCAATTTATTTTTCTTCTTTCCAGTTCTTTCCTTACGGAGACAAGCTCTTCTTTAATCTTGGAGCATTTAGTAGTTTTGTCAATGAGCTTGATCTTTAGGAACTCTTCTTTTCTTTTACCTTATTCAACTTGAACTTTTCACTTGCCAATTTTCTTCTTTGATTTTTCAAGTTCAAACTTAATTTATTCATTCTTTTGTCTTTCTTCATCTAGATCATTTATTCCAGAAATGAGTTCTTCATAATCTACTAGACAATCTTCTTTATTGAATTCAAATTAAAATTCATCCTCCTCCTTTTAGAGTATGTCCAACTTTTCCTGAGAGAACTTTTGAATTGCACAAGAGAACTGAGTGGGGGGGGGGGTGAATCAGTTGTATCAAATTACATTCACTTTTGAACTTAATCAATTCCACATCCATGTTAATCTGTTATTAATTATAAACATGAAATGTACATAATTGAAAGAAAATACCAGAGACACTAGATTTACATGTAAAACCCTATAAGGGAAAAACCATGGTGAGGATTAACTCACAATATAATAGTAATGCAAAACTAGATACAAAGTCTCACTACCCAAAAAGGACTCACTATCAGGATACAAGGCTCATTGACTACAGATAGGACTCATTGTCCAGAAGGAGGCTCACTTCCTATAGATAAAGAAAGATAGAAAAAAATACACCACAATCATTCACACACATTCATAGCGTTGATCAAAGAATTACATACCATCAACTCACTGCTTTTAGGGGTCTAACACATTGAAGTACTACTGCCTTTATTCAATTTCACACACTCTTTCGCACCTACTTATCTTCTCATAATTGTTTTCTCTTCTCTCTTGCAATTCACAACATCTTGACTTGTATTTATAAGAACTTCAACCTTAGAAAATTTCTACAAGGTCGACTACACATTCTTCATTTTGCAAATTCAAACTAGGTCAGTGACTAAAAATCCTCAGGGTAGATAAGAATGATTTTACTAAATTAATACTTAACGAAGACCCAAAACAATATCTTGGATCAATCACATGCTTCCTTAATTGATACCTGTTCTTAATGTAACATGTAGACACCTGGTCGGCTAAATCTAATGAATACACCAATGAGCTTGAAGCACATGGACCACATAAAATGCTTCACCAGATATTGGAACACCTCTTAGATACCTTCAGATTCGTTTGTAGCAACTACACCAACTTCCATACACATAACACTTTCCAATAGTCTAGTCATATTGTGCAGACACACAAAGTAACTCTGGAACAAGCCTTCCGATGTACCAAACCACAAACAGTTCTTCCAAAACATTGATAACACCATTATAAGTCTTCTTCCAAATCCACAATATTTGAGACAACCCATCAGAGGATTGTAGAGCAGAAACATTTCTTCCAGTCTACAGACAACCAACTTTGTCAAACCAGTTCACAAATTGGTGAACACCACTTTCACTCTTCATCAAACTAGAAGTTATAACTCAAGATATATTACTCAAATATTCCCATAAACAACACTACATATCCTCACAAGCACAAGATCAACATAGAAGAAATGCAAAGCACAATACCAGAGCACATTTAAAACACACACATAACTCTGTCTTCAATGTTTATTAATTTTCTCAAAAGAACTTGATAACTCATCATATCAGCACACCTGCAACACCATAAAGATAGCTTCATGTACTCATAACATCTCAATAATATCTCAACTATACATGCAGCACCTACAATCACTTGATTCCTTTCTGCAACAACCTGAACTATGTTGACATCAATGACAATATTAATGACAACACCACCATACCCATCCATACTTGCAACAATCTCCCCATTTGTCATTGATGGCAACACATGATGTAAAAAACCATCAAAGACAAAATACAAACTCTCCTACTTCTTTTTCTTTTTTCTCTCTCTTTTTTTTTCAGATTATACATCCTACACAACCTTCTTGCAAACTATTCTCCTTAAAAGATTCTCTCTCCCTTTCAGCTAGATATAGATAGAATTTTTCACATGATTCTCTCTCCCTTTCAGTTAGATATAGATAGGATTTTTCACATGATTCTCTCTCCCCCTTTGACATCAATGACCAAGAAAATATTTTACTTGATTCTTCAACCATATAAAATTCTAATCACTCCCCCTTAGGATTGTACCCACATCTGATACTACAACAATGATAAAATCTACTCCCCCTGAGGAGTAGACCTCAATCATCAGTCCAGATAGATGATGAATCTATAGATCCACTAGACTGATGCACCTCCATGTGCACCTAGTTGAAAGGAGGGGAAATTCCCCCCAACTTCTCCCTGAGATACTCAAAAGTATCCTTAGGAAGAGCCTTAGTAAATATATTTGCAATCTAATCCTATGTAGACACATATTCAATCCTCACTTCATTCTCCAACAATTTCTCTCTTAAGAAATGATATTTGATAGATATATGTTTTTTCCTTGAATGCATTACTAGATTATTTGAAATATTTATTGCAACTTTATTATCACAGAAGATAGGGATAGGCTCATCACACATCACACCTATATCCTTCAATGTTTGGTTCATCCATAATACTTATGTACAACAAGATGTTGTTGCAATATACTCAACCTTTGTAGTGGATAAAGAAACTGAATCATGTTTCTTGCTTAACCATGAAACTAATCTATATCCAAGAAAGAATGCACCACCACTTGTACTCTTTCGGTTATCTACACACCTAGCCCAATCTACATCAGTGTAGGCATAAAAAGTGAAATCAATATTTAGGATACCACAAGCCATAATCCAGAGAGCCTTTTAAATATATGAATATCATCTTTACAAATGTAACACGTGTTTCCTTAGGTTTTTCTTGAAATATAGAAATCAAACATACTTCATGCATGATATCTGGTCTAGTAGCATTAAGATATAACAATCCACCAATCATAGATGTCTACATGCTCTGATCAATTTTAGGAGATTCATCATTCTTACTCAGTTTGCATCCAGTCACCATAGGGGTATAGACCAGTTTGGAATCATCCATTCCAAACTTTTTCAACAATTATTTTAACATACTTTGATTTTGAAATGAATATGCCCTTATCAGTTTGATTCACTTGAAGTCCAAGAAATAAGTTCAACTCACTAATCATAGACATCTCAAACTCGTGTTGCATCTCATCTGCAAATTTCTTGCACATACCTTCATTTCCTCCAAAGATGATATCATCAACATACACAAACACTATCAACAATCTATTTCCTTCAACTTTGAAATAGAGATTACTATATGTGGAGCCTTCACTAAACTTTTGATGTGTCAGATATTTGTCCAACCTTGTATACCATGCTCTTGGAGCTTGTTTAAGTCCATATAGTTCCTTTTTCAACTTGCAAAACATGTCTAGATTGTATGATAACTAAAATCCTTCTAGTTGTTCCATGCACACCTCTTCTTCTAGTTCTCCATTAAGGAATGTAGACTTAATATCCATCTAGTATACCTTGAAATCTTTGTGAGTAGAAAATGCCAAGAACATCTGGATGGCCTTCATTCTTGCCACTGGGGAAAATGTCTCCACAAAGTCTATTCCTTCAAACTGTGAATAAAATTTGCATACAAGCCTTGATTTTTTTCTTACTACTTCACCATATTCATTCAACTTATTCTTGAACACCCATTTTGTACCAATTACATTCTTGTTTGTAGGTCTAGGAACCAATTCCCATGTCTAATTCTTCTCTATCTATTGCAACTCTTCTTTTATTGCTCTCACCCAATTCTCATCTTTGCTTGCTTCACACACAGTTTTAGGTTCTATCTTAGATAGAAGACACAATATTACTTCAGGTGCTACCACTTTGCTTCTTCTTTTTACACCTTTGTCTTTGTCTCCAATTATCTATTCTCCCCAATGAATTTTCTTTACATATTTTGGAGTCTTAGGAGCAGGTTCCAAACTCTCTTCTTCTTCCTTATCCTCTTCTTGTACTTGTTCATAAATAGGTTCATCTAGTTCAACTTCACTTATTTCAACTGGTCTGTGCAAGTCTTCATCAAATTTTTCATTTGAACTTTCAAGTATCTTCCTCAACATTTTGTTGTAGCATCTATATAATTTGCTGCTAGTTGAATATCCAAGGAAAAAACCTTCATCATATCTTTCATCAAAATTTCCAAGGTTCTCATAATATATTTTAATAAAACATCTGCTTCCAAATACCTTTAAGTACTTAATAGTAGGAGTCTTGCCAATCCATAGTTCATGAGGGGTCTTTGTGTTGTTGCCTCTGATCTGAACTCCATTAAAAATATAAATAGTAGTGTGGATTTCTTCTCTCCAATATACATCAGGTACATTTATTCTTTCATCATAGTTCTTGCAGCCTCTTGAATAGTCTGGTTCTTCCTTTCTACAACTCCATATTTTTTGAGGAGTTCTAGGAGCAAAAAAATGTCTCTTTATGCCATGCTCTTCAAAAAATGTATTAAACTCATTGGAAGTGAATTATCCACCTCTATCAGACCTTAAACATTTGATTCTTAGGTTCACTTCATTGTCTACCCTTTCCTTGAACACTTTGAATCTATCTAGAGATTGAGATTTCTCTCTAAGAAAAGTAACCCATGTAATTCTAGAATAATCATCAATCAAAAGCATAAAATACCTATCACCATTAAAACTTCCCATTCTTGTGAGACCAAAAAGGTCTATATCAATCAATTCTAGCATTCCTCAAGATGATTGTTCTTTTCCTTTGAAACTACATCTCATTTGTTTTCCCAATTGAAAACTTCTACAAATATTATTGGTAGGCTTTGTGATTCTAGGCAGATCCCTGCCAACTTCTCTTGAACTAATACTGATCAAATTATCAAAGTTTACATGTCCCATCCTTTGGTGACATAGCCAACTTTCATTAACTTGAGCTACAAAACACTGACCATCACCACTCTTAAACTGATAGATGTTTCCATGTGCTCTACCAACAACTACCACGGATCCAAACCCTTGTCCGATCTCATAGGTATTATCTTGAAACATAAGCTTAAGTCCTTTGCTACACATTTGTCCAACACTAAAAATATTATGCCTTAATCCCTTAACATAATATACATCATCAGTACTATGTTCTCCATCAAAATGAATTGTTCCTTTGCGAACAATATTTGCACTCAAATCATCTCCAAAAATTACTAATCCTTCATCATTCTTTTCAAGTTTAGTAAACTTAATTTGGTCTCTGATTAGATGATTTGAGCATCCACTATCAATTAACCAATAATCTTCATATTGTCTAGCATGAAAGGCAGTAACCAGAGTACCTTTCATCTCATCCTTCTTGTTTTATGGATCACATTCCCTTGCACATTCACTCTTTATCAAACTGAAAGCTATAACTTAGGATATATTACTCAAAGTTTCCCATAAAAAACACTACAAATCCACACAAGCCTAGGATCAACACAGAAGAAATGCATAGCACAATACCAAAGCACATTCAAAACACACACAACTATGTATTCACTATTTATTAAGTTTCTTAAAAGCACTTGATAACTCATCATATCAACAAACATGAAACACCATAAAGATAGCTCCATGTACTCACAATATCTCAACAATATCTCAACTATACATGTACCACCCGCAATCACCTGATTCCTTTTTGCAACAACCTGAACTGTGTTAACATCAATGCCAATATTAATGACAACACCACCATACTCATCCATACTTGCAACAATAATTTATTCTGGTACAATGCTTTATTATCCATGTGTTCAAGGAATGTATCTATCTTAGTTGTTAAGAAATATTCATGAACTTTGCTATGATACCAATTATTAAACACACCAAAATATTGAGAGGGGGGTGAATCAGTATAATTTAAAATTCAATAACAATTAATTATTGATGTTGCTAAGTTAAACTAATTAATCATTCCACTACTTGAAAAAAATAGGAAATAATATAAGCACACACACAAGAGCATAGATGATACCGTATTTACTTGGAAAACCTCATAGGGGAAAAACCACAATGAGAAATGATGCTAGGAGTTACTATACTAATCTAGCCTCACAAGTAAATAACAATTATAAATTTTATTTTGGGCTAAAAACCAAGGAAGCAAGTACTCCCTAACTTTTTCTTATGGGCTAAAACCCAAGGAAGCTACTACTCCCTAATTGAAAGATAGAACAACTGAAATATGACTGATTTTATGGCTTCAACCACTAATAGTCATCAATTTTGCACATTAGGTTTGTAGCGGATCTTGTCACACTCTTCTCATGAACTCATACATATTTTTACAATTCCATAATATTCTTCACATATTTTATCTTCTATATATACCATCTGCATGCTTGCAAAATATAAATTCAATTGAGCATAAATAAGAAATTATGAAACTTGTAGCATGTCAGCCTACATCTTCATTGGCAATATAAAAATGATAAAAAAATATTTAAATCTCTTCCAAATGAGTTGGAATGAATCGTACAACATCTACAAACACTTATTATACTCCACTCATACTTGATCTTGTGGCACACATAATCAATGTACTTTAGTTAGCCTCAACAACAACATAACTTCCAAAAACTGACATGAAACAATTGTGCAGTGTTGGAAAAAATAAAGTTATTCGTGCACTTAAATAATTAGACACTATGATAAATGTAGAGTGTCCATAAAAACTCATATCACTGATCTACACAACATTCTTCTAGTGAAAGTATGCAAACATATGTTATGTAGAAGATAAAGCATCCAAAACCAATTATAACCCTCTGTCACTTGCAACTGAAATTTTGGAGCACCAAACCACTTGAAACTATAATATAACATAAAATGGACATTAGTGAGAATTTCCCCAAATCTTCTTGGAAAAACCTTTACATTTGGAGGTATGCAGAGCATTCCAACAAGCCTTGATACTACAAGAGCACAAATCAAAACTTCGTTACTTGTAACTTTCACTACTGAACGAATAATGAGTTGAAACCTTGGATATAGCACCTTCATATCTTCATGAGATTATATTCAAAACCACAAGACTAAATATTTCTCTATGAAAGGATTCATACCAAAACACTATGACTTTGTCTTAGAGAATATACAGTGAATTCCTTAGACACAACTTTTACAACTTTTCTTTGAAAGTGGTACAAAAAAATGGAAAGATACCAATGTAGACATACTAAAAAAATATTAATACGTGTACCAAAAATAACATCATATTTAGACATTAGGCACTTTACAAATTTTCCATATACTACAATTTTGACTTGTACCATTTGATATCTCTGCACATCAACCATCTCCAAAGCATATACAATGTTCAACACACTTTTGACATCAATGAAAACCAATATTATCAAGCTGCAACATGTTCCTCCTCTCCTTCTAGTTATAGATGAACCCATGTCTAAGACGAAGACCCTTCTAAATAACTAAGGTAAATATTGTAGACATATAAAAATGACCAAGGCCTACAAGCACTATTTTACCACTTTTCATCCTAACATAGTTATGAGTTTTTAATTATGTTTTTAATCCAACTTGAACTATTAATTAAATAATTCATAATTATTTAATTAATTCATGATTTTCTATTCTTCCTGATTATTAAATAAATATTCTAATTTATTTATTTAATGTGTCACTAATTATCTAAAGTCTTCTCATAATTAAATAAAGTCTCAGTTTATTTAATTAATCTTTGTCATTAAATGTCCTCTTGATTATTAAATAAATATATCCTAATTTATTTATTTAATATGTCACTAATTCCCAAAATCTTCTTTTAATTAAATAGATTTATTAGTTTATTTAATTAAATCAATTATCTCTTCTAAATTAAATAATTATTCCTAATTATTTAATTGTTTATGTGACATTTCCCTCTTTTTAAATAAAACAATTTATTTAAAAATGACTCCACATAGTTAACTGATTCTTCTTTTAGTAAATAATATTAAATCAATTATTTACTATCTCACAAAATCCATATTTCAAATTAATTTTAATTGAAAATGGAAAAATTCTTCTACAAATCAAGTAATTGCTAAAATTACTGATTTTCTAAAATCTCATTTTCTTATCTTTTGATTTTTGCTAATTTCATCTCATTGTCACATTCATTCTCCATCCTTGATTTAATTTCTTAAATTATATCTTGTCCACTCATTTGAGAATTTTACCCTAACCCTAATTGAGAGTTGCCATTTTGAATCTTGACCATTGATTCTAGGGCATTTTCTCAATCTTCAATCTCATCCGTCCATTCAAAATTGCATTTTCTATAAAATGTCAACTTTGTTCTCATTTCAAGGATCTTGAATTTCTTAGATTTTGGATTTCTTGTTCAATAGTATTTTTGGAATTCTAGTATTAACATCTTGAGTACATGCATTTAGAATACATTTTCTATTGCTTTAGTTTAAAGTAAAAATCCTTCAAAGCTTTGTTTAGGGCTAGTCTATTCTATAGAAGTTTTCTGATCAAATCTTAGGGCACACTCTCGATTACAGCAAGCTAAGAAGGTGCAACGGAAGTCAGCCATGGAGGAGAGAATATTGGGTGAGATTGTTCATTGTTTCTTTTCTCGTTTATCTCCTATGTATTTCATTGCTTTGATTGGATTTAATTAATATTGCATGTATATGTTATTAACAATCTATCTTGTAGGAAAATCCATCATTACAAATACGACGCAGTTCCTCCACCCATATCATATAAAAAGACCAAGAGACAATCGAATGATTCCTTTTGTTCCTCCAAATATAAAACAAGTATATAGACCTAAGGAGATAATGGTTTCCCAACCCCTAATGGTTCCTTGAGTTCCTCCCTTAAGGTAAGTAAAGAGAGAAATGGTCGAGAAATGTTCTCTTGCCCCGTGACAAATTAAAAATATGCAAGAAGAAATTGAAATGCTAAAGAGCATAGGTGTAGGTGTCATCTTATTTCTCATCAATTATAAGAAAAGAATAAAAAAATGCATGATGATAAAACAACTATGCAAAAAACTCAAGAATAATTACAAATTTCAGCAAAACATGACATGGAACCAAAAAAAAGAAGTGAAACAAGAAAATTCAGCTAACATTGTCATAAAACCTGCCATTGTGATTAACTTGGATGAAGATGAAATTTCTAAAATTCATGAAGAGGTGTATAATGAGCTCAATGTTGTATGTTCAAAGAGAATAAATTCAAATGGGGGAAACCTATATGATCCTCCTAATGAGAGTGACCTACCACATGTTGAACCTGGAGATTCTCCTAGTATAACACTTGTTGTATCTCCTTTAGCTAGTTATTTTCCTTCCCGATATCATGAGTAAGATTGGGATACAAACGACCTACTTTAGTTGGATCACATGTGTTGTACTCCTTTATGTGTATTTCATGTATTCTCCATGTTTCTTGCACAATATATAATCTCCCATGTTGTGCTACTTGGTGTGTCTTAGTTTTTGTGAGTTTTAATTTGGATGACCCTTGTTGCTTCGTTGACACACAAATACAAAGGAAACAAACCTATTGTGATATTATTCTATAATTCATAGACTTTGTCTTTTCTCCTTTTCCCTTGTATTTTCCTTTTGGGGATGATGCGAGACATCAAGACATTTAAGTATCTTCCATGTTAACCCAAAAGTTTGTTTGCCTTCTCTCTATGTGTCATTCCTCCATTGTGTCTGTTGTTCCACAAGCTTTTAGGGAATGATGTAAATTCTAAACTATATTACATCACTATAGAAAATATGTATATTGACGTTGAATCTATGGATCTCTCCTATATTCATTTCTATTTTGTTTGTTGTATTGAATTTGGTAGCAAACCCTTATCATGATGTAGCTTTATTTGGAAACATATCATTGGCATAGGGATTTAAAAATAATCTCTTGTGATCCTTTTTTTGCATGGAATTTATCACTTTCTACTTTAAAGTAATTTTTCAGAACATGGTGTTTTGCAATTTCTTTAAACTAGGGGCATACATTGGAATTATTTTGCTTCACTTTGTTCACATGCTCAAAATTAGTGGTGTGTAAACATTGACATTTTTGCTACACTTTGTTCACAAGAATTGAACTTAGTGTTGCATTGGCATAACACTTTTGATCATCTTGTGGCACCTTATCAGATTTATCAGAGAGTATAACTCTTGGTATGGTTGACATGGGTGCACACCTAGTGAATAGTGGACTTCACTAGATCTAGTGTATTTCTCATTTTTTCTATCTTGTCATGGGTGCACACCTAGTGATAGTGGAATTCACTAGAACTAGTGTGTTTCTCATTTTTGATACCTCTTCATGGGTGCACACCTAGTGAATAGCATACTTCACTAGACCTAGTGCGTTTCTCATTTTTTCTACCTTGTCATGGGTACACACCTAGTGAATATTGGACTTCACTAGACCTAGTGTGTTTCTCATTTTACCTTGTCATAGGGGATCACCTAGTGAATATTGGACTTCACTAGTCTATGTTACCTTCCTATTTATGATTCACCTAGAAAATATTGGACTTCTCTATTGTATGAGTCATGAATGCTTTGGTGTGGATCCTAGCATAAAACAACTTGCTAGTCCATACCCTCTTTTGCATTTTATAATGAAATTGTATGTTTGTGTATGTTCTCTTACTGCATATCATACATATGTGTGCTTCTTTACATGCCTATGTTGGTTTTCCATGGGATCTTGGATCCTGGGGGCTTGATCATCTCATTAGATCCTTAGTCATCCTATCTCTTCAATATTTGGATAATTAGATCCCTCTTGACATATTTTTTACTTTAGTGTGAGTATGAGCATAGGTTCATACTCTCACTAAAGTGGGGGCTAAATGTACTATCATAAATTGTCATGCATAAAAACTTCACCTTATTTTTTTCTCTCCCTTAAATTATTGGACCTAATTGAGTACTTAATTTCTTAAATTATGCATTATATGTTTCATTTTTAATAATTATTGATAAATTTCAAGTAGGAAACAATTGCATTTATCCAATACCTTGCCCCAACATTTAAAATCCTAAAAAATAGGGAAAGGTTCATGCCCTGGGTATGAGTGTCCCCCTATATTGGCTCTAATTTCAAATATGTCATTGTTGGTAATTTAATATTTACAATTAAAGTGTCTAATGTTAGCCATCAAGATTTATTTTATGAGAAATTGAATAAATGCCTATAAATACCTAGTTATTACATCATTTGAATACCAACTAGCAAGAGGTGAAAATTAAGAGAAATTACTATCATTAAGAGCACTATTGAGCAAGTCAAGAGGAAAATTTTTAGAGATTTATATCAACAATTCAAGATCCTAAATCATGTCAAATCCTATGTGAGTTTATGTGTGTTCATGCTATCATTGTTTCGTGAAGGTCAACACTTTTGTAGGTCTCCAAGAAATTCAAGTATTCAAGTAAATCATGCAAGAAAGATCCAAGTCGTTGACGTGATGCGCATAAAATTAGTCCTTCAAGGAATCCTTTGAAGGGTGACGAGCTCCAACACTTTGTGATTTAATCATTCCTTCCTATCCTTTAGCATTTTATCATTGACATTGTCATTGTGGAAGTGGAAACACCTACACTTTAACTGAGACAAGACCCTAAATAGCACAAAATTTCCTCTCTAAGTGAATATGCAAATCTTATGTTTGAATAGGATTGAAAGGAGTTTGAAGATAAATTATTTGTTGTTGTATTTGGAGACCTACATCCTATCAACTTACAAAGACTCGGTTATATAAATATTGGGCAGTGTTCCAACAAATTTGTAGGCAGGAATCCGAAGCTCATATCTAACATTAGAGGACTACAAAATAAGATCTAGAAAATATCTACACGGACACCCATTCCCTAGGCATATATGTCCTCCATTTTTGGCCCCATATTTGAACCAGAGGTGCACAATGTCCTTCTCTACTTATTTTTTTGTTCAAATTTGTCTATGAACTCCTGTGTTTTTTGTATTTGCATCAAAAAAGTAAATCTCTATTACCCTAGTTAGATCATTGCATTTCATTATTAAGACATTTCCATATTTTTTTAACTGCTTGTTGAATCACCTATTAGACTATAAGTCAATCACATACCTTATTTAAGTACATAAAACTCTCATTCCATCTTTTCATTTCCATCTCCCCCTCATTCCATTCCAAATTAGTCAATACCCCCCGTACATACATTAACAAACATTTGGGAAAGGTGTCAAACCCTAAGGTGGAAACTCGAAGGTTTTCCTTTCTCGATGTTTCAATAAGTCATATAAATTTCATAATTTTTACAATTTGTTTCAATGGGGAAGATTGGGAAGAAGGTGAAGAAGGAAAATAATTTTTTTTTATGAAAAGGATAATCTAGAAGGAAATTTCAAGCGTATTAAGAGGAAAAATGATAAATTAGAAGAGGAGTTAGGGCTATTTGAATATGTTAAAAGGGATTATGAATTGAAGGAAATATTGTAAATTCTTGTGAAAGTAAAAAGGGAGAATGAAGAATTGGAAGAAATGTTGAAGAGGATGGAAGAGGAGAAAAATGTGTAGAAGAAGGAAATATTAGAACTAAGAGAAAACAAATTCTAGTTGTGGAAGGATAATGACCGCCTAGGATCTAAGCCAATTATGTGGGAGATATCTTGTGATAATAATGATTTGAATTTTTCATTGGAGGATTTTGGTAAGTGTCAAGTAGTGTAAGAATGCAAGACTAAAGATAATATGTTGGCAAAACATAACACCAGTTTTTTTGAAAATAGTGTTGGCTTCAAGATAATAAAAAGGATGGGTTATGAAGGATAAGGATGGGAATTCATGGTCAAGTAATTAGGGAACAGTGTTGGGATCTACATCCCTATAGAATATGCAGATTAAAGAGTCATTCAAAGAAGGAGTGTTGGAACCAGAAGTGGAAGAGCGAAACTAAGAAAAATTTCATACAAATAAATTATGGATGGTTGGATGGATTGAAGTGGAGAAATATTACTAGTATGTTGTGGAAGTTGTATGAGCATAGTAATTCATGGTTTGAAGGGGATAGATCAAATTTTTACAAGGGAGGACAAGTGTGGAGCATAAAAATGAATAAATTGGAAGAAGTGTGACAAGAATTATATTGCAAAAGGAGAAGAAGCCATGAATCATGCTGAATAAAATAAATATGAGTAATGATCAAACTTATGGAAGGGGAATCAGGCTCCATGTAGATAGTGAGAAGGAATATAAAGGTTGATATTTATTAATAGTCATGTCAGGTGTGAATATTGAGTTATGATTAAGTCTGAAAGGAAAAGAGAAGTGTTGGGAGACTTCCAAGAATATTTTTTTTGAGAATTTTAACCAAAGAAAAGTTTGCACCAGATTTCAAAGGTTGTGGTTTGAAGGTGGTATCATAGAAAAATTTCGTCTTAAGATAGCTTTTGAAGAGAATCAATACAGACTATCAAATATTGAGGCAATGTAGTGATCTAGAGAAAATCACAAAATTCATCTTGAGCTAGCTTGTAGAGAGAACCTATACAAACCGCTAAATATTGAGGTAGTCCAATGATTTGGAGTAGATCATCAAATTAATCTTGAGGTAGATTGTGAAGAGGACATACAAACTACCAAATATTGAGGTATTGGATTTATTTGGATCCTATCACCAAATTCATCTTGAGATAGCTTTCAGAGAGGATATTTATAGACCACCAAATATTGAGGCAGTGCAGTGACCTAGAGTAGATCACCAAATTCATCTCGAGGTAGCTTCTAGAGAGGACCTATACAAATCACTACATATTAAGGCAGTGTAGTGGTATGGACTAGAAAATTCATCTTGAGGCATCTTGTAGAGAGGACATGTACATACCACTGACCATTGAGGTAATGTTGTGTTTTTGGAGTAGACTACCAAAATTGTGAAGCTAAGGTAGAGGCAAACCATTGGTAGAGACGTAACCAAAGATAGATAGTTGGGCAAGTGAGTGGCTCAAATTTCAATTAACCCCAATATATTTATGTAGAAGCATCCAAAATAATTCAAAAGACTTTATGTACCTATTTTCACTAGATGGCATGTTGTAGGGAGTGGCATTAGAAAGTACCGCATTCTACCGCATTTAATTTTTTGGCCTTGCAATTTAGGGGGAAGGTAGATCTAGTTGTCAAGAGTGTTAGTTTCGAATTTTTGGTGGTTTGAGTTATCGCAATAAATTTTGGAGGTGACATAGTGGAGAATACGTTTCTAGGTTGCAAGAGTGATGATTGTGCAAAATTTTGAGATTTGTGCCAGCAAAGAGAAACATGCACTAGTAAGAGGAAATGTTTATAGGAAACTTGGGACAAGTAGAGTGTATGTTATAAATCATGTGATTTTATTTTATGTTCAGAGGTAATTTGGGACCTATGAGTGGTTGAATTCATGTTACATTGGACCTAAATTTTAGGGACAATCTATGGCTGACATGGATGAAGTTAGGGAGTATAGATGATACATAAGAAATACTTATGTTTTTTGCAAGGGGGAGGCAAAGAGAGGAGATCCACAAGGGGAGAATAATAGTAGCGGTAGAATGACTAAAGTATCTAGCAAAGCATCAATTGAGTGACAAAGCCAAGAGTAGTGATAGGATACAAAGGATTTAATTATATTTTTGGAGGTGATGTTGTACTTTAACACCCGCGTATGAGATTTATGTAATCTTGGGTTGTGTCTTAACATGTTAAAATACCTAGTGGTAGATGTAATGTGTTTCCGAATGAATATAATGATGATGAATCTTTTGAGTTTGGGTTTTTCCCTTTGAGGGTTTTACCAGTATAATTCGTGTGCCTGTTGTGTATTGTGGTTATGTTGGATGTTCCTATGCATGATTCTATTGTTTTCCATGGTAGTGTTTTTTGGGATAAGTAAGGCTACAAGGATGGATAGTCCATTCTGGACCCTCCATCATTAACTGCATCAAATAATTTTTGGAGCACTTGAAGAAATTGCATGAAGAGGTAATAAATTATATAAATAAGATAAATTCTCAATATAAAGCTAAGGAAAATTAGAAGTAAAAATTTAAGCAATTCCATGTTAGAGATGAAGTCATGGTTCACTTGAGGAAAGTTCCAAATGGGAATGTATAACAAGTTAAAAATGACGTAATATATACCATGTAGGATTTTGAAGAAGCGTGATTAAGAAAAGGCTTATGAGATAGAGTTCCCTAGTGGGATAAACATATCTCCTATGTTCAACATTACTGATATGAAAATTATCATGAAGGAAGCATGGAGGATGGCCCATTAAAATAATAATGGAATATTCTATCACCTACTCAAAAGAAGTAATATATAGAAGAAATTTTGGATAGTTGTGTGGGAAAATTATAAGAAACATACAATATGAAGAATATTTGGTTAAGTGGAAAGGAAGGACCATTGAAGATACATCATGGTTATCTAAGGAAAAGGTTGAAATTTTTTATTTTCCTTTAACACTTGAGATGTGAGAAGGTGACCTCTCAAATTATCCTAGGTGTATGATGAAAGAGCATCCACCATGTAATAGAAATCTTGTATCACCCAAAAATTTTATTTTTATTTTTCTATTTCTTCTATTGAATAAGGGCTATAGTAGGTTTCTATTTTTAGTAAGTTTGCATATGAGTGCATTAGAACTCAAAAATTTCCCAAAAACTCCCATTTGAAAACTTACACATTATGGGTGAGTTTCGAGCCAAGATTAGTTTTGAAATTGTAGATATCAATTATTAAATTTTATAGCATCCTAATAAATTATTCAAATTGAGATATGAATCCTTAAATGACATTTTATAGACCTAAAATGTGGCCAAAATTTATTTACAAATTTTGGGTTTCGTAGACCTGTTGATTGGCCAAATTGAAATAGCAGCATGTAGGAAAGGTGCAATTACCTTACCTCTGTCGAAAAAGGTGAATGATTGTTAAATCGATCACCTTCCAAGGTCTTGGGTATTGGGTCACAATGTTACTGTATTATTGAGTAGTCAATATGGTTGTAATGTTCAAGGGGCATGTTGGTTATTGGGCCTTTTGGTTGCTGCAAGATCGTATTCCTCTCTAAACCAATACACAGTCACATTCATTCACAGTGCAAATATTAACAAAAAATTGCAAAACACTCATCCCAATTCAAAAAAAAAGAAGATAAAACTTTATTTCATTTCCTCAAAGAAATTTAAATCAAATAGTTAACTGCACAAATGCCATTTCAAAGTATAACTTTAAGAAGGTTTGAATCTAACTGCTTCTACTATGGTAAAATAAATAAACAACATTTACAATTTTGGCAAGCTTCATTGGTGTACATAAACCATTATCTTTTGATCGACTCAACTATGCTAATGTAGAAAATTCTATTGTCTAACTCTACTCAAATAACTCCTAAAATGTCCAACTTTCAATAATCTAACTTCTAACATATTTTCTAAGTGTCTCACCAATTTCTAAATTTCTAACCCCCTTTTAAAATGAGCAAATTTAACAAATAAATAGCTCCACCATCATATAATTCTCGTCAAACGATACATGCAAAAGATGTAGATTTTCATGTGCATGCAATTTCTCCACAAAGGAAATTTTTTATTTTTAGTTCTACTTGACTTTAGTTGATTATGGTTGGCTTCAGTTGATGATTACACTTTCTTGGTTTTCTGGGAGTTTCCACTTTGAGTTCGTTCCTTTGCACAAAGTAAAGCAACACTTTATCCAAAAATAACTCCAAGTAGCCCTGCCACTTGCTAGCTTTACTCCCAATTCGATGATCTTCTTAGAAAATCTCCCCTTTTTGCACATTATCTTTGGAAATCATCCTTTTTGTGATTTATTATCTTTTCCAATCCATAAAATGCACTTGCATTGTCAATCACACCCAAATGTGCATTCTTATTCTATAGTTATTTATGGGGAATATTGGTAAAGCTGTGAGTCTTAGCTTTACACCCTGTGTTCTCTTGCATGCTTCTCAAGCTTCTTCAACAAAATATTTTGTATGCTTCCCATGAACTACATCTGTTTGCAAGTTTATTTTTTAAACCTTAAATCAATTCACTTCATGTTGATTATGAATCATTTCAAGCCATGCGTTTTGATATGACATTCAAACCAACAATCCATTTATAAATATTTTGGAATCACACGGAATCGGAGTTACGGTTTGAACCAGAACCTTTTAAAAAGTCCATTGGAAATTTTTGTCCCCAATAGACTCTTTCAGCTTAGCGCTCGAGTTTTCCAATGCGGTAGAGTTTTCATTTTTTGAAGAACTTCATTAAATGTCTGTAAAAAATAATTTCTCCGACGGACCCCACATTTAATTTCCCCTTAAAATTTTGCATAGAGGCGGGTTCAGGATTTAAAAATACAACTCCACATTTAGTTTTACCTTGGTCAATGGCCCGTTAGATATATTTCTCCGACAATTTTTTTTGAATTAGGGTTATTTCCAATGGTCCGTTCAAAATTTAAAATTCTGATGGCCCCCTTTTTTATTTTTAAAATTTTTAAACTTATGTTTTAAAATCTTTTAAATATTAAAAGATTTATTTATTTAAACTTTTAAAAGATTCAAATGTATTCTTTATTTAAAAACCTTTTAATTTTAAAATTAAAAGATTTATTTATTTATTTCTAAAATTTATTTATTTGTTTATTTTAAATTTAATTAATTTAAAAAAAAAATCTAATGTTTTGGGATTTCTAATTTTTTTAATGTTTTTGTACTTTAATGTTTTATTATTTTATTGTATTTTTGCATTTAATATATTTCTTTACTTTTTGTAATTTATAATCTTGTTGGATTTTTGAGTTTTATAATTTTTTGGATTTTTGATGACTCTAAAAACAAGATGACGAACCATGAAAACCAAAAACAACCGGCACAATGACCTAAGTCAAAATCGAAAAATCAAATTGAACTTGGACCAAGTGCAAGTTCAATTTGGAATTCTTGTTCCGACAAAAGACAAAGGGTCAGAATCAAAAAATCAAACTGAACTTGGACTAAGTGAAAGTTCAATTTGGAATTTTGATTCTAATAAAAGGAAAGGGTCGGAATAAAAAAATCAAACTGAACTTGGACTAAGTGCAAGTTCAATTTGGAATTTTGATTTTGAGAAAAGGAACCCAAAATGGTCTTGGGGAAATGTAAACCTACAAGAAAAAATAGAAAACCATCGAGCAGGGTCGGGGAAATGAGTTAGACTCGGACCCTTCAAAAAGGTCCAAAGTCTAAATTAGAACTTGCAATCTGACAAGGACAATGGGAATGAAACAAGGTCTTAGAGAGAAAAGTATAAAACAAGACCGAAAAATGACGAAAACACAAGACGAAGATCGAAATGAAAAAAAGTGAAGAGGGAAAAGATGGAAAAAAGAACAACAAAGCACAAACACAATAGAACAAAATGATGAAAATAAGGAAAGTAGAGGGGATCCATGACTTTGCCAAGAAAAAAATTGGGGTGTGTATGCAAGGCATAACAAGACCACTCCAAGTACTTCATTTTAAATAAATGAACTCAATCAAGTTCTTGAAGGAAAATTTATGGCTCTCAAAATTTGCACTAAAATTAGGAATTTTTCTTAGGTATTAAAAAGGGACAATTTGATTCATATGATGCCCAAATAGGATTCACAGTTTGGTGAAAGGAAAAAACTGATATAAATTAATCACAAAATGGAAAGAAGCTCATGAAGGATAGAAAATTTTGGTGAAGTTTCCTCTTTCAACTCAGATTTGAGTATTGTTACTATCAATGACCAATATTATCATTTGTAGACTTGCATGTCTAATATTCCTATTGGTATTATAACCCTTAATATTGTAACAAAGGTTTTATAAGCTCGGTATTTATCGTAGGTTTTTTACTTTTTTTTTTTAAGGAATAATAATAGTTGCATACTTCTTTTCCTTAAAATTTTATTGTTTGCATAAGATTGTGTTTTAGGGGTAGTACCCTTCATCAAGTGGTATGGGATAGATAATTAAAACTTAAGATATATCATGATAGCTTGAACTATTTTTTGGAGTAGTAGTAATCCTCTAAAGAAAAAGTGGGTCACCAAGGTGTTGGGTTACGACTTTGATATTTTATATGAGAAAGGGAAGTATAATGTAGTGGTTGATACACTATCTCCAAATGATGATAAAGATGAGGAATTTATTTTTAACATTTCAATATTATACATAGATTATGTTGAACAAGCCAAACTAGAATGACATAATGATGTTTCTACAAGGAATCTCATTCAATAGTTATAAAGTGATCCTAATAGTTTAGATAATTTTTATTGGAAAGGAGAAACCTAGTGGTATAAAGAGTGATTGTACATCTACAAGAATTCCACCTTCAAACATAAGTTTCTCTAAGAGATCCATAATTATCTAATTAGGGGTCCCTCAATATTTTTGAAGACTTATCATTAAATCAGGTAGGACTTATTTTGGGAATGCATTAAAGGTGATGTTAAAAAATTTATGGTAGAACTTTCGGTATGCCAATGAAATATAGGTGAGATAGTTAAAACACTTGGATGTTAGGAAACTTTGGTTTTTTCTATCTAGTGGTAGGAATATATCTCCATGGATTTTTATCATAGGCCTTCCAAGATCTAAAGGTAAGAGTGTCATCATGGTAGTAGGGAACTCCCTCACCAATCATGTTTACTTTATTTCATTATCACATCCTTTCATACCAAATACAATCACAATAGATTTCATGGAGAATATAAAAAATTACCTCACAAAATATATTTATTGTTTGGGTTCTCAATTGGCTTATATCGCTTCATGCTATCCCTAGTGAAATGGATAAATTAAGGCCAAGAATAAGTGGTGGGAGGGGTATCTTCATTGTTTCACTTTAAATAAGTTATCGTAATGGGTGACTTGGATACCAATAAAAGAATGGTGGTATATTTATTCCTTTCATAGTTCCTAAACAATGTACCTATTTATGTAATTATATGGATACCATCCCTCATCCATCACATCATCATTGAAGGTGATATCAAGAGTTTAGGCTATGGAAGACAAAAAAAATCATCAACAAGTAATTTCTGGACTAAGGAGACTTTGACTAGGAAAAATATTGAATCAAATAATATGTTGGCCAACACCATAGTGAAAATATTTTTGAAGTGGGTGATTGAGTTTTATAAAGATTGTATCCTTATAAGTAAACATCCTTGAAGGAAATAACAAAAATTATCACCAAAATATTATTATGTACACTAGATTGTTTAGAAGATTAGCAGTGTAGCATACAGGTCCAAGTTACCTCCAACAAGAAAGACATAATTTTTCATGTGTCATGTTTAAATAAGGCGATTAGTCAAAAAATTCCTATAAAAAGCATGTTACTAGAGCTAGATGAAGAAGGAAGAATCATCTTATATCCAAATTTATTTCTTTAGACATGAACAAAGAAGTTGAGGATGAAGACAATCACATAACACTTCATTTAACTCTTTCTTTCTTGGTCTTAAAATTTCTCAACTAGATGGTGGTATCTTTATCTCTCAAGCCAAGTATGTCAAGGATATGTTAAATAATTTTTTTATGGAAGATTGCAAACCGGTGAGTACTCTTATGGTAACTGGTTGTCATTTGAGTAAAGATGATGAGTCTCCCTTGGTTAATTAGACTCTATACAAATCTATGTTTGGAAGCTTGTTGTACATAATTGATTCAATATCTAATTTCATGCATGTGGTATGTTTGGTTGCAATATTTCAAGCTAATCCTAAAGAAACTCATGTGAAGGTAGTCAAGAGAATCTTCAGATATTTAAAGAGCATTATGGATTATGGATTATGGTATGTAAAAGGTAATGACTTTGATATAAGTGCATACACTGATTGGATTGGTTGTGTTGATGATAGGAGTGCTAGTGGTGGTACTTTATTTATGGGAAATAGGTTGGTTTCATGGAATAGTAAGAAGCAAGATTCAATATTTTTTTCAATAGCAGAAGAAAAGTATAATTCTGTAGCATCTTGTTGTACTCAAGTGTTGTGGAAGAAGAAAAAATTGAAGGATATCAAGATAAAGTATGATGAGACCATTCCTATTTTATGTGATAACGCAAGTGCTATCAATATTTCAAAGAATTTAATGATGCATTCTAGAACTAAGCACATATCAATTAGGTATCACTTTCTAAGAGAAAAGGTTGCAGACAAAGAAGTGAAGTTGGAGTATGTCTCTACAAAGGATCAGGTTGTAGATATTTTCACAAAGGGACTTGCAAAGGAAACATTTTAATATCTCAAATAGAAGTTAGAGGTAATTTCCCCTCCTTCCTAGATGCATAGTTGGTGCATATATCTAAGGGGGTAATTCAAGTGATATCTATATTCTTGGACTAATGGGGGATACCTCTTAGGGGGAGCAAGTAGTGGTTGTTGCTGATAGAGGGAGAGATTGTGCATCAAAGGGGGAGTGAAAGTAATTTTTCCCTTTGTATTTGATGTAAAATGGGGAGAGAACGTGCACACCATTTTTGTTTTTCTATCAATGCCAAAGGGGGAGATTGTTACAGTTTGATTATCATTGATGTCAAAAGTTCTATGGAGAGTGTTGTAGTCTAGATATTTGGTTGCTAGAGTCTTTGAGAAATTCTCTACATTTATTTTTTAATGATGTTTTTCTCTTATTGTTTGGAAGATAGCTTCATATTGTGTCAAGGCATGTGTGATCCAAGTTTCAAGTCTTTTGGGTTATCGAAAAGGTGTTTTTGAAGGTGACAGACTGAAGACTATGTTGTTTCTATGATGATGTTCACAAATGTGTAAATAGTTGGATTTGAATATCTCCATATTTATAGATGTGGTTGTGTGGTTTAGAAGTTAAGTTCATTAAGATGTGAAGGTTTTATATCCAAATTTTCATGTCAATAATCCTTGCGAAGAGAAAGTTGGAAGTAGCAGTGTATCGAACTATGTTGTTTGATGACTAGTTTCAATGTTTGTTGGCTTGTGCCAACTTGTTGCTCCATGAGATTGTAAAAAGGATGTATGTGTGTGTTCCTGAATATCTTTTGATTTTTTTTGTTGTTTTGCAATGTGGTTTTTGGCTTCCCAAGTATAGGATGTGGTTTGGAGTAGATTCTTTGTTGGCTTATGCCTTTGTTGCATTTGACTAGGATATGTTGATGATGTGCACCACAAGCTCAAGGTTGAGATAAGTCTAAGAATTGATTGAAGGTGTTGTATGGGTCATGCCAACAAATCTGGGAGAAATTAAAATAATTATTTATCATTTTTATGTACCACCAATGGTTGTGAAGGTCAATATGATACAAGTTACATATTTTCTATTTGTGGACGACCTAATTTGTATTTTCAAAGCCTGTGGATGATGTTCATAGAATATTGAAGGTGTGAATATTGTTTAGGACTAGGTTAAGTGCATGTTGGAATCTACAAGGTATGTTCCTCTTCATGGTAGTTTGTGTAGTCCTTTTGGTCTTTCCATCTACATATTTCATGTTATTTGTTCCACCTATGGCTGATTTGTAGATGTAATATCTTTGTTGTTATAGGCTGAAATGAAATGCATTTAATGTAATATCATGTGTAAATTGTAAACCTAGTTAATCTAGGGAAAAGGTGTATGGATTCATGATGATAATTGTATGAATGATTGAAAGAGAAAGAGAAGTTGTGGTATATCATTTCCGATTTTATTTTGATCATATCTCTGTGAAAAAAAGCAAGTGAAGAAGTGTTCTTAATTTTTTGTTGGAGGTAGTGAGTTGAAGGTAAAACTTCTTGATTTCTAAAATTAGTGAGCTAGTAGGCAATTGAGAAGAAATTTGATGAAGTTAAAAAGAGGAATTGTAATCATCAAAAGAGAAATGAAAAATTAGAATTGCAATCATCAAAAGGAGTGAGCTTAATTGTTAGTTTCAAATAGTGGAAGGAATGCCATTTTTAATCATTCCTTAGTGTGTGCTTAGATCAAGGAGTTGTAGCTTCCTTGGGTTGTAGCCCTAAAATAAAGTTATGTAATCAGTGAGTTGTAGCTTCCTTAGGAGTGACCCTAAAAACTATAATTAGGGATTTGTAGCTTCCTTAGGTTGTAGCCCTAAAATAAAGTTGTAAATTTTGTTCATTTTGTGATTCTGGATTAGGATAGTAGTTCCTAGTAGCTTTTATGACTGTGGTTTTTCCCCTATGGGGTTTTCCACATAAATCTAGTGTTGTGCTATATTGTGCATTAATTTCATCTTTCATATTATTTCTTATGTGGTAGAGTTTAAATTATCTGTGTGTAATCGAAGGGTTTGAGATTTGATAAAATTTCGATTTACTTCCCTCTAAATATTTTGATGTGCTCAACAATTGGTATCAAATCATGGTTCATTAGAAGAAGTGTAACATCTTAAGGAATATTTGAGATGGATCAAGAAGGGTCTCACAAGGTACCTAGGTTTGATGTAACAAATTTTACTTTTTGGTGATTTAGGATGGAAACCTATCTAACCTCTTTAGTGTTGAACAACCAGAATACTGAGGGGGGGAAATCAGTATTCCATTAAACCATTTACATAATAACCATCCAAATAATAACACAATTCTTAATGTAATAACAAGTGAAATCATAAAATCAAGACAAGATCACAATACACATGAACACTGAGATTTTTACATGGAAAACCCAAAATGGGAAAAACCAAGGTGAGGATTAACTCACAATATAATATATTCAGATATAGAATATTAAAATGGATCACTTCCAGGACACGCTATCCTTGAAGGCTCACAAATTGAAGTAATTTACAAAAAAAACTATGGAAAAACTGCCAAGAGGTGAATTGAGATAGAATGCACCTTCCTTGTGCTAGAGTTCAGTTCCAATGAAGCTCAAAATATAGAACACTTCTATGTATAGTATACTTAATAGTTCTATCTATTCGCATATACAATTTCATTTATTTGCACCATACAACAACACATACATGATCTCTCTAAATCTCACTTCATTATTTCACTCTCTCACCTCATGTTTGCAATTTTTCTTATTCATCATATTCTTCAAAAGTGTTTTCATATATGCATATATATATCACATTTAATCGCATAACACTAATTAGGTAGGCCTAATTAGAGTATCCTTATTTCAAATAAAAAATTAACTCTGTCATCTTTATACTGAAAACATATTCACCTTTGTACCCAACATAATTGTGTTATATCCCTTTAGTGTTCACAATGTAGATTCAAAATTAGGTCAACCAGAGTTAGACCTAAAACATTAAGGACTTCAAATGTATATGCAATTCTGAAAATGTGTAACACCAAAAATTGTTAACACATCAAATTCTCTTTCAGACCACATCGGATAACTTATCTTCAACACCGCAAGACAAAACACTTAATCATGAGAAAATGAAAAATTTACCACATCAATGTGTTGTACATAAACTTGTTGTAATCCCTAGAATAGAACATTGTTACTCATATCTTTTCAATGGTATAACCAAGACAACTAAAATCTTGTCAGCAAATGAAAGTGATGTCAAGATAGAACATATTAAAAACTTATGAATTAATATTACAAAATAAGATAATCCAGGGGAAAATATCAGATAAAAAAAGAAAGTACTGGAGTAACGTAGCTCAAACTATTATTACCAGAGCAACTAATGAACTAAGCAAGTGATGTGAGTAGGTTATTCTAATGTTAATGTTGAAATTAATAAAAATATTTCAATTTCTAAAAATTGATGTAAATGTTGATATCAATGAAAATCTTCCAATTTCTAAAAATATTCCTCTTTGTCATTCATGACAACACATGATGTGAAAACCATCAAGAAAAAAATTTATTCTTACAAAAATTCTCCTTTTCACATAGTACTCTCTCCCCCTTTGCCATCCATGAAAAATAATAAAAGATATTATATACAAGTTCTTCATTTTGAAATTGATAAGAAAATCTTTAAAAAATTTCCTTTTGTGTACCTGAATACACCCCCTTAGGAGTATTTCCAAAACAATAAGTATGAATGATTAACCAGAGGTGGTTGTCCCTTGAATTTTGTGAAGAGTACTTGACCATGGAATTTTATTTCATCCCACACTTTCTTTTCTTCTATCAAGGCTCTACATAGATACTCAATTTAAACTAGGGTATCTTTCCCTTCTACCAGAGTTCTGGGAGTGACATTTGAATTCAGAGTTCTATCAACAAGAGAAAGAGAATAAGAGACATGTTCGTGCTTAATTTTTATTAGGTCTCTAAGATGTCCACATTGTTCAATTATTTCTCCTTTTTCATTGTGCAATGTGAGGTATTTTTCATGTAGCTTTGTCAGGCCAAACCAAGTTTGATCATCCTGATATAGGGCTAGGTTAAAAGTGTTAGCTATATATTTTATTTGTGTCTCAATTTTTTCCTCAACATCCTTGAATCTTTGAATCACATTAGGCCATGTCCAAAAAAATAAGAATAGATTTCTGGCCTCATTTTCACAATCTTGAACTTTTTTTAGTTTCTTAAGTGCATTGTTATATGTATACCTACATCTTTCTCCAATTTCTAACAATATTTTTTTGCTGACCCAAGTAACTCTTTCACAAACTGCTTGGCTTCTTAGTTCTTTGAATGAATCATTCAATGCATTTATGCTTTCCATAATGGATTATTTAGGGACTAAATGAAGATGTACCTTTCTTCTGGCTAAGTGCTTGAGTTTTCTTAGAGAAAACTCTATTTGAGCTATTAATGCATGAACCTCAATAGATTTTCTCTTTTCTCCACAAGTTCTTATTGATTTTTCTAGAGAAAATTTTGTATGTTACGAATCTCGGTCTACTAGGATCTCTAGGACTGTTAATTAACATATCAATACAACCAACATCATAATCCTTCTCAATCTCACAACGTAGCTTAAGAATCCATATGTTACTAGGTTCAACCACCTTAATAATACAATAATAAGTAGATACCAGAAATTTTATGTCATTCTTATATCTTATCACTAGCTCTCTTGGAATTCTTCATCTTCTATTCATTCTTATCTAAATTTTTCCAAAGAATGTAGTAAGGACATCACCTTGTGCATCCAAATCTCCAATATTTCTCATTAATTCTCCAATTTTATGTGCAACTAGTTTGGTATTCACGCAAACAACTTCTCCTACACCAAGAACTTTCCCCATAAAGTAAACTATTAAGCATATTATCAACGTTCCATACCTAAATGTGCACTTTTTGATATCATTCAAATTCTCCTGTAGTTGTTGCTGGAGCAACTCATAGAGATCATATAATTCCTTTTCTCAGTCATCTCTAAATCTAAGTCAATTTCAGCATTAGCGACATCATTGTCACCAAAAATCAAATGTGCAATAACCATACCTGCATATTGAACTATTGGATTATTGATTTCAGTACCTATATTCTTTATCAATCCTTTTCCTTTGTCAAATTTACATACAGGAGTAGGTTCAGAGGAAGATAAACCAGTAACGTCCCTAATTACTTCTCTAGATATCATATACGAATTATCAAGCCACACAAATTGATCATGAAATATGCTGAGTGCCAATATAATGCATCTCTCTTCATTGCTAAATTTAGGAAATTGATGCCACACATCTAATTTCATCTTTGTAAGTACATTGTGTTTCAGTTTTAGGTTACAATATTCTCCAATTAAATCTTCAAGCCACAAAATATGCGCTTTTATATATGAAGGCTCTTCCAATTTTCTATAAATTTATATCCCAATGTCTTTAGTCGGAATGACACCAAGGGGAGTTTCCAAAAATGCATCCAAAGGGTCTAATTCTAGGGTTTTAGCAGGGTTTCCCTTAAAAACTGATTTTGGTCCCTTTGAATTATACATGACTCAAAGTGTATCCATTAAATTCAAATGAATAATTCATAGAGAACAATGTATAAAAATAATCACTTACCTTTCGTCTATGCACCAAAGAAAAACACTAAAATTTTGCAGTATGGAATTGCTCTAGACTCTTCAATCTTTCTCCAAACTCTACTTCTCTTCCACAATTTCCTTTCATCGAATGATTTATTCTCAATATACTTAAATTTAATTTTTTGATCCCATTTTTTGCTGCAATAAATGATTCAGATCGCAAGTGAATGTCCTCGGAATTTGTGTGTACTTCCATCTTTTCAATCTTTGCAATATTCCTTCTTCACACATGTCCACCTAAAATTCCTTTTACATGAGATCTTGATTTGGTTATCTTCAATAAATGTATTAGTGTGATGTCATGACAACATATACTAGTAGGGGGATATTAAATTTATGATATTTCTCCCCATAAGCCACTTCCTAGGTTTAATTTTTGAGGGGATTATCTACACCAAAGGATGACATAGATGAAATTGAAACTTATGATTCTCCTTGCTTCTTAGATTCTCCAAGTGCTTTCTCTAGATATTTTCCATTTCCTTCTTAGATTTTGTTGGATCAACCTTAGTAATTGGCTCATGTCTCTTTACTGAATAACTATTTTTTACATTTATGCTTCTGCAGTCTCTGGCAAAGTGTTTGGGTTTCCTGCAACTATAAAAAACAAAATTCTTCCATCCAAATTGTCCTTTATTCAATATATTTTTACACCGATTAGTCTTGTGTCCAAATAAATTACAGTGATAATAGTAACCTTTGAAGGGATAGATCATTTTTTTCAACATCTGAATGCTGTATTCTATAGATTTATGTCCAATTCTTTTTCATTTAAAACATTGATTGGTGAATGGTAAAGTATTTTGATTCATTCTATCATTCTGTTTCACTTTATTTTCATAATATTTTTCCCCATGTCTGAATATATTGTAGGAATAATAGATACCATTAAAAGATAAGTACCTTTGAGAATTAGGTTGTATGATAGGAGTCCTTCTGATATTGTTTCTTTGATTCTTGATCTATCTACCATTTCCTTGAGTCTTCCTTTGATTTTCAACCTTGTTAGGGAATTGATTTTCTTTTGAACTTTGTCCTTCTTCAAGTCCCAAACCATTTTTTTCCTTAGAATGTTTTTTTCCTATGATCAGTTCATCTAGCCTTGTAGAACATGTCATAAATTGGTCCTCATGAGCTCTTTCTTTCTCCAAATCTGATCTTAAAGTTACCACTTCTTGTTCAAGCTTGATGCATTCATCAGTTTTGTTTCGAATTTCAACTTTCTAATAGTCCTCAATTTTCCTCTTTTCTTCCACTTTCTCTCTTAGTCTAGTGATGTCCTCATTTGATTTTTTCAATTGATCACTGAATTCTCTATGTCTTTCTTTGAATTTCTTGATTTTTTCTCTCAATTTCTTGATGCATTCATTTGCTTCCTTGAGGATTTCCTTCAAATATTTGTTTTCTTCTTTAGCACTGTCAAGATCTTCAAGAGAAATTTCAACTTCACCATTATTATCTAGGATATAGTCTTCTTCAAACTGTTCACCAAGAATCTCTTCCGGAGGAATAGGAAATATCTTATCTACCATGTGTTCAAATTCCAAAATCTTCCTCAAGCAGGTAGACTTCTTAAGAGGAACCAAGCTCTGATACCAATTTTTGAACACCCAAAATATTGAGAGGGGGGTGAATCAATAATTTATTAAACCATTTACATAATATCCATCTAAGTAATAACATAATTCTAGCTGTAATAACAAGTGAAAGCATGAAATCAACACAAGATCACAATACACATGAACACCAATATTTTTACGTGGAAAACCTAGAATGGGAAAAACCCCAGTGAGGATTAACTCACAATATAATATATCCATATATAGAATATTACAATGGATCACTACCAAGACACACTATCCTTGAAGACTCACAACCTGAAGTAATTTATAGAACAAAGTATGGAAACACTGCCAAGAGGTGAACTAAGGTAGAATGCACCTTCCTTGTGCTGGAGTTTAGTTCCAATGAAGCTCAAAATACAAAACACTTGTCTGTATAGTATACTCAATAGTTCTATTTGTTTTCATATACAATTTTACAAATTCGTACTATACAAAAACATATACATGTTCTCTTTGAATCTCACCACTTCATTATTTCACTCTCTCACCTCATGTTCACATTTTTTCTTATTCATCATCTTCTTCAAAAGTGATTTCATATATATAATACTGCATTCAATCACATAACACTAATTTGGTCGACCTAATTAGAGTAGCCTTATTTCAAATAAAAAATAAATCTGTTGGCTTTATCCTCGAAACATATTCATCTTTGCGTCCAAATAATCGTGTTATATCCCTTTAGCATTCACAATGCATATTCAAAATTAGGTTATCCAGAGTTAGACCTAAAACATCAAGGACTTCAAACATATACGCCATTCGTAAAATGTGTAACACCAAAACTTGTTAAAAAATCGAATTCTATTTCATACGACATCAAATAACTTATCTTCAACTCCGCAAGATAAAACAATTAATCATGAGAAAATGCAGAATTTATAACATCAATGCGTTGTACATAAACTTGTCATAATCCCCAGAACAAAACACTGTTACTCATATCTTTCAACTGTATAACCAATCCAATTGAAATCTTATCAATCTTACAAAATAAGATAATCTGGACTAAAATATCAGATCAACAAAATTTACATACTAGAGAAACATAGCTCAAACTATTATCATTAGAGTGACTAATGAACTAAACAAGTGATGTGAGTATGGTATGTTGATGTTAATTTTGACATTAATAACAACCTTCCAATTTACAACACATATGTAAATGTTGACATAAATGCCAATCTTCCAATTTCCAACATACATCTAGTGTTATGTTATATTGTGCATTGATTTTATCTTTCTTGTTCTTGCTTATGTGGTAGAGTTTAAAGTATCTATGTGTACCAGAGGGTTTCAAATTTATTAAAATACTAATTCAATCCCCTCTCAGTATTTTCATGTGTTAAAAAATTGGTATCAAATCCTGGCTCCTTAGAAAAATTCTAACATCTTAAGGAAGATCTGGGATGGCTCAAGAAGGGTCTCACAAGGCACCTAGGTTTGATGTAATAAATTTTAAATTTTGGTGATTTAGTATGGAAAACTATATGACCTCTTTAGGGTTTGGTGTTTGGAAATTAGTCAAGGATGGTTATGTTGTTCTTGCTACTCCTCCAACTTATCTAGCAAAGATTAGGTCCTATGAGAAAAGTGGAAATACTAAGAATTCTATCTTGAGTGGGCTAGCAGACTTTGAACTTGTAAAAGTAATGCACTATTATTAGAAACACAAGAAAACTAAGAAGGGGGTGAATCCATTGTACATTAAAACACTCAAACCCTCATTAACCTTCAAACCCCTATTAATCATCAATATGAATGTAAACACATGAAACATAACCACAATCATAAACATACACAAGAGAACACAAAATTTGTGGAAAACCCTAATCAAGGAAAAACCATGATGAGAATTAACTCACATATATTGTTGGCAACAAACACTACGAATATAATTTGGTGTCGTCATTGATGGAAACCCTAGTCAGTGATTAGATCCATGCATCATTAATTTATCCTACCAAAAGTTTGATTGCAAACAGTTAAGGAAGAACAAAGCATTTGAAAATTTTGGGTTCATCGATTCACATATAGATTTTATGTTAATATCTTGTGTTTTGTATCTTTGTGAAGGTTGATCAATGTATTCTTAGTGTTATCCATAAATCTTAGTTCCTCGTATTGATCCGTGTGCAAGTTAGAAGATCTAGTTTGCTAATTCTTTGTTTTATCAGTACTAGAGATGACTTTGTGAATGTATCATGTCGTAGATGTTTGGGATTAAATAATTTAAGATTTTCGTGTTTGTGCATCTTTTTTTGGGTCCTAGCTAATTTGTGGCCAACCGTTGTTGATGCACATCACATTTTATACATGATTTGAGCTGCCAATTGTAAATATTCTTTTTTTCTATTGAAGCCAACATATTGCAATTGAATTCTTAGTTGCAGATATATATATATATATATATATATATATATATATATATATGAGATAGTTCATATCATTTTGGTGTGTGTATGTAGTGTGTGGATGCAAATTGTGAATAATTGTAGAGCAGAAGAGAGATAATGCATAGTTTCACTTGTGCATGAAGGATCTATGTTGTGACTGTGAGAAGAATAGAGTGGAAGTACAAAATCAGTCTATAGGATAGAAGATTGAATATTGCGCCTAACCGGAACTATAATCAAGCATATGTAGATGCCATTTTTCTCAATTCAAACTCTCATATGGTTTTAATCTGATTCCCTTCATAAGGAAATGAGACTTCCCTTTGAGCAGTGCGCCTGAATGCAAGTGCATTCCCCACATTTTAAGCCTTATTTGAGTATACTCAGATCATATTGTGGATTGGCCATCCACCATGGTTTTTCCCCTAACAGGGTTTCCACAAAAATTCTTGTGTTATGGTGTTGTGATTTTTTTCCTCTTGTTCATGCATCTTGGTTGAATGTTACAAGTGCTTTGAAGATAAAGGTTAATAAAGTTAATTTTTGCACAACACCAATTCACCCCCCTCTTAGTGTAGCTTGTTTCCAACAATCGGTATCAGAGATTATTCCTCAGAAGAAGAAGTCTAACAACTTGGAGAGATCTTTGAAAGTATTTCAATGGATTCAAGTAGTCTTCAACAAAAAAATTTGGTGGCCCTAAATGATCTTTATTAATCAAAGTCTAAAGTCTATAAATTGCAAGCAAACCTCATGGATGCTGAGAAATTCATTGTCTTTGAAAGAAAAAATCAACAAGTCTAGAGAGAAGAGAAAGGAAATCTATGATCAGATTAAGCAGAATGATAGTAAGAGCATTGAAGAACAACTCAGTCAATCCCTAAAGGAAAAGATAAAAGAATGTGAAAATATTACTAGATAAAATACAGTCCTGAAGCATGAAATGGAATATATCATGATGAGAATGACCAAGGAGATTGAAGATAGGAAGAAGAATGAAGAGAACCTAGCACTATCTCTGAAAAAAAATCTGAAGTATGTAATTGTTTGGATAATGAATTGGAAGAATTGTAAAAATAGTGAAGGAGTACTTGGAAAGTAGATTGATGATCTTAGAGATGCACTTTCTATTGTAAATGAGTACAAATAAAAGTTCAAAGTCAACTCAGGAAATCTTGATGAACTAATTAGTAGTCATAGGATAAATGGTGATAAGTGAGGTCTTGGATATGAAGAAGGAGAAATTTCCAAATCTGGTCAAAGGAGATTTAGGCAAGGAACTAAAATGAACAAATCTGGAAGGTGTTCAGTAAGACAACCTAATGCTCAAAAATTTAATGGATACTATTTTTATTACAATAAATTTGGACACATGGCTTCTCAATGTAAAAGGAGGATGAATCAAAGTAGTCCATCATTCTCAGGTCAATGTTTTAATTGCAATAAGTTTTGTCACAAGTCAAATAAATGCAAAAATGTGATAAATAATTTCCATAGGAATGTCAGATGTTATACATGTAATAGATTTCGACATATTTCTAACTAGTGTAGATCAAAAGAAAATCAGTGGAATAACTAGTCTAGACTGAAATTTTTTGTGTGCTATAACTACAACAAATTCAGTCACATTGCTACATTCTATTGGAATAGAAGAGGTCCGGTAAATGAAAGAAGAAACATGCATAAGGATGTTGAACGAAAAGGAAAAGTCACCATAGATGTGGTCAAGAAGAAAATGCAGAAGAAATGGGTGAAGAAGAGTCGTTGTAATGAAGAAAATCCACTGGCACCAGAACTTGCTTCTAGTAGTTCATCTGAGAATTAGTTTCAGGCCTTTGGCCTAGGGGGAGCTATCAAGAAAATATCTTAACCTCCTATCGGTAATTGACACCGAAATGTGGATAATTTCAGTAAGTGCATAGATGTGCTACATATACTATTGAACCTATTGGAGAAATTATCATGCAATTTTGGAGGTCTGTAGAAGATTTATCTGTCACATTACATGAAAATAGTGTAACCGGATGAGTTAGGGTAAATACATTTATTGCATAAAAAAGGGTTAAGTATGCAAGTGATAAAAAGTAATTTCTATCTTTCATTTGTCACTTTGCATTTTGAAGAAAAGAACTTTGAAGAGAGCATTCTAGAAATGTATACAAAATATTTGTTGAGCAAGCCTCTAGATCATTCAGAAGAGATTTGACACTTATGCTGAAAAGGATATGCAAGTACACAATGAAATCAGAAAACCTGTAATATTTAGAAGAGTTAGAAAAGAGGTGGAAGTTTTAGCGGAAAGTATTGGGATATCAACATAGTTAAAAGAAGCTAGAAGGAATAGAGAAGAAGCTCAAGCAAAAAAAGAGGCAGTAAAAACTGAATTAGTTGGTCCGGTAGCACCATCTGCCCGAGCTAGATCAATTAGAAGCTCTGCATCTCATTTCACTCCTGTAGAAAAATTAACCCTTGTGAAAATTGAATCTAAGGGATTAGGTAAGGAAGGAAAAAGGAAGAAAGATAAAAGAAAAAGGGTCTATGTAGCAATTTCTAATGATTAAGAAACTAAGTCTGATGAAGGAGTTCAAGAAATCGAGCATCAAGGTACTAAGGAAACAACTGTTACAAAAGGAAAACCCTCCGATGGAGATGATCAAGTAAAGAAGAAGGCAAGAACTAACCATCTAGGTATGTCAATAGAGGAAGTTGAAAAGTCTTTGGTTAAGGATGGAAATATCAAGCCACTCCATAAATGGTATGAATCTTTTTGTGAAACTGATTGAATAATTCTTGAAGAGGCAACAATAAAACATTTGAATGTTTTCAATAAAGTTTTGATTGAATAATGCCTAATTTACCCAAAAGCTTATATGATATCTTGGAGATGAGGAGAGTTAATGCCAAATTAGAAGAAGAGGAGATGAAAGAAATAATTCTTGTTGAATTGTGTCCAGTAGCATCTGTGGAAGAAATAAACAATACTAAATAAAGACAAGAAGGAATTCAAAAGCAAAACAAGAGTGAATAAGATGATGATTGGTCAAACCAAGGAAGTTGCAGAAAAAAAATAATAAATTCTGAGAAAAGTTTTGCTAAATAGTAGAATTGATGTTATCCCTAAAGGAACTCATGATGTTTCATCTAGTCCAGGAAATAAAGAAGAAGATAATCAAGATACAACTGGTGAAGATATTCAGATCCCTCCTAAAGTGGACAATGCAAAAATGCCTATGGAAATTGAAGTTCTGGAAAATGTATTAGTTGAGAATGTGGATACTCCTAAAGACAAGCTAGAACCTACAACTAATGAAGTAATGGTTGAAGAGAAGAAATTTAATATAAAGGAAATTCTAGTAGAAGCAAGAGACACTGCTGAGGTAGTGAAGAAATTCTTGGTAGAACAAAAAGTAGATTTTGATCTTGAATTGATTGAAGGTTTGATTGAACTATCTACTCTGAGTCTAATTTAGAAAATGAAGGTAACTCCATTTGCATAAGAAAAATCTAGAGAAGAACTGTTAAAGTCCCATATTGAGGACAACGAACTTCTAAATCTTGCATCTAGAGTCCTGGAAAAGATAATGCCCACTCATGTGAAAGATCCAATCGGTTCCTCCTCTAGTGAATTAAAGAGGCTCATCAACTCAATAGGTACTCACTTTGAGTCACTTGAGAAATATTCTATGATTAAAGTTTAAAAAAAAATTGATGTTAAAAGATTAAATGGGATTAAGGAAATGATTGCTAAGGATAAAAATTTTCTAGCCACCTGTTTGCTAATTGTTCATAATTCTCTATTTGAAGGTGGGAAGATTTACAAGTCTTGTTTGTCTTTTTCAAAATTTACTAATGACAATGAAAAGAAGGTTAAGGATCTAGAAAAAAACAATTAGCTACTATTTCTGATGCTTTTAATCCATTAACTGATGGTTTTGGAAAGTTAGAAGGAGAAATGATATATGTTTTTAACAAAATAAAGAGCTTAAAGAATGAAAATGACAAAATTGTTGCAAGAGAATGTGAACTTAGAGGTCTAATTGGCCCAAAGATTGAAATTATTTC
Source organism: Sequoiadendron giganteum (assembly GCA_007115665.2). NCBI lineage: Eukaryota > Viridiplantae > Streptophyta > Pinopsida > Cupressales > Cupressaceae > Sequoiadendron > Sequoiadendron giganteum. Next base: position 21,460,715 of record CM021104.1, read on the forward strand.
AAGTGCATTGAAAGAAGTAGAAGATACTAAAGTAGTGGGTGATCCAACAAACCTAGAGTCTGTAGAGACACAATCCTATTTGGTTTGTGGACACATAACAATCTTGGAGAGTCTCAAAAGAGTTTGAGACACAAATTTGGCTCTGTTGAAGAAATATTTTTCAGACATTTTCAAGTTTTTGTAAGTTTGTTTGTTCATAACATTTTTGTTGAAATTTTGGTATGTGGATTCCTGCCTTTTCCATTGATATCAAAGGGGGAGAGAGAATAAAGTGAAAAATAGATATCATCTTAGGGGGGGAATTGTATTTTAGAGAAGAGTTTGGTTTTCAAAATTTTGGTAGTGTAGTTAATGTTGGTACTGATCCGACACTTAGTCATTTTCCACTAAGTGTTTCCATCAATGCCAAAGGGGGAGATATTTGGAAAGAGACATTGCAAATATCATTTGGTGTTGTCATCGATGGAAACCCAAGTCGGTGATTAGATTCGTGCATCATCAATTTATCCTATCGAAATTCAGATTGCAAACAGTTAAGGAAGAACAAAGTATCCGACAATTTTGGGTTCATCGATTTACATACAAATTTTCTATTAATATCTTTTGTTGTGTATCTCAATGAAGATTGATCGATGTATGCTTAGTGTTATTCGTGAATATCAGTGCCTCGTATTGATTCGTGTGTGAGTTAGAAGATCCGGTTTGCTAATTCTATGTTTTATCAGTACTGGAGTCGACTTCATGAATGTATCATGTCGCGGATGTTTGGGAAGAAATCATTTAAGTATTTTTGTGTTTGTGCATCTTTGGTTGGGTCCTAGGTAGGTTGTGACTAACTATTTTGGATACACATCAAGATTTAATTGTGATTTGAGCGAAAAGTTGTAAATAATCTTTTGTGCTATTGAAGCTGACATATGTGATTGAATTCTTAGTTACAAATATATATATGATATCATTCGTATCATTTTGGTGTGTGTATGTAGTGTGTGGATGTTAATTACGAATAAGGGTAGAGCAGAAGAGTGATAATGCATAGTTTCACTTGTGCATGAAGGATCTATGTTGCAAGTGTGAGTAGAATAGAGAAAAAGTATAGAATCAATTTGTAGGACAAAATAATGAATATTGTGCCTAATCAGAACTGTAATCAAGAATATATAGATGCTATTTTTCTCAGTTCAAACTCTCAAATGGTTTTAATTTGATTCCCTTTGTAAGGTAGTGAGTCTTCCCTTTGAGCAGTGAGCTCTAGGCAGTGTGCCTCAAAGCAAGTGCATTCCCCATATTGTAAATATTATTTGAGTATACTCAGATCATATTGTGGATTGGCCATCCAACATGATTTTTCCCCTAATAGGGTTTTCACAGAAAAATTCTTGTGTTATGGTGTTGTGATTATTTTATTCTTGTTCATGCATTTTGGTTGAATGTTACAAGTTCTTTGAAGATAAAGGGTAATAAAGTTAATTTTTGCACAACACTGATTCACCCCCCTCTCAATATAGCTTGTTTCCAATACATATATGAATAACAAAACCAATTACAAAAGTGTCACTACCGGAAGGGCTCACTACCTAGAAAGAAGAAAGGTTCACTACACAAAGGACTCAATATCCAAAATAAAAGATAATAGAAGAATATTTTTACAAGGATATTAACTACCTCAGGGCAGTAGGAAGATCCATTACAAAAAATATACATCATTCACAACCTTCAACTCACTACCTCCAACAAATTTAGATACACTAAAATTATAAACACCTTCTGATCACTGCTTTCAACAGACTTAGGCACTCAAGCTCAAACTCAAGTCTCAAAATCTGATCACATTCACATCATAATTCACACTACCTAGAAAGAAGAAAGGCTCACTACACAAAGGACTCAATATCCAAAATAAAAGAATATTTTAACAAGGATATTAACTACCTCAGAGTAGTAAGAAGATCCACCACAAAAAATATACATCATTCACAACCTTCAACTCACCACCTCCAACAAATTTAGATACACTAAAATTATAAACACCTTCTGATCACTACTTTTGACAGACTTAGGCACTCAAGCTCAAAATCAAGTCTCAAAATCTGATCACATTCACATAATAATTCACATCACTACACACAACATACATATCTAAAAAATAACCTTGCTTATATATCTTTCACAATCTCAAACAACTCCTTAAGGTCAGCATCAATAAAACATATACATCTCAAACATGCAACCACCAAATAGGTTGGCACCAAACACTTTCATGATGGAAATAAGTGAAGGAGAACCACACCAAGGGATAACCAGGACCCAAATATACACCAACACACTATACCACACTTCCACAAATAATAAACTATCTCTTCAATTAGACCTAACATTCCAGATTAGCCAAACCTACATTAATGTGAAAAAGAAATTACAATAACACTTCTCTAGGTCTGGAAAAACCCTATGCACCATGAAGCAACAACACACAACATCCCAAAATATTCCAACACCATCAAAATATTAAGCAATACTCCCACAACCACCTGCAACATAAAATACTATCATCTTGTGCAACCAACCTTACTACCATAGACATAAAAATCACTAACCAACCTTGTGGAAAAAATACTAAAAAATTCAAGGGAAGGTAGGTATAGACAATATTAGCATGTTCCGAAATCAAGAAGACAAGAAACTTCAACATGGAGAAATGTGGAGCAATTCCATTTCTCCTAGATAACCTTCTTCACATGAAAATACTGCCAAACACATCTTCCACTACTAGATGATCTAGAACCTAAAAATCTAGATATAACACCTATTAACACCTTTGATCATCTCATCCAAATTGCACAAGAATATCTTCAAGCAAAAAGAAATATATAACACACCTTTGTCACCTTGTACACTCTATTCAAATTTTCTCAAAAGAACTGGGAAACCAAGTGAACCAACTTCATGAATAATACCTGATCAACACCACAAATTCTTCTCAACATGACCATACTAGAGGTTCAAATCAATGACAACATAGTGCAAAAATCTCCCACAATATCCCCCTTTTTCATTGATGGGAACACCAACTCTGAAAAACTATCATTAACAAAAGCAACTCTGTATCAAGAAACACTCCCCCTTACTAGAAATTTCTTACACTTCTTTCCCTCTTCAAACTTCACTCTTTCTCCCTTTACCTTTGCTTTTCAGACCTTCTGCCCTTGTGTTTTTCAAAAATTACTTCCCCCCTTTGACAATAATCACAAAGGGAAACATCTACACACTTTACTCTAGGAAATACCTACATACTACTCTCTCTTTCATTTACTTTCTCTCCACTGCTCTCTCCCATGTAGGTGCACAAGATATGATCCCCTTGAATGCACCAACCAGAGACACCACTACCTACTCCCCCTAAGACGTAGCTTTCATCAATTTGGGACAAATAATGAATCTTGAATGGCTCCCATAGATAGATGCACACTCTTATGTATTAGTTGAAATAAGGAGGGAAAATAACCCCTAGTTTCTACCTAAGATAATCAAATGTATCTTTTGGAAGAGACTTTGTGAAAATTTCTACTACTTGATCCTTTGAAGGAAAATTTTCTAAGTTCACTTCATTCTCTATAATTTTCTCTCTTAGAAAGTGATACTGGATAGAGATATGCTTTGTCGTTGAATGCATTACCAGATATTTTGAAATGTTGATAACACTTGTATTATCACACAAGATAGAAATAGGTTCATCATATGACACTTTGATAGCTTCCAATATCTATTTTATCCACAACACCTATGTACAACATGATGTTGTAACAATATATTCTACCTCTACACTAGATAATGACATTGAATCCTTCTTCTTATTTGAACAAGAAATCTATCTACTTCTAAGAAAGAAAGAACCTCTACTTGTACTTCTTCTATCATTTGCACAACCTACCCAATTTGCATCTATATAATCTCTTAAAGAGAAATCAATATCCCTAGGATACCATAGACCATATTTTAGAGTGCTCTTCAAATATCTAAATATCCTTTTGGTTGCTTCCACATGTGATTCTCTAGGATCTTCTTGAAATCTTGCCACAAGACATACTGCATGCATGATATATAGTCTACTAGTTTTTAGATATAGCAATCCACTAATCATCAATTTGTACTTGCTTTGATATTTCTTAGGAGATTCATCATTTTTCCTCAAATTAAAACTAGTAACCATGGGAGTACATACTGGTTTAGAATCCTCCATTCCAAATTTCTTCAACATTTCCTTAACATACTTTTATTGTAAAATGAATATACCTTTTCTTGATTGGCTGATTTGTACCCCACGGAAGAAATTCATCAATCCAAACATTGAAATTTCAAACTCATTTTGCATCTCCTTTGCTAACCTCTTACACATTGGTTCATTTCCTCCAAAGATTATGTTATCAACATACACAACCACAATCAAAATTTGATCTCTCTCAACCTTGAAGTGAAGATTCCTATCTGTAGTACCTTTTTTGAACTGCTACTGTATTCTAAGCTCCAGGAGCTTGTTTGAGCCCATACAAGGCCTTCTTCAACCTGTAAACCATATCCAAATATTTTGATAACTGAAAAGTTTTTGGTTGTTCAATGTAAACCTCTTCTTCTAACTCACCATGAAAAAATGCAACCTTTACATCCATTTGATATAACTTGAAGAATTTATGTGTTGCAAAAGATAAAATCATCTTAATAGCTTCCATTCTTTCCATTGGGGTAAAATTATCTTTAAAATATATTCCTTCCACTTGTGAGTAGACTTACACACAAGCCTATCCTTGTTCCTGCTGACTTATCCATTCTCATTCAGCTTTTTCCTAAAAACCCATTTAGTTCCTATCACATTCTTGTTTGCTAGTCTTGAAACTAGTTCCCATGTCTCATTCTTCTCAATCTACCTTAACTCTTCTTCCATAGCTTTGATCCAACTCTTATCCTTTCGTGCTTCAATTATTGTTTTAGGTTCTACTTCAGAAAGTAACCAGAAGTTTACCCATTCCTCTACCATAGTAGCTCTTCTTCTTTTCAATACACCTTTGCTCTTATCTCTAATGATTTGATCTTCAAAATGATTCCTCTCCACAAACTTAGTATTCTTAGGATTATTTTCCAAAGCTTCTTCTTCTTCCACTAGCATCTCTTTTGCTTTCTCTTCTTCTTTTTCTTCTTCATTGCAAGGGGGTTCATCAGATTCATATCCTTCTATTAGAACTAAAATTCTATGTGGTTCTTCATTCAATTTGACACTTGCACTTTTAATTATCTTGTTTAGCCTTTTGTTATAACATTTTTATGTCTTTCTCTTTGTATAATATCTAAGGAAGATTCCTTTATTTGATCTTGCATCAAACTTTCCTAGATTTTCTTTATCTCTCCTAATAGAACATTTACTTCCAAACACTTTAAAATATTTCACCAACCATAGATTTAAATGATTTAAACTTATCTAGATCTTCTGATTTTTCTTTGAGAAATGTCACCCAAGTTATTCTAGAGTAGTCATCTATCATCAACATAAAATACTTGTTACCTTGATAGCTTCTTGTTTTGGTAGGTCCACATAGGTTTGTATGCACCAATTCCAAAGGTCTTGTATTAGAATATAGTTTATTCTTGAACCTTTTCTTTGTCTTCTTTCCAAAATGACACTCCTTGCAAATTGAATTGATAAGATTTATAATTCTTGGTAGATCTCTCATAGCTTAAGTAGATTTGATCTTCACTAGGCTATCAAAATTGATGTGACCCATTCGTCAATGCCATAGCCAAATTTTATTAATTTGAGACATAAAGCACTTAATATCGCCACCTTTGAGCTGATAAACATTTCCTTATGTCCTTGTTCCTACTGCAACCAATGTTCCAGATCTTACATTTCTGATTCACAACCATCATCGTGAAATACCAAATTATATCCTTTGCTACACATTTTTCCTACATTGAGAATATTATGTTAGAGACCCTTGACATAAAGAACATCATGTATATTATGCTTTCCATAAAAAATGATTGAACCTTTTCTATATATCTTAGTAGATGTATCATCACCAAACTTAACGAGACCACCATTATATTTATGAAGTTTAACAAAGTTTGTGTGTAGGAAGAAGAAGATAGTTGGAGAAACAAAATGCCTCCTAAAAACAATGTGGTTGCAAGGAAACTTGATACTCATGAGAAGGATATAGATATACTGAAAAGGGAGATGGTTGCAATGAAGGCTAAGGGCAGGTCCCTTCTGGAGGAAAGTGAGTCTGAAGAGGAAGAGACCTCTGGTGAAGAAGAAGAGATGGATCCAAATGATGTTAGAACAATGAAACTACTAAAGGCTGTGAAGAAGGATGGACATGGCAAGATGGATGTGCCTATGTATGGAGGCAAACTTGATAGTGAAGAGCTCTTGGATTGCATAGGGGCTTTGGAGAACTACTTTGATAGTGAAGATGTTGATGAAGGACGTAAGGTGAAGAGAGCAAAAACAAAACTGAAAGGACATGCTTTGGTGTGGTGGAATTTTATGCAAGAAGATAGGTTGAGAAAAGGCAAGAGCAAGATCATGTCTTGGGAGAAGATGAAAGCAAAGATAAAAGGTAAATTTCTTCCTTTTGATTACAACATTCAATTGCTTAAGAAATTGCAGAATCTTAGACAGAAAGAGTTAGATGTGCAAGCATATACTGAAGAGTTTTATAGGCTAAGTATAAGGACTAAACATGAAGAAGATGAGGAAGAGATGACTGCTAAGTACTTGAATGGTTTGAGGTTCAACATTCAGGATGAAATCAACATGATGGCACCAAAATCAGTAGAGCAATGCTTTCAAATGGCAATGAGGGTAGAAGAAAAGCTAAAGAGGAGACAAGAGAAGGTAGCAAGGGGAAGAGGTAACACCTCTAGAGGAAGGGGATTCAATCCTAGTTCAAGGACAAACAATGAAGGCCAAGGAGATCAAAAAAAGGATAAAGAGAAATCTGATTCAAGATGTGGATGGAAAGGTTCAAGAGGTAGATTTAGTGGAGGAAGAGGATCATATCAGTTCTCAGGAGGATGCTACAATTGCAACCAGCCTAGACACCCAACCTTTAAGTGCCTAGAAAAACAAGGCTCAAGCTCTCATGGTGGAGAAAGGAGGAATCAATTAGTGCATGAGGATGAAGAGAGTATGAATACACCTATAGTGAATCTTACATCAGAAGAAGGAGAAGCACTCATGATAAGGAGAACTATGTTGCAAGCATCCAAGGAGGAAGATTCAAGCCAAAGAAGGAGCCTATTCAAAACTACATGCAAAAGCAAAGGTAAAGTGTGTCAAGTTGTCGTTGATTCTGGTTCTCAAGATAATCTAGTGTCTAGGGAAATGGTGGATAAGTTGAGTTTGGAGAAATTACCTCATGAAGCACCTTATAGAGTCTCTTGGTTCAATGATAATCAGACTTTGGTGGTAAAAGAGCAGGCATACGTTGATTTCCAGATTGGAGAACACAAGGATAGGGTTCTATGTGATGTTTTGCCCATGGATTGTTGTCATGTGCTCTTAGGGAGGCCCTGGCAGTTTGATAGGAGATCCATGTATGATGGTTGGGAGAACACATACACCATTAGGAAGGAGGGTAGAACCTTTAAGTTACTTCCCTTGAAGACAAGTGTGAGGGATAAAGGTAAGGCTAAGGTTGTGTTGTTTGGAAAAAAGGAACCTTTAAAGCCTGAGGTCAGTCAGTCTGCTATGGTTGCAAGTAGAGAGTAGGTTGGAGGAGTTGTGACAGTGAGGAGATGATCTGTATAGGATCTAGACTAAATTGCAGATTGAATGCTTAACTTTTACAATGATTATTCCAAGTTAATAATATCAAAATTAACTTATGGAAATAATTGAAATGACAAGGTGATAACAACAGAATGAGAGAAAAGAATGGAGAAAGAGATGCAAATAGCGTTTGATTACGGAGTTCGCCACAAACGTGACTACGTCTCCGGGTCCACTCCAATAGAGAGAACGATCCGATTAATCTCCAAATCAATTACAAAATTGCACCAAAACCATTTCTTCTAGCACTGCGGCAGCATAACAATACTCCAATGTACAAAAATGGCTTGAAAAATCTCCAGCACCTCTCTTCGTATCACCTGTTTCAATACTTCATCACCTGAAAAAAAAAACTTAACTCCACTCTTACCCTTACATCCCTTTTATACAAAAAAATTCCCAATATGATATAAAACCATATGATTTTACAATATTCTCCAAATCCCCCTAAAAACAACTCAATCCCCCAATTTTACACATAAAAATCTCTTAAAATTATTTAAGCTCTTCAATAATACTTCCCTCAGGCTTTTGTTGGTTTTAGGAGGTTACACTTTTATAAAAATTTGTTTGTTTTATATTTATAGGGGAGTTGGTTTTAAAAATAAGGCATTCGGTCATTAACAAATTAACAAAACGACCAAAGCTTATCATATTCCATGCCCGCCACGCGGCTTGTTGGTGGGCTTGCCTTTTGGAGACCCGGTGGTTCCGGGTTCAACTCCCGGCGGTTGCAATTTTAAGAACAAACTCCAAAATTAACTCAACAAAACAAAATGGCCACCACATAAGGTTAACGGCCGACGCTTTGGTGGAATGGCCACTCGGTGATCTTGCCCGCGGGTGGTTGGGAGTTCGAGTCCACCCAAGCTCCTTTTTAAACAAACGATCAACCAATTCAACAAACACCGACACCAACAGAAGAACTCAGGACACGTCGCATGCCACGGGGATGCTACGTGGCAACATTTGATTGGCTGGAAGAGACACGTCACTGCCGCCTGTATGCTGACTCAACCGCCACAAAAATGCTGACTGTGTACAGAAGGACACGTGTCATGAGCCGATTGGCTCTGTACGATGACTCTGCTGCCACGTGTCACAACCAAATTCATCCATTTGTATTCCGTACAGTACGGACTGACTGCTGACGTCAGCATCCATACAATCCACCTTAAAAGTCAACCTGAAACTTTGACCAGCTGTATCTTGAGCATACGATGTCGGATTTCGACGAAATGAACGCCATCAGAATCGTCTTGATGAGCTCTTTGCGATGATGCCAACTTTGACAACTTTTGACGACATCATTTTTTCCGCTTCCTGGATGCCCTCTGATCCCAGTTTGACCTAAGGTTTGACTAGCCATAATTTGTACAAACGGATTCCTTTTCGCTCCGTTCAAGTTGCGATGGAATCAGGATGTCGAGCTCTTGCTAATGGTGTTGATTTTGGAGAGAAATGAGAGACTTCAATTTCACTGAAAATATCCACCGGATCAGGAGAACACCCACAAGTGGTGTTAAGACAGTAGAAAATGTGTTTTTGCAAGCGACAGGAAAGACACTCATACCTCAGTCTGATCTGGTTAAGAGGAATGGTGAGAAGATAGTGGATGATGGTTTCATACCTAGGTCTGATACACTCAAGGAGATGGAAGGTAGGATGATGCACAAGCATGACAAGCAAGGTGGAATGCTTCCCAAGGAGGCTGAGATTACTGTGGGGACTATTGAGTGTCCAATCAGTAGGAGTAATGGTGAAAGGTATGAGAGTTTTACAAGCATGAGGACTGATAAGTTTGACAGGGTAGTGGTCCTTAGAAATGACAGTGACCAAGGTCTGACCACACTAGATAAAGAGTTCAAGGAACAAAAGAGCAAAAGTCTGAGGATAGTAAGAAGAGGGCAGAGTCTGTAAGCAATGTTACGTAGATCTACATGTGGTGATGAGACAATGAAGAAGTTGGGACATTGTGTTGCTAACCATTGTGTGTTTGCAGGTATCAAGGCAAGGGGAATATCAACTTTTGCTCCAAGGGTGATGAAAAGGCCAGTAGCAGGTCTGGATATACAGGGAGCAGCAAGGTGGAGAAATGGAGTACACTCTTACTCTTGGTACAAGAGTTTTCCGATGGGGGGGATTATGGTGCAAGAGCACCTAGATCCTGACCCTAACATGATAGGACAAAGGACCTTAAAAGTTCACCAAGGGATTTGAAGACAAACTTACCAAGTATTTTAAAAGTTTTCATGTTTTATGCTTTGTACTCAAAAATCTTGTATGTCATGTGACAAGGGGTGGTAGATAGGTAGTAGTTGGCTTTAAGCCATGTCTTTTATGCAAAATAAGGTCTCATTAGACCACTTTCAATAGGTTGGTCGAGCATGGGATCAAAAAGGTCAAAATTGCAAAGTATGTAGTGAAATGGTTTAAGGAACTTATGTAAAGTGTATAACTTTGACCTCCAAACGGTCATGAGTGGTTCAAAATTCTGTTGTAAATGCAGTTGGTCAGTTGTAGGAGGTAGTTGGAGGTTGAAACAATTATAAACATTCATGTAATCCCCGAGGAAGGTTGGTTGTTGAAATCCAATAAAGAAATTTGCATTTTGGAAAGGCTGATCACCATCTTTTTACTGGTTTTTCTGAACTTTTTATCTTGATACAAGCCTGTACAGGGTTGATATGTATTAATACTATGGGAATTTTTATATGCATGTATTTAACACCTTATTTCATTTGCTTGGAGGCTTAGAAACCCTGTGGTGCGTGAGGGATCAGTAAATTGTGTTGACTGTGTTGTTTGCAAGGTGAAGGTTTGAAGGTCTTCCCATGATCTATTTGCCAATCCATCTACTGTGATGACTCTATGGCTCAGTGGATTGGCTTGTATTATGTCTAGTTAGATGGTTAGACTCTTTGGAGGGTGAGAGGATGAACAAAACCAGTGGGGTGTGGTGTTCTTGTGACTGAATAGGGGTGGTTCCATCATGAATGCAAGGAACCCAGGTAGTGAATTGGAGAACTGTTAAGGGAAATGGGATTGTGAGAGTTTCTAGAGTCAGGGCAGAGGTATTACATGGTGTCTAGACCCCTGGGAGGATTTGGGAGAGTCAAGGGGTGTGAGTTTCCTTAAACCCTCATTTTGGTGGAGAATTAGGAGGGTTAGTGAGCAAAGATTTAAGACAAGTTCTTGGGGCCCTAAGAGTCAACAAATCTTGAGTTTGAGAGCCTTTTCTAAGACTGTTTTAGGTTCTTTTTGTTTGGCGATGAATTTGAGTGAGGGTTCCTTTGAAAAAGAGGCTTATTGTGAGGCATAGAACCTGGGTGTGTGTACTGAAAGTGCACATCGGTCCAAAGGAGTGACCCCTAGTTTTCCTATATGTTGTGTAACCCTGAAAAGGGTATCTTAATCCATTCTTTAATTTCCAAGTGTTTTGGGAAGGTTGTGAGGAAATTGGCCTTGACTGGTTTTTTGAGTGTTTTGCAAACTTTGGGGTTTAAGATCCTTGAGGGTGAGTTGATGTCCTTAAGATTGGAGTTGGGTTCTTGGAAGAGGGTTGGAGTTTTGTTTTATGAATGGTTCCCACCTAGCCTCTGCATCAGATGCTAATCTGAAGATGACTAAGCTATAGAGTCTAAAAGGAAAATATGAATTGTTGAAAATGGGTAATGATGAGAATATTGCTACTTTCATGCAAAGAGTAAATGAACTTGTGTGTCATATCAGATGTGTTGGTGGATAGGTTGATGAATCAGAGTTTGTTGCTAAAGTGCTTAGATCCTTTCCTAATGCATACAAAATAAAAGATGTAGCCATGGAGGAGCTCCAAACTATGAGAAATATAACAAGATATATGGTGGTTGGTAAAATTACTACTTTTGAGTTCAATGAATTTAGTTATGCCCCTTCGAAGACAAAATCTTCATTTAAAGCTACTACTTTCGGGAGAGACAAGCAAAGATATGATCTGGGTGAAAGTTATTATAGAAAGGTATTCAAATATGAGGAAGAAATGAGACAAATTGAAGAAGAAGAAGAATTTGAACTGAATGAGCTTGAAGCACTTATTTTCAAAAAGGAAGCAAGAGGAGAAGGCGAGTATAAAGGAAAGTTTCCTATTAAATGTTTCTCTTGCAATAAGATAGGTCATTTTTCATCAAGGTGTCTAGAAATAGTTACTAAGCCAAGACCTTACAAGCCTAAATTTCAAAAGAAGTGTTACTATGCTACTGTTGAAGATGTGACAGATGATGAATCTGACAAAGGGAATGTAAGTTAAGATGAGTTTATATTTATTGCTATCAAGGAAAATAATCCTGTCTAGTAAATTGTTACCTATACAAATGTGGAGAAAGCTCTAGCTTCTCAAGTTGTAGAAAAAGATGAATGCATAATTGATAGTGGATGTTCACATCACATGAAAGGTGATAAAACTAAATTTGTAAGCCTGGAGAAGTATGATGCGAGTGTTGTAAGATTTGGTGACAACAATGCTGGTATAATCTATGGTAGAGGATGCATTTCTTTTGATGGTAAGCATAATACTGATTATGTTCTTTATGTTGAAGGTTTGAAGCATAATCTTTTGAGTTTTAGACAAATGGTTGATAAGGTATACAATCTTAAATTCAAAGATGGAAAATGTAGCATATTGAGATGTTATAGAAATGTGATTTCTTTTTGTACTAGAACAAAAGGTAACATCTTTCATCTGAATGCTGCTAGTAAAAGTTTCCTGATTGCTCAAGTTGACGAAATTTGGTTGTGTAATAGAAGAATGTGTCATGTAAAATTTGACAATATTATCAAGATAAGTGCCTCACAGGCTGTGAGAGATCTTCCTAACTTGGTGAAGCCTACTAATATCATATGCAATAAATTTTAGTTAGGAAAAAAAACTAGAATTTTATTTTGGAGGAAACAACATTGTTCAAATGAATTGTTGGAGCTTGTGGATACTGACTTGTGTGTTACAGGTTCTTCATGTTGCTTAGTGATGATCTCGAGGATGATGTGGGTTACTTTGTTAAGGGAGAAATATGAAGCGCTAGAAAAGTTCAAGATCTTTAAGGCTATGGTTGAGATAGAGACAGGTCTAGAGATTAAGTGTCTGAGATCAGAAAGAGGTGGTGAATTCACTTCCAGTTATTTTAATTCTTTTTGTGAAGAACATGGGATAAAGAGACAATTATCTGCACCACAAACCCCTAAAAAAAATGGAGTTGTGGAAAGGAAAAATAGGATAGTTCAAGATGCTACTAGAACTATGATGTTAGAAGGAAATGTCCCTCATATCCATTGGAGAGAAGTTGTAAGTACTACTATTTATATCCTTAATCGGGTACAAATCAAAGGTTATACTAGTAAGAATCCTTTTGAGCTATGGTTTGGTCATAAGCCTATTGTTAGATATTTATAAATCTTTGGGAGTAAATTCTATATCAGGAGAGATGAAGATATAGGAAAGGTTGATGCTAGAAGTGGCGAAGGAATATTTCTTTGTTATTCTACTAAGAGTAAGGCGTACTGGTACTACAACAAGAGATTGATGAAAATGGTTGAAAGTGAAAATGTAAGGTTGATGAAGACATTTCTAGACCCTCTAGAACCTGTGGATATGATTTTGATGATCCAACTGACATTACAAACAAGAGTTAGACTTGAAATAAAGTTTATATCATTCCGGTGAATCAAGAAGATCAAGAAGGAGGGACTAGTGAAAGTACAAAAGAGAGAGCACAAGATCTTAAAATTCAAGAACACTCTAAGAATCCAAGGTATGCAAAATTAAATCATTCAGAAAATCAGATTATAGGAGATAAGAACAAAGGTGTCTAGACTAGGAGAAGAATACTATTTAATTTCAAATATTGAGCTAAATAATGTCAATGAAGCATGCAAATATGAACATTGGATTGAAGCAATGAAAGAAGAACTACAAAAAATTTAAAATAATAATACATGGATTCTTGTTCCTAGACCTAAATACAAAAATGTAATTGGAACTATATGGGTCTTTAGAAACAAACTAAATGAGCAAGGTGAAGTTATCATAAACAAAGCAGGACTAGAGTACGTGCCTACTTGTTGATGGTGTTTTTATGCACTTCTCAACACAGGTAATATGTAGGTGCATTACCTCTCTTGAAAGATAATCTTCCACAATCAAATTGCATAACACTATCCCAAGGTCTCTCGGGTGTCAGGTCATGATGAGGCTTAGAATATATTAGTTGTTTGATGTGATTTTCTGGAATCACAAGGTGGTCTTACATGGTCAATGTTGTAGGAGAATCGAGTTTTATAGATCTGGAATTACTATGCTTTGCTGCTGGCTCAGGCAACAATCTTTGACTCCATTGTTTCATTAGATTTGGCTTCACAATGTGCAATGAACCTTAACACAAGTTACTTCTTAAAAAAAGGGGAAAAGAAAAGGGCGAGGAAGGAAGGTGTTTCCCAAACCTGTAACTACCAATGAAAAGCGATCATGGAGGTTCCCGCTATGGAGAGTTTCCTTAAATAGAATTTCACTTAATCAGAATTCTCATAATATCATGAAATCTGTGCTATCTTCTAAGGAATGTAGATATTCATCATTCATTCGCTATGGGGAGGTGAATAAAGATGAGATTTAATGAGCAACAATGATATCGAAGTCCAGACTAACTTTGCACAGTCATGTACCTTCAACAAATGACCAAAAGTATGGACAAGGAAAGCATACACATAGCAGCAATCTCCAAAACCAAAGACATCATGCTAAATCTACTAAGTCTAAACTAAGGACATTCAAAGAATCAGAGTATCTTAAAGCAAATCTATAACTAAAAGGGAGAGGAATCATGAAACATATTGAGAAATCTAGAAATACACTAGAAACTGACTGTATTTGCTATTATAATTTATGTAGTATGCCTTTACAACAACTCAACTCTCTTAAAATAAGAGGAGGAGAGCCCTATTTATAGTTTCAAAAAGAAAAAGAGTGGCCAAGATTTGATTCTATTATGTGGCCAGGATTCACTTTACATTAGGGTTTCACCTACCCCCAAGCATATTACATTTATAACTAATTTCTTGTTTCTTCCCTATTTTGTCATCTAGTGACAACACTGCAACAAATTTGTCTTTTAGCCATTTGCCCTCTGCTATAGCTATTTTTTAAGGAACTCTTCATCGATGATGGGATTGCCTTCTTGCTTCTTCAATGCGGCATATTCCTTGAAGCTCGGGATTTGGGATTGAAACTTGTCTAACTCCATGATGTCGGATCGTAGAATTTGATAACTCCATTCCTGAGAATTGTTGCCAAGCTTCTTCTAGTTATCATCATACTTAGCAGCATTTTCCTTGAAAAGTTCTGACTACATAAAGGCTGGGGCAGTGAAGCACATGAATTCAATGGTGACCTCGATGGACATCCCATCTTCCATAATCTTCAAGAAGTGGGGCTTTATATTCTCAGGATTAATCTCAACCGTGGGTAGCTCATGCCCTGTCATCATCTTGAGGTATCAGGCACACTCCTCTCTGGAATCTCTTGCCTATTTAATGTCTACTACTATCCGCTCCAATATTTTCTCAAGCCTCCTCTTTAAGTGATCAAAATCTCTCTTCCATGTGTCAACTAGCCAGTGATCATCATCCTTGAAGGCAAGGTCCTTTTCCCAGACATCGCTTGGTAATGCGAGTATGGCCTCAATCTTTGGGTAGGCTGCATCATACTTCTTTGGGAAATCCTCACAAATCTGCCTCGAACCCTCAAAAGTTTTTTGGACTTCCAAGAATCTATTCGCGGTCCGAGCAGCCAATTTGATGCCCGTGTTTCGAATGTCCAAGACCTGCTGGAACCAATTTTCCGTAGTCTTATCCAAGTTTCATCTCTTCTTCAACTTGTTAATCTATTCCTGGGACAACAACTGAGGCAAGGCTGATGATGTTGTAGGCTGCTCATTCGGGGATGACCACTATTGAATATAAGCCATTAAATCAACCACTTGCTCCTTTAGTTCTTCTTTGGAGATCTTATCCTGCTGGATAAGGTGCACCACTATGGCAACTGACTCTTGGAGGTGCTCAACTTTCTGTTCTCTCATGGTCACTCCCAAGTCAATGGTGGAGACCTTGTTAGTTATGCCTTTCTCTCCAACCATCGGTGTTTCTATTTGCACTGCCCTTGATCCTAAGACGTCCATGGTTACTTTTGACCTGACCTTTGGCTTCTTCACCCTTCTGGTGCTCATTTGTGCCCTGGCCATAATGGCTTCTAGCCTTGCCTTGGGGTCTTTCAAGGTAGGAGTCTTTTGCTTTAGCTGCCTTTGCAACCAATTAGGTACTTGGGGTTCTTCCCCCGGTGGTTCACTTTGAGTCCCGCTGTCCTCTTTCTTAGGTTCAATAGTTCTAACAACAAGAGCCTTCTCCTTTGTTTCAGAATTTTCCTTCTCCTCATCGGAGTCTTGTCTGAACACTTCGTGTCTAGTAGCGGACTCGGTATGCAATTGCTCTTTGGGTGAGTCTTCCTTTTCAGCATCCACCTCTTCTTCATTTAGGATATATTGATGTTCCTCGGGTTTCTCCCCTTGTTCGTCCTCACGGAGAAATGTTTCCTTGTCAGGCTCTATAGTTTGGCCATGTCCCTCGACTGGAGATCTATTGCCCTCTGTATCTGGAGCAGCAATCTCTTCTTCTTGTGCCAGCTGGTCCTCGGCCTCCTTATCTTCAATTTCCTTGAGCTGCTTCCCCTAGTTTGCATTGAGCTCAGGATCATTTGATTCTTAGATCAGTTCAGCATCGAGGTCCTCACTGCCCTCACTGGAGGATTCATAGGCCACCTCATCAATCTCATGTCGTTTGAACAAGGGGTGTTCATGATACTCAAACTCCTTGTCCTTTATTGCTTTCTCAACTTCCAATTGCTTTTGTTCAAGCTTATCTAATATTTTCATGGTTGCTTTCATCTTTGGTGATTCAGTAGAGGGGGAGGGAGTTGGAGCACAAGCCATAGCTTGAGCTATTGTATCTTGGACCATAGGATTGGTGAGCATCCCTGAAAGTTCAGATGGCATGTTCTGCATGTACTTCACAAAGGACTCAGGAAGGCTAAGGGAAGGCGTCGTAGCAACAGAAACGAAAGGAAGGGAAGGGGACATAGAAGAAGAGGAAATTGGTGAGGTGGTGGCAGATGATGAATCCACGGGAATAACTTGCAATGTTGGAGGAGTGGGAGCAAGATGGATGGAGATGTCCACCACAGGCGGGGAGGAAGCGAAGGTTGCAAGCAGAACATGAGGGATAGGGGAAACAACAATGGTAGTAGTAAGAATGGTAGGAAGAGACCCTGGTGAGATGGGTCCTCCCCTTTTTATCCCAAGGGATAGAACCTTGGTTACTACTGTCATCCCCATGCTGCCAATTGTTTTCCTTCTCTTCTTGGAAGGTTCAGGCTCAGAAGCCTTACAGGCATATACCTTTGGTTTAAGCAGCTGTTCACTACCCTCCTTTCTTTTCTTGGTCTTGACTGATGGTGGGGTCTTGGATGTCTCCCCAGTTGCAGTAGTAGCTGCTCCACCCTCAGAACCACTTGGTTCACTCATATGATCACTTGCAAGTTTGGTGAAGATTAGGATGACCCCTTGTTGTTTCAACTGGGCCACCTTCTTGTCGATCCATGCCCTCGTTCAGATTTTAATTGGCCTAGTGAGTATACTAACATCATTGAGCTCTGGCTCATTCCAATATATTGCAAGCAATGGCAAGTTGGAAACTGCATCATATCCTGGATCCACAACTATGTCCTCATCCTCCTCTAGCTGGTCAGGTACTGGACACAAGTTTACCCTTCGCACATAAATAGCGGTCATGCACATGTAATGTTGCAACTGCACCTCAAGATCATCTTTACAGTTGGCTTAAAAGTCCTCAATGTTGTGGAGGTGGGCGTATTCATGTCCTAGTGCCTTTCTGACATGAACATAAGGGTCCATTCGTGGCCTTGCTGTGTATTGCTCAATGTTATACTCGACCAACTCCTTCTCTGAATACCCTGCACACTGGGAGGTATGGACCTTATACATCCCCTAACCAAGATTGATGGGATAGGCGGGGCCTGCCAAATGTTTTTCGCTCATGAGGCTGTGAATGTGTCATAGCTACCGAGTTAGCTCCAATAGGATGATCCGGTCATTCGGGTATCGGGGTAGCTTATTTGGTCTTTCGGTGAATCCTTGAGCGCGTATGTATGTAAACTTGGGGAACTAGATGTACTAGAAGGCATACTGCCTGAGGAGGTCCCTGACACTATGGGATATCCTTCTATGAAAATACCCTCCCAAGGATTGGATGATGTGAGCAACAAATGCATCGTTCAGCCTACAATAGTCTCTTTTAACGTTCTGGAACTGCAGCTGGGGGTACTTTTCATATGGTTTGAGCCTTGGCCCTGATGGATTACTGGGTATCATTGTCAACCCCTGATAGTGTTGTCAATTGGTGAGGGAGTACACCAAATAAGAGGTCATGAAGAATTTGGTGGTCTTCTTTATTGTGGTAAACTCCTCGTGGAAGCAGTTGCTGATTATCTGGCCCCAATAGAAGGCAGTTCCCTTACCGTGGAGGATGTGCTCTATGAAATAGAACATCCATTATTGGAAGAAAGCTGCACTGGGGAGGCCCATTACTCAGCTGAGTAGAGTTACGAGGTCATGATAGTCCTTAAAGAAATCACTGCGGAATAGCTCCTGAGGAAGCTTCCCAACACTACCTCATTTGTCCTTCAACCAGTACTAGTTGATAAGCCTTTTGCACCCCAAGGGGTCTTGTTCCCATAACTCTTTACATTCTTCCATGGTGGGGATCTCCATGCTCTGAAAGGTAGGGATGTGGAAGGTCACCGTTATACCCGACAGAGACATATCTGCAAGGATATTCCCATCCTGGTCCACAATGGTTCTGGTATCAGGTTGGTACACCTCCATGCACACCATTACTAGCTCTGGGGTGACTAAGGCCGGTGGGAAACCTGTAGCCTTAGCAATTCCACTTCTCTTAATTAATCTTTCATTCTCCGTTTTGGGGTTCATTCTGACCCTCTGCGTGAATTCATCAACATCGACTTGTTCGATGTTGGTATCAGAGACATCCCTCCAAAGGGTAGTGATCCTGGATTGAATAGGGACCCCCTGGAACTTGTATTTCATTAGGTCTTTATCTTCCTTGCCCCTTGGTGGCTTGGCTATTCCTTTTCCTTTCTTGGAAGCACCGGAAGTCTCTGCACCGGATTCCATAAATTCTGCACAAAAGATGTGAATTAGTAATAATGAACTTGTCAAAGTGGCCACTGACAAGTCCCTGCATGTCAAGATTAGTCTAGCAAGCATAATTCATATTCAATAATCATGCAAGCTATATACTTCATTATTTAGAAAGTAATGCAAACAATCCAGAGTTCCTGGGCCGGAATTCCCTTGGCAGAATGTCGTTCGAAAGGGAAAAATGAGAATGGAATTCCCAAAGGCATTTCTCAAGGTTGGAAGTGAAGGAAAACCTAATTTTAGCAAGTGGGTCGAAATCCATTTTGGATTTGGAGGTCATTTGATTGCTCATTTGGAAGTTCGGGTATCACCTATAGAAAAGCCGTTTGGAACGACGCAGAGGACATGGAATTTCGGGCGTCGAAATCCAGGTTTTGGATTACCGTCACCGGGAGGCAGTTAAGGGTCGGACGTTTGGAATAGTGAAATGAAAGCGGAAATATGGGGGAGGAAATTTGGAACATAGTTCCCAGAAGTGGTCAGAGGGTTCGGGACAAGCAGGCGGTGAACGAAGCACCAGGACCCGGAGGTCGGGAAGCTGTCCCGAACTCGCCGTTAGAACAGTTCAGGTGGAACGAAATCCCGAGAGGCAAATTTTGGCGTTCAAAATCCGAAAAAAGGGGTTGGAGGAAAATTATCTTGATTCGGATTTCGGCAAATAGTGGACCGGGGTCCGGGATCCGGGAAGACGCTTGGATGAAGCCATTTAGAATGGCGAAGGAATAACGGAATCCCGGGAAGGGAATTCCGATGGTCGAAATCCGAGGAGGGAAGTTGGTCAAAGATTTCGACCGAAAAATAGAAGACCTTGCGGCCGACAAGCGGAGTTCTGAAAGTCGTAAGGTGAAGGCCGTTTGGAACGACGAAAATGAGACGGAGTTTTGGGAATGGAATTTCGCAAACCGAATCCTGGGTTTGGATTTGAAGATTGCGAACCTTTCAATTTTCAAGTTTTAGATGGGCTGCAAGGTTTCGGGGTCTGAGGGTCGGGAGGACGCTCAAGTGGGGCCATTTGGAATGGTGAGGACACAATGGAATCTCAGGAAGGGAACTCCGAAGGTCGAAATCTGAAGCAGGTTCAGAAGTTGGGAATTTTGCCGAGATGTGCCACAGACGGTCACAGAAGACCCGAGTCTAGGAGACATCGATGGTCTTCTGAAGAATAGCCGCGACATGATGAGGTTCCGGATCTAATTTTATGTCATTTAAAGATTGATTTTTACATTTTTAAAATATGGGTTTTGATGAGAAGGCCGATATCTACCAAGTTTTAGCATGGTTTTTTCATTTAATACCGCTTAAAGCTCGATAATGGAAAAATAGAAAACAAGGGCGGAGACGGCGGGCATACCTGAAGATTCTGGAGATGGTTTTCGATAGCCACGTGGAAAAGGAGTTTAGAATCTGAACTTGGAAACGTAGACTGAAAGTGTTGGACGTCGGGAGCTCTCAAAATTTTCTATCACTTTGAATGGTTTATAATGACTGCTCGAAAAGGCATTTTTATAGCCAAAACCACCATTAATACAACATTAATTCCTCCGTACGGTAGTTGGTAAGGTTGGTGGATTTTCAAAATGCAGATGGCAGTGGGAGGTCCGAAGTTCGGTGTCCAGGAAGCCGTCCCGCCACAGCCATCAGAACAGTGAAGCCCGATAGGAAACCCGAAAGGGGAAACCCAGCAGGGAAACCTGGAGGAGGAAATCCGGCAAGGGAAGTCCGGAAGAGGAAATCTGGCAAGGGAAATCCATAAATTGCCACAGACGCCAGAATGACATTTTGACAAGGAAAACCCAAGTTACTTGAGACTTAGCAATTTTGACAAAAGGGGACTTTGGTCGAGCTTAAAATATGGCATTGGGAAATGTATCGACCCCTTTAAGGCACAAAAATGGGCATGCAAAATGAGGCAAAGCAAAAAGGGAAGAAAGGACCCGAAAAGCAAAGAGGGAAGAGAGGGTCCCCATTCCGAATGGGGCGTGTGTGCAAAATGGGCACAACACTACTAAGGAAAAAATTGTATACATATTTACCAAGCCTTTACCCAAGGATACTTTAGAGTATCTCAGAGGGAAGTTAGGGGTGATTACCCCTCCTAATCAAAACTAAGATGCATAGTCTTTGCATCAATCCATGCATTCACAGTCATATCTTTATTCAGATTGATGTTGTGGTGGTTGCTACTCAGGGGGAGTAATTAGATGATTCAGATATGTGGTTCATAGCTTGTGTACATTTTCCATTGATGTCAAAGGGGGAGAAGAGTAATGTGAAAATCTCTTGGAGAACTAAGGGAGAATAAGAGCAATGCATAAAGGGGATATTGTTTGAAGAAGAGTTAGTTGTGTTGATGGTATGTTTTCACATCATATGTTGCCATCAATGCCAAAGGGGGAGATTTTTGGATGTTTTGGTCACTTTTATGATTTGTGGTTGTCATTGATGTCAACACTATTAGTATTAATGTCTTTAAGACTGTATATGTCGAGGATATTGAGAAAATTTTAATAAAATGTGTTGCAGATTGTCTGTGAAGCTATGAAGATCAATATGGTAGAAAGTTTAGTATGTTGATAGTGAGATGATGTGGATCAAGGGTTTTTTTTCAAGCCTATCTAGTTTCTACTCTAAAAGTTTCAAAGGTGTGCATGAATATTTGAGCAAGTTATAAATTTATGTGTTCTAACAACTATTCTATTAGTGCAAATGGTGTTCATGGAAGAAGATAACGTGTATCTAATAATCATAGTTGTTTCATATGTTACTGTGGTGTTCATGGATGTTTCTAGATCATGTTTTATCTATGTTTCACATCCTCATTGATCATTGTGCTCATGATCTGAGATTTTCTCTTGCATGTTCATGTTTCTCATGTTCATGGCCGACAAGGTGTTTGAAGCATGTTGTGGATCTTCGAGGAAGAATATTTGAAGGTGTTTTTTTTTTGAGAAAATTGTTTGGGGTCTCTACTATGTTGTGGCTGACCTTGGTTGATATACATTGATAATATTTATTTTTTTGGGCTGATAGTTTGCATGCATTCTATTATTTTATTAAAGCCAACATGAAGCAATGCAATTTATTGTTGTGGATATATATAAGTAATTTTTTCTTCATTCGGTATGTTTGTGAAATGTGAAGCTTGAGAGTGTTATGTGTGAAAAAGGTTCAAATCATTCGAAGGCAGAGAAAAGTGTGAAGAAGATTGAAAGAAAGTGAAGAAGTGTTCAAGTGCTTAACCGAAACTATATTCAGGCATCAACAGACGCTAATTCTCAGTTCAAATTATTTAGATGGATTTAATCTGAATATTTTCTATAAGATAGTGAGTCTTCCTTTGAGAATTGTTCCTGAATGCATGTGCATTCCTCATATATTATTCTTATACCTTTAATAGGGTATAACTTGTGGATTCACCTCCATCGTGGTTTTTCCCCTAACAGGTTTTCCATGCAAAAATCTTGGTGTTATGTGTGTTTCTGATGTGCTGTTGATTCATGCTTTTACTATTATTAATTAGATCTAAGAATAAAGGTTAATAATTTTAATAAGTTTTAAGTTTTGTGACAAATGATTCACCCCCCATCTTAGTTGTCTTCCCTTGTCTTGCCAATATTTTTTTGGTATATGATCTCTATTGCTTTTGAATCTTAGTGGCTCATATTGATCCGTGTGTGAGTTAGAAGATCCGGTTGATTAATTCTTGGATTATCAGTATAAAATTTAACTTGGTGAATGTCATATGTTGTGGATACTTGAGAAGTAATTGTTTAAGTAATTTTGTGTTTGTACATGCTGATGTTGATCATTGCTATGCTATAGCTGACTTTGGTTGGTGTGCATTAAGGATTATCCATGGATTGAGCTGATAGTTTCCAAAAAATTTCATATCTTGTTGAAGCTGACATATGGGTGATTAATCTTTAGTTGCAAATATATATAAGTGATCAATTATATCATTTTGAGGTGTGTGTGAATTTTTTTGATGTGAATTGTGAATATCGGAAGTTTAAAAGAGTGATAATGAACAGTTTCACTTGTGCATAAAGGATTCGTGTTGCGAATCAGAGTAGAGTAGAGAAAAAGAGTAGAATCAATCAGAAGGTCAAGAATTCAATTGTTGAGCCTAACTAGAAATGTGATCAAGAATTTTTAGATGCTAATCTCTCAGTTCAAATCTCTCAGATGGTTTTAGTCTAAATTTTTTGTAAGACAGTGAGTCTTCTTTTGAGTAGTGAGCACTAGGCAGTGTGCTTGAATGTAAGTGCATTCCCATTACGTAAAATATTTTTGATTATACTTAGATAATATTGTGGATTGTCCTTCCACTATGGTTTTTCCCATAACAGGGTTTCCATGTAAAAATCCTTGTGCTGTGGTGTTGTGGTTTTTTGCTTTATGTTCATGGATATTTCTTTTGGATGAATTCTATAAGTACTTTAAGGATTTGATCAATAAAGTTGAAAATTGTTGAACACTTATTCACCCCCTTCTCAGTGTACCCTGATTCCAACAATTGGTATTAGAGATAAGTTTCTTGGAAGAAGTCTAATAGCTTGGGAAAGATTTAGGAAAAAAATTAAATGGATTCAAGCAGTCTTCAAAAATAAATTTTGGTGGCCCTAGATGATCTTGATCAGTCAAAATTTGAAGTTCAGAAATTGTAAGCAAACCTCATGGATGCTAAAAAATTCATTGAGTCATTGAAAGATAAAATCAATGTGTCTAAGGAGGAAATAAATGAACTCTATGACTAGATTAAGCAGAATGACAGAACGAGCATGGAAGATGAACAAAAAAGTCAAGCTCTAAAGGAAAATATAGAAGAATGTGAAAATCTTACTAGAGATAATATAGCCCTTAAAAATGAGATGGAATCTATCATTATGAGGATGGCCAAGGAGATTGAAGACATAAAGAAGAATGAAGAGAACCTTGCCCAGTCCTTGAAATAGAAATATGAATAATGCAAAAAAATTAATGATGGATTCATTAATCTAACACTTGAATTACAACAATCCAGAGACAATGAAGGATAACTTGAAAGATAGATTGTTACCCTCATAGATGAACTTGCTACTGCTAATGAATACAAAGAAAATTTCAAGGTTAGATCAACTAAGCTTGATGTACTAATTAAAATTTAGAGGATCGATAGTGACAAGAGAGGTCTTGGATATGAGGAAGGAGAAAGTTCAAAATTTGGATAAATAAATTTTGGACAAACGAGATTTAGGCAAGGAAATCAGATGAACAAATCTAGAAGGTATCGGGTAAGACAAAATAATGCTCAAATATTCAATGGTTACTATTTTACTTGCAATAAATTTGGACACATGGCTACTCAATGTAGAAGTAGAATGAGCTCAAGTGGTCTAATATTTTCTGGTCAGTGTTGCAATTGGAACAAGTATGGTCATAAATCAAATGAATGCAAAAATATGATGAACAACTCTTATAGAGATTTTAGATGTTATACATGCAATAGATTTGGCCATATTGCTAACCAGTGCAAATCAAATAAATCCAATTGAACAATTGGTCTGGATGAAGAAATGTGGTGTGCTACAATTGTAACAAATCCGGTCACATTGCTAGATTTTGTAGAAGCATAAAGGGTCTGGTAAATCAAAGGAGAAACATGTAGAAGATGAAAAGGGAAAAGAAAAAGTCACTATAGGTGAGATCAAGAATCAAATGAAGAAGACATGGGTGGCGAAGAGTCCCTCTATTGCAGAAAATGAGTCAGCACCAAAATCTAGTTTTGGTAATTCATTCAGGAATTAGTTCATGGTCTCTAGCCTATGGGGATTTTTCAAAGAGATTATTCAAACTCCTTATCTATAGTTGGTACCGGGATGTGGATGAGTGCAGTGATTTCATTGATGATCTACATATGCTGCTAAAATAGCTGGAGAACGTATAGGTGTAGAGTTGAAGGTCCATAAAAGAGTTATCCTTCACAGAGCATGAAAACAGGGTATCCAAATAAGTTAGGGGAAAAGCATTTATTGCAAAAAGAAGTCAAGTTGTGTGAATGATAAAAGGTCATTTGTACTCTTCATTTGTCACCTTGCATTTTGAGAAGAAAAATAAGTTTGGAGAGCTTTGAAGCAACTTTGGTGATATTTGGTGAAGATTTAGTGTGATGGTGACTCGGTGATCAAACCCTCAAACCGGTGAAAAGGTATTTATCAAGAAAAATTGTGAGCTTATGAATTTGTGCAAATGGCTACTCCATTGGTGGTTGATATAAAGCATAGACCCCATCCAAAATTCAAGTGGCATCCTTTTAAATCTATTGAGATAGAGCCCTTATTTGCATTTTCGTTTATTTTGTACGATGTATTGCATATTGAAGATATTAGAGCATATATTCACACAAACATTGAGGGTTTAGGGAGCTCACAGGTATTGAAATTATACAATAATCACATTATAGGAGAATATTTTTGTGTCAGAACCGAATTCAAAACCCTTGAGGAGAAGAAATTTACACATATTGTTAAATTTCCCGTGTTTGAAGAAAGCAAATGGTTCTGGTATATCTCTAGTTGAGTTCATGCATAATTTATGTGGTTGATTCATCCCTTCAAGATTACAAATGAAGCCATAAGTGCTATTACAGATTTAAATTCCTCCAATGGGTTACTGATTTTGAAGTCCGTAAATAATAAAATAGTTACTGATGCAACTAGTTCAAATTATGATAGAAGAGAAATGATAATTGATGATATCATTGATGTAGATATTAGATTTTCATCTATGGTCATTGGTTACAAAATCTATCATTCCAGTCGAGACAATTCTATATCCAACACAACTATTTATGCAGCGTATCATATGGTAAAGGAGAATGCAAATTATGATCTATGTGAGTTGCTTATAAGTCAGTTGATTGAAAACCTTGGAAAATTCAAGAAGTATAAGAAGAATTCATTTAAGTATGGTAATTTTTTGTTATGTTTGTTCTTTTACTTCATGAATGAAGTTTCAATATTTGGAAAGGTACAATGGCATAGAGATAGACCTATAGCTACTCAAATCAAAGATCTCTTGCATAGATTTGTTGATAGTAAGATAAAGAATATTGCAATCTGGGGATATTTCAAAACCTTTTAGAGTATGATGCATTCTAGAGAAAGAATTCCCACATCTATTGTGGATAAGTAAAAGGATACTATTTGTTTTATGGTTGACATAGATCAATTATTGATGGAAGCAGTAGATCCTAGAATAGTTTGAATTATACCAATGGGATATGAGGTTGAGGAATACATTTTGGAAATGTATGCTAAAAATTTATTTAGAAAACCTCGGGATCCATTAGAAAAAAGATTTGGTACTCTTTCAAAAAAATATATACAGGTGCAAAATGAACTAAGGAAACCTATGATAGTCAGAAGAGTAAGAAGAGAAGTCGAAGCCTTTTCAGAGACCATGGGAATATTTGCAAAATCTATAAGAGAAGCTAGAAGAAGAAGAGATCAAGCTGAAGTAGGAGAGCCAACTAAAACTGAGTTTGCAAGTCCGATAGTATCCATTGCTCCAACTAGATCTACAAGAAGCTCTACTCTTCCTTTTTTTCCAGCAAAGAAGTCCTGTCTTGTGAAAAATAAATAAGGTAAAAGGAAAAAGGACAAAAGAAAAAGAGTTTATATCCCCATTTTTCTTCCTGATTGGAACCAAATTTGAGACCCATGTTGAATGTTTGATGGGTTTTATAATACCCCCCTCTCTATGTTTTTCTAGCTCCTCTTGCATCTTAGGTTCCAAAGTTGGATTGATAGGCCTCTGCCTTTGTCTGAATGGCTTTTCATCTAGCTTTAGTGGAATTTCATGTTGAAAAATACCTTCTCTATATGCCTTAAAATCCTCATAAGACCAAGCAAACACATGTTTGTAATTTCTCAGCAATGTAATAAACATTCTTTTGATGGTTGGGCTTATCTTCTTTCCAATATAAACCCTTTTGGTGCTAATTCAATTCCCAAATTTATTTTTTCAATATCCTCTTTCTTAACACGTGTCTGCTTCATGAGAGAACGATAATTCCCATCGTATACTCTCTCCAATGCCACAAGCCCTTTGGGAAGCTTGTTGGTTTTAAGATGAAAAACTTCCTTGCCAAATACAGTTTGTTTCCCATCCACTTCTTCCAAAAAAGCATTGAAATCAATCTCGTGTGCTTCATAATGTTCTATACAATGAAGAAAATTCAAAAGGCCAGTATCATCATTAAAAACCTACCAGCTATATATGTTGTCAGGGACAATAGGTCTTGTTTTGAATTCAACCTAAGACACTCCTACCAAAGTGATATCATCTTCCTTTAAGGCTACATTAGCCAAAAAATTAGCCATCAAATTTTCAGATCTATCTATCCAACCATTTGAAAATGCATCAAATAGTTCCACTATATCGCTCACACAATTTCTATATTGTTTTGGCCTCTTGTTCCTTGCAGCATACTTTGATCTAAATTTTGACACAACTAGCTTAGAATCTACCAAGACAGTCAACAACTTAATCTTATGCTTCACAACCATGTTCAAACCAATCAACAAGGCTTCATACTCTACCACATTGTTTCTACATTCAAAAGCCAACAAAAATGAATAACTAAATGTTGTACCTTCACTTGGTATGAAAAAAATCCCAGCTCCATTAACTTCTTGACTACATGCCCAATCAAAATACATTTTCCACACACCTTGCTGATTTCTAGAAATAAGCTTATCAATTGGGTCAGTATTCACTAATTATGGCTGAGATAATTCTACTATGAAATTCACTAAATCTAAATCACAAAAGAAATTAAGTTGTTCTTGAGGAACATACTCAATAATCTGATTCATCCTTGGTTCTCTATACAACTTTACTTATTCACCATTAAGTGGTATTGTGGCATATGATAAATCAAACTACACATTACCTCCAACTGTTGCAGTCCATTGTCTTGATAAAAGAATTCCAAACTGAGGAGGTGTATCAATCATAGTTATTTCAATATTATAGGTTGCCTGTGGGTAGGTTGCTAATTTTACTTCCACATTTTTCATAATCCCCACAATTGGGACAAGCCTTCTATCCATGGCATAACATTTACCACCCTCAATATCTATCCATATACCAAGTTGTTTAATTACCGCTACTGGCATAATATTCATAGGAGCACCTGAATCTATCATGCAATTTATTACCAATCTACCATTTATGAGTAGGGTAGTAAAAAATCATTTATAAGTAGGGTAGTAAAAAATGGATCAATTTGTGGTGTATTCATCAATGCATTATTTAAGAAAACTTTTTAAAATTTTATTTTTCCTTTCTTATCAGCAACTCCAAGATTCTCCTTTAGTTCAAAGTTTACATTTTTATTCCTCCCACTAGACATTAATTAAATAGCACTTTCCCTATATCCTTAATTTTCATCATTTCAAGTAATGGGACAAAAAATTTTACTGGAGACAAAGCTTGCACGAAGTCAAAAGATGTACCTTCAGTCCTGATCACCTTCTTTTGCTCTGTTGGCTCTCCTTTGTTCTCCTCTCTCTCCCTTTTGGGTGCCTGATCTAGTTTTTTCTTGTCCTTAGGAAATTATTTATTTCCTTCTTTAGGGACATACTTCTATTCTTTTTTATCAGAGTGCTCATCATTTGTCTTTGTTAAAATTTCATGGGACATCTTATTTTTCAAAAATATTCCTCTTCGAACACCTTCATTCTCATTCACTGTTTTACTTCTTAGCCAATACTTTCTCTTAGCCTATTCAACTACTACAATGGTCAATCTTTTAATTTCTTCCTCAGATGGTCTCCTCATATTTCCCTTATTGGTTTAATATGATGTAGTAGGAGAACCTTGTTCATCATCACTTTTCTCATATTCAAAAAAAACTTGTTGTTCTATCATGTGAACATTATATTTCTGATGATCAACATCATATTCATATCCTCCTTCTTCTGAAGATGAATACCCTTGCTTTGCAAAGTGAAGAGTATGAGAAGTCAAATAGATATTAAGGTTTTCTTCATTATTATTTTCTGCCATGTCTTTTCCTAACATTGACTTAGCTACAACACAATGTTCTGAAGAACGTGTTAACTCATAAACTAAACCCCAAGGACTATTATCAACCATGTATGTTCCTCTCTTCTTCAAAGGATTAGGTGTCTCTTTATTTCTCAGCCTATCCATCACTAGCTTTCCATCTCTCCAATTTGTATTATATGGCATGTCGTGTAGTCTTGGTCTTTCATTCCTATCTGTACTTTCTTGTTTATTTGGAGGAGTATATTGGGGGACCCTAGGGTTATCCCACTTGGCAATCATCCATGCAGTTTTCCTGTTATTTTCAATTATGAGTGCTATCCTTTGAGCTTCAGCCAAATTTCTCAGACCTTTGTTCCTAAGCTCATATCATGTCTTAGGATCAGACGCTTTTAAATATATACTTAATGCAACATGATCAACTAATTTAGATCCAGGAGGTATCTTATTATGTAATTTAGAAAACCTCTCATTGAAATCATAAGCTGACTCATTTTGATGCTTTTGAATAGTCACCAATTTATGCAAAGCAAATTCTGGTGCATATTGATTCCCATACTGCTCAAGAAAATGTTCATAAAACACATGAATAGAATCAATAGAGGCTGTTGGAAAACTATTAAACCAATCTCTGGCATCTTCAATTAGTGACATCATAAAAAACCTCATTTGTACATCTTCATATTGCATATCCAAATTCTACATAAAAGAATTAAAGCTCCTTAAATTCTCTTTAGCTATAATTGTACTACTTTATGTAAACTTCTGGACAAGGATTCTCCAACTATTGTTCATAGGGTAAGGACATATTTGAATCCAACCAAATCAAACTATCTGATCATAGTTGTGTATTTTGGAAGACGAGGATTGGGATGGTGCTGGTAATTGTACAATGGATTATTGTGAGAAAAAGATACATATTGTTGACCTTGTGGGGGCACATGGTGTTGGTAAGGTGGTGGTTGAGTACTTTGGTGTTGTGGTGGAACATTTGAGATTTTATATTGAATCCTTGGCTGATTTTGTTGGGCTTGTGGAGGACTTGAGGGTTATATATTGTTATTCCCTTATTTATGAGGTGGCACATATTTGGGTGAATCAACCATTGGTGTTCTAATCCAAGTTTTCTTCAACTTCAATTCTTCAAGCTCTCTTATTGCTTGAAGATTCTACTCATGTTCTATTCTTGTTCTCTTCGTGTCTTGTCTCTTGCATTCGAATCTTGCATTTATTTCATCCCTAGCCATAAGTTCATAATTTTCTTTAGAGGCCATTTCATATCCAAGTCCATCCTCAGGAAGTGCTACTTTCTGACCATATTCAAACTGTCTCCTTTCTCTTTCATCTTCAAATCCAGCTATGAGCTCTTCAAATTTCTCATTGTCCACCATATAGAAGGGATTTCTCTTCTCCTCAGGAGTGTGAGGTTCTTTAGAGGGGTTATTTTCATTTGATATTGCATCATATGAATTGTATGTTTCTACTGGTGCTTTTGATGTTTTTTTAGTCATCAAACCCGGGTCATTGGACACTTTCTTGCCTTGATCATTTTTATAAGTCCACTTGCTTTTATAATTTTGACCATCACCATCTCTGTACAAAGAGCTTCTTCCCTGCATGTTGTGAGTAATTGTGATAGTCTGAACTCTAGGATGAATTCTCTCCGATATGTATTTTATCTAATCAATCTTAATGCACTTGTTCATTCAGAGTCGCTGCCCACTTATAGAAGTGAGAAAAATAAAATTTATTTTCAATTTACCTAGCGGAGTCAACTTTCATCAAACTTCTCAATTGTGAATCTCCTTTTAATGAATCTATATGACCGTCTTCAACCGAATATTCTGAAATTTTCTCCAGCGGAGTCACCAAACTATTGGGTCTGAAAATGTAGGTTTGAATCAGAAGATTTTGCCAAGCTCTCACAACACTTTTGGCCAACATACAAGGACAATTTATGCAATTGAACCTTCTTCTCTTTAGGTTATGCTAGACCTAGGTGGGTCAACCTATATGAGAATGCAGATTCAAAGTATGTTTCCTACTCAAGTAAGCTACCCACAATGGAAATTTGAAATGGATAGATAAAATCACTACACTTATTCCTACAACACAAAGGAAAGGCTTTGAAAATGTTGTTTTAAATGAAAATTATTTTTTAGGTTATGACTGACCAGTGTTTTCTATCCACATGGGCAACAAAGTCACAATATCAAGAATTCTAGGTGTTCCCCTTTTTGACCTAGTTCAAGTTGTTAGACACCTTTGAAATATGAAATTCTATGACTAGAATATTATTTCATCAAATTTATGGCTTGGATAAATTGTGCTACAATGTCTTCCTACTAGGTTCTTCTTCAACCATCCTACAAAAGTCGTAAAATCACTATGACTTGTTTAAAATAATTTATTTTGACTTGCAGACACTAGTTAATCAAATCACACAAAGTGAAAAATGCACTGTGATAAATCAAAAATATACTTGATATCTTGATTTAAATGATTTAAAGATTTCTAATTGAAGAAAACTAGATAGGAAACACAAAAATTATAATATCTCAACAATTGAACTCATAAAATATTTCACCAGTTTATAAATGTTTTTTCCATTGCATTCTTATTCAAGAAAAAATGTTCATCATTCCCAATTCTCTCTTTCTCAGAAATTTTTTCTTCATTCTCCCCCTTCCTAACTAATTTTTTAAAAATATTTATACATTACATACCAAGGGTCATGACCCTTCAGTTTCTGGTAAAACCGTTTTTTATTTCATGACAACAATTAAAATATTTAATTGTGTTGCCTCTCGGAAAATGAAATAATTTTTACAATAGTTCTACCTTTTACTTTTCACTTTATACCTTAACCACTCTTTCTTTCCCTTGATTTATTACCTACAAATATTTCTTTATTATCACCACTCTACCGCGGTCAACTTCTCGTCCTCTCGCGATATGTCAGTGATTGACTTTGACTGGTCCCTCGTTCCTTTCTACCACTTAACCACGACCTTTGTCATTTACCCCTATGGTGTGGCAGTGATTGACTTTGATTGTTATCTTCACTATTACCTCCATACCACGATCTGACTATCACGGTCTATCCTATTGTCTTGATGCTTACACCTTGTGGTTGTGCAATGACTGATCTCGACCACTACCTTTGTGTCTACCGCACCACCTTGGTTACCATTTTCACCGGTTGTGGTATAGCGGTAACCACATACCGACCACTACATTACCATTGCTTGCCGACTAACCGTTCACCGCACTATCGTGGTCACTGGCTTAACTTCCAGTGGTACTGCAGAAGCTATCATTGCTGGCTCCTTCTTGCTAACTGTTTACCATGCCACCACGATCTATGTGTTGAACGCCTATGGTTGCATGGTAAATCCTTCATATGACTATACGTCAACCACCATACCACGAGCCCATTGTGGGAGGTCGCGATAAAGTAGTATGTGACATGAATATAGCTGTGGTAAAATATATAAGTCAACCTTGGATTTTTTGAATGGTGATAAAGGTATTTGAATATTATGGATGGGGAAAATGAATATTTTATAGAAAGATAGTGAAAAAATGAAGTTTAAATGGGAAAAAACCTTAGGGTTTTAGCAAAAAAAAATGGGTTCTAACGGTGGCTCCTGTTAGGGATGAGTGGTTTTGCAAATCACTGCTAGAATCCAGAATTCTTTGGGAGAGCAGATCGAGTAAAGGAAATGAAAAATGAATGAAATGGAATATGGAGGGAATGAAAGAGCATGAAGGAGATGGAAAATGGAAGATGGAGAACCGTAGACTACTGCACATGGAAAGAAAACCAACATTTTCAACAAGGGCACCTCTAGGAATGACCATGTACTAGAAAACCCAGACCCTTCCTAAACTATTGTGCATGAAAAAGAATGTTTAAAGAGGTTTGTTAGGAATTTTCCATGCACTAGAAATCCTTAACCCTCTATATCTTCCTTAAGAGAAGAAATGTGCCAGGAATTTCCCATGTACATGCAACTCCTACTCCTCTCCAGACATGTTCTGCAGGAAATATGAATCTTCACCTCCTTACCAGTTATCACAAAAGGGCCCAACCATAAAGCTTCAAACTTTCCATGCTTCTCCTTCTCCCGAAATTGAGCATTCCACATCAACACTAGGTCATTTTCTTCAAACTTCCTCTTCTTAGCCTTTTTATCAAAAATATATTTCATTTGTGACTATAACCTCACGTTCTTCTTCTGAGCCATTCTTCTTATTTTATCAAGTTCTGCAAGTTGTTCCATTCTTTCCTCCATAGATTTAGGAAATAAGCTGGCAAAATGTTTTGCAGTGGCATCGTAGCTTGTGTCCCATACACCAATTCAAATGGATATTTTCCAGTTGCCTTCTTCACTGTAATCCTATCTACCTATACAACCAACCTTAACTTTGAATCCCATGCCTTTTTATTTGTATCAAGCATCCTCCTTACTATCTTCAAAAGACTTTTATTACTTGATTATGCTTGACCATTTGCTTGTGGATGATATGGGTCAGAATAAGAAAAATTAATGCCATATATTCTGCAAAAATCTCTGAACTCTTCAGATCTAAAGCACATCCCATTATCTGTGATCAATTTGACATGGGTTCCAAACTTGGTTATAACATTCTCCATCAAAAAATTCACTACCACCTTGCTTGTTGCTTGCTTAGTTGGGACAACCTCCACCCACTTAATAAAATATTTTTTGGCCACTAGTATCCACCTATGTCCTCCACTTGATCTCTCTTGTATTTCTCCACTAAAATCAACTACCCATTGGTGAAAAGGTGCTTCTACCTGCAAGGTTCAAAATGGAAATGCTCCTTGATACTTCAACCTCCCTGAAAATTTCTAATAAGCTTCACGTTTCCTCACATGTGCAAAAGAATCATTGAACACCTTAGGCCAATAATAACCAGCCCTGAGAATCTTGTGTGCAGTGGTCTTAGCAGAATAATGGCCTCCACAAACCCCTTCATGCATTTCTCTCAAGACATGTCTTGCCTGGGACTCATCTAAATATAATAGCAATATGCCATCCCTATTCTTCCAGAATAAATTCCCCTCTATAAAAATATATTTAGAAGCCTGCAACTTCAAAGTTTTCCTTTGATTATCATTCAACCCTTTAGGACATTTCATGTGTTTAAGATAATACATCACATCTGTATACCATGGAGTATGCTCAATACTTGCTACAACCTCCTCCTTACCTTCTACATTGAAGATTTGGTTTGCTTCAATATTTGTTTCTGCCATCAGCCTGGCCAGACCCTATCCTCTTACCAATTTGGTAATTTGAATCTCCATATTGAACTCTTGGATTTTATTAATCCATCTACATTTTTTCCTTGTCACCTTTATCTACACTAGGATATCCTTCACATCTACATGTGGGGCATAAGAAATTACCTTAGCACCAACAAGATAAGGTCTGAAAGACTTTGTTGCTTTG
This sequence comes from Sequoiadendron giganteum, assembly GCA_007115665.2. NCBI lineage: Eukaryota > Viridiplantae > Streptophyta > Pinopsida > Cupressales > Cupressaceae > Sequoiadendron > Sequoiadendron giganteum. The sequence goes on from CM021104.1 coordinate 21,495,397, forward strand.
ACCAATGGAAAATCTTATTTTTCCATAATATCATACTTCAATTTTCAGCCCTGCAAAGACTAGCTGAAAAAGGAAACAGGTTGCTCATGGCCTTCATTATTTTTCTACAACATGACAGCTGCTATGGTGTGAAATGAAGTGAAAGAAAAAATCTGAAATGGTTTACTAAAATCAGGGGAATTCAAGATGGGGGCTTCTTTGATAGCTCTTTTTATAGATATGAAAGCATCCACAACTTTAGCAGTCTAGTCCAAATTTTCTCCCTTTTTTAACATCTTGGATATAGGCTTAACAATCTCAGAAAAATTGGACACACATCTTCTAACAAAATTAATTTGGCCAAAAAATCATTGGATTACTTTGACAATTTTGGGAATGAGAATTTTATCTATGGAATCAACTCTTTCAGGATCTATCCTAATCCCATCTCTTGACACAATATGCCCCAAAATTTTACCCTCTATAACTGCAAAATGATATTTTTTAGGATTAAGACTTATACCATATTCCAAAGCTTTGATGAAGATCCTCTCCAAGTCCCCCACATGATTCTCTTCCCTTTTGGAAAAAGAAGTGAGATCATCTTGATATACTACCATTATAGCATTAATTAGATCTACAAATTCTACATCCATGGCCCTATGAAAAGTAGCTCCTGCATTTGTGAGACCAAATGGCATTCTTACATAGACGTACATTCCCCATGGTGGAGTGAATGCTATCATGTATTACTTAGATTATTTGACTTTGACCTGGTTATATCTAGAAAATCCATCCATCATTGATAATAGCTCACATCTTCTCACTTTGTGCAATATTGCCTCCATGTTTGGAAAAGAATAATTATCTTTTAGGGAAGCAACATTCAAATTTTTGAAATCCACACATAATATTATATCCCCATTTTTCTTCCTAACTAGAACCAAATTTGAGACCCATGTTGAATGTCTGATGGTTTTTATAATTCCTCCATCTATGAGTTTTGCTAGATCCTCTTGCATCTTAGGTTCCAGAGTTGGATTGATAGGCCTTTTCCTTTGTCTAAATGGCTTTGCATATGGCTTTAGTGGAATTTCATGTTGAAAAAGATCTTCTCTATATAACTTAAAATCCTCATAAGACCAAGCAAACACATGTTTGTAATTTCTCAGCAATGTAATCAGAATTATTGTGATGGTTGGGCTTATCTTCTTTCCAATATAAACCCTTTTCGGTGCTAATTTAGTTCCCAACTTTATTTCTTCAATATCCTCTTTCTTCATAGGTGTCTGCTTCATGAGAGAATGATCAATCCCATCATATACTCTCTCCAATAACACAATACCTTTGGGAATCTTGTTGGTTTTAAGCTGCAAAAATTCCTTGCCAAATACAGTATGTTTCCCATCCACTTCTTCCAAAAAAGCATTGAAATCCATCTCCTGTGCTTGAAACTGGTCTATACAATGAAGAAAATTCAAAAGTTCAGTATCATCATTAAAAACCTGCCAGCTATATATGTTGTCAGAGACAACAGGTCTTGTTTTGAATTCAACCTGAGATACTCCTGCCAAAGTGATACCATCTTCCTTTAAGGCTACATTAGCCAAAAAATCAGCCATCAAATTTTAAGATTATCTATCCAATCAATTGGAAATGCATCAAATAGTTCCACTGTATCCCACACAACATTTCTATATTTTTTTAGCCTCTTGTTCCTTGCAACATACTTTGATCTAACATGTGACACAACTAGCTCAGAATCTACCAAGACAGTCAACAACTTAATCTTATGCTTGAAAACCATGTTCAAACCAATCAACAAGGCTTCATACTCTTCCACATTGTTTGTACATTCGAAAGCCAACAAAAATGAATGATTAAATGTTGTACCTTTAGGTGATATGAAAAATATCCCATCTCCATTACCTTCTTGACTACATGCCCCATCAAAAATACATTTTCCACACACCTTGCTTATTTCTAGAAACAAGCTTATCGATTGGGTTGGTATTCACTAATTTTGGTTGAGATAATTCTACTCTAAAAATTCCCTAAATTCATATCACAAAAGAAATTAAGTTGTTCTTGAGGAACATACTCAACAATATGATTCATCCTTGGTTCTCTATACAACTTTAATTTTTCACCATTAACTAGTATTGTGGCATATGATAAATCAAACTGCACATTACCTCCAACTATTGTAGTCCATTGTGTTAACAAAACCATTCCAAACTGAGGAGGTGTATCAACCACAGTTATATCAATATTATAGGTTGCTTGTGGGTAGGTTGCTAATTTTACTTCTATATTTTTCATAATCCCCACAACTGGGACAAGCCTACTATCCATGGAATAACATTTACAACCCTCAATATTTATACACATACCAAGTTGTTTCATTACCCCTACTGGAATAATATTCATAGAAGCACTTGAATTTATCATGCAATTTCTTACCAATTTACCATTTATGAGTAGGGTAGTAAAAAATGGATCAATTTGTGGTGTATTCATCAATGCATTATTTAGGTAAGCTTTTGAAACTTTTATTTTTCCTTTCTTATCAGCAACTCCAAGATTCTCCTTTTTTTGAAAGTTTACATTTTGATTCCTCCCACTAGACATTAATTGAATAACACTTTCCCTATACTCCTTAATTTTCATCATTTCAAGTAATGAGGCAAACATTTTTACCTGAGACAAAGCGTGCACAAAGTCAAAAGATATACCTTCAGTCCTGCTCACCTTCTTTTGCTCTGGTGGCTCTCCTTTGTTCTCCTCTGTCTCCCTTTTGGGTGCCTGATCTAGTTTTTGCTTGTCCTTAGGAAATTCTTTATTTCCTTCTTTAGGGACACAATTCTATTCTTTTTTATCAGAGTGCTCATCATCTGTATTTGTTAACATTTCATGGGACATCTTATTTTTCAAAAATATTCCTCTTGGAACACCTTCATTCTCATTCATTGTTTTACTTCTCAGCCAATACTTTCTTTTAGCTTGTCCAACTGTTGCAATTGTCAATCTTTTAATTTCTTCCTCAAATGGTCTCCTCATATTTCCCTTATTGGTTTGATATGATGTAGTAGAATAACCTTGTTCATCATCACTTTCCTCATAGTCAGAAAAAACTTGTTGTTCTACCATGTGAACATTATATTTCTGATGATCAACATCATATTCATATCCTCCTTCTTCTGAAGATAAATACCCTTGCTCTGTAGAGTGAAGAATATGAGAAGTCAAATAGATATTAAGGTATTCTTCATTATTATTTTCTGCTATGTCTTTTCCTCATACTGACTGAGATACAATACAATGTTATGAAGAATGTGGAAAATTATAAACTAAACACCAAGGACTGTTATGAACCATGTATGTGCCACTCTTCTTCAAAGGATCAGGTGTTTCTTTATTTCTCATCCTATCCATCACTGGATTTCCATCTCTCCAATTTGTATTATATGGCATGTCATGTATTCTTGTCCTTTCATTCCTATATGTTCTTTCTTGTTTATTTGGAGGAGCATATTGGGGGACCCTAGGGTTATCCCTCTTGGCAATCAACCCTACAACTTTCTTGTTATTTTCAATTGTGAGTGCTATCCTTTGAGCTTTAGCCAAATTTCTTGGACCTCTATTCCTAAGCTCATATCCCATCTTAGGATCAAACAATTTTAAATAAATACTTAATGCAATAGGATCAACTAATTTAGATCTAGGAGGTATCTTATTATGCAAGTTAGAAAACCTCTGGTTGAAATCATAAGATGACTCATTTTGATGCTTTTGAATAGTCACCAATTCATGCAAGGAAAATTCTGGTGCATATTGATTCCCATATTGCTCAAGAAACTATTCATAAAACACATGAATAGAATCAATAGAGGTTGTTGGAAAAATATTAAACCAATCTTTGGCATATTCAATCAGTTACATCATAAAAAACCTCATCTTCACATCTTCATACTGCATATCGAAATCCAGCATAAAAACGTTAAACCTCCTTAAATTCTCTTATGTTGTAGTTGCACTATTTCCTATAAACTTTGGGACAAGGCTTCTCCAATTGTTGTTCATAGGGTAAGGACATATTTGAAATCAAGCCAAATCAAACTACCTGATCATAGTTGTGTATTGTGGAAGAGGGGGATTGGGATTGTGCTGGTAATTGTACAATGGATTATTATGAGACAAAGATACATATTGCTGACCTTGTGGGGGCACATATTGCTGGTAAGGTGGTGGCTAAGTACTTCAGTGTTGTGGTGGAAAATTTGAAGTTTTTTACTGATTCCTTGGCTGATTTTGTTGGGCTTGTGGAGGACACGAGGGTCCTATATTGCTATTCCCTTATTTATGAGGTGGCACATATTTGGGTGAATCATCCATTGGTGTTCTAATCTGAGTTTTCTTCAACTTCAATTCTTCAAGCTCTCTTATTGCTTGAAGATTTTTCTTATGTTCTATTCTTGTTCTCTTTGCATCTTGTCTCTTGCATTCCAATCTTGCATTTATTTCATCCCTAGCCATAAGTTCATAATTTTTTTTAGAGGTTGTTTCATATCCAAGTCTATCCTTAGTAAGTGTTGATTTTTGATCATATTCAAACTGTCTCCTTTCTCCTTCAACTTCAAATCCATCCATGAGCTCTTCAACTTTCTCATGGTCCACTAGATAGAAGGGATTTCTCTTCTCCTCAGGAGTGTGAGGTTTGTTAGAGGGGTTGTTTTCATTTACTCATGCATCATATGAATTGTATGTTTCCACTGGTGCTTTTGATGTTTTTTAGTCATCGGACCCGGGTCATTGGACACTTTCTTGCCCTGATCATTTTTATAAGTCCACTTGTTTTTATCATTAGGACCATCACCATCTTTGTACAAAGACCTCATTCCCTGCATGTTATGAGTAATTGTGATAGTTTGAACTCTAGGATGATTTATCTTTGATATGTATTTTATCTTATCAATCTTAATGCACTTGTTCATTTAGAATCGCCACCCACTTTCATAAGTGAGAAAAATAAAATTTATTTTCAATTTACCAAACAGAGTCAACTTTCATCAAAATTCTCAACTGTGAATCTCCTTTTAATGACTCTATATGACAGTCTTCAATCGAATATTCTGAAAATATTCCCCAATGGATTCACCAAACTGTTGGGTCTCAAAAATGCAGGTTTGAACTAGAAGAGTTTTCCAAGCTCTCACAACGCTTTTGGCCAATGTACAAGGCCAATTGATGTAATTTAACCTTCTTCTCTTTAGGTTCTGCTAGACCTAGGTGGGTGAACCTATATGAGAATGCATATTCAAAGTATGTTCCCTACTCAAGTAATCTACCCACAATAGCAATTGGAAATGGATAGATAAAATCACTACACTTATTCCTACAACACAAAGGAAAGGATTTGAAAATGTTGTTTTAAATGAACTTTATTTTCTGGGTTATGACTGACTAGTGTTTTCTATCCACATGGGCAATGCAGTCAAAATATCAAGAATTCTAGGTGTTCCCCTTTCTGACCTAATTCAAGCTGTTTGGCACCTTTGAAATATGAAATTATATGACTGGCATATTATTTCATCAAATTTATGAGTTGCATAAATTGTGCTAGAATGTCTTCCTACCAGGTTCTTCTTCAACCATCCAACAAAAATCCTGAAATCACTGTGACTTGTTTAAAATAATTTAGTTCTGACTTGCAGACACCAGTTAATCAAATCACACAAAGTGAAAAATGCACTGTGATAAATCAAAAATATACTTGATATCTTGATTTAAATATTTCTAATTGAAGAAAACTAGATAGGAAACACAAAAACTATAACATCTCAACAAATGAACTCAGAAAATATTTCAGCAGTTTATAAATGTTTTCTCAATTGCATTATGTTTCAAGAAAAATTGTTCATCATTCCTAATTCTCTCTTTCTCAGAATTTTTTTCTTCGTTCTCCCCCTTCCTAAATGATTTTTACAAAATATTTATACATTACATACCAAGGTTCACGACCCTTCAGTTTCTAGTAAAACCGTTTGTTATTTCATGACAAAAATTAAAATATTTAATTGTGTTGCCTCTCAAAAAATTAAATATTTTTTACAATATTTCTTCCTATTACTTTTCACTTTTTACCTTAACTGCTCTTTCTTTCCCTTGATTTATTACCTGCAAAGGTTGCTTTATTATCACCGATCTACCATATTCAACTTCTTGTCCTCCCATTGTATGGCGGTTATTGAAATTGAGTGGTCCCCTATTCCTATCTACTGCTGAACCACGATCTTTGTCTTTTACCCCCCTGGTGTGATGGTGATTGACTTTGACTGTTATCTTTACTATTACCTCCATACCGCGGTCCTCCCTTCATTTGTTAGCTGTACCGCGGTCTGACTGTCACGGTCTATCCTTCCTCCACTACTCTACTGCTGTTTTGATGCTTACACCCTACAATTGCATGGTGACTGGTCTCAACCATTGCCTCTGTGTCCACCGTGCCACTGTGGTTATCATTTTCACCGGTTGTGGTATAGTGGTAACCGCTTATCGACCGCTATGTTGCAACTGCCTGCCCGCTAACCATTCACTGCACTGCCATGGTGGCTATCATTGTCACTTCCTTCTTGTTGATTCTTTACTATCCCACTGTAGTCTATGTGTTGACCTAAAAGGAAGGTTGGGAAGCTTTTGTATTGTTGAAATTTCATGAATACTAGTGTGGATAGTGAGAAGGATATGTAATTTCTGTGTTTACTTTGAATTTGTGTGATCAGGAGTGATCATGGCTCTATAAATTGTTGTAGATTGTAGTGTAGCTATGTATTAAAGCTTTGTGTGGTAGTAACTAGTGAGTGTGTTCAATTTTTAGGCTTGCTTTGAAGTTAAGTTTTTTTTTTTGAGTTTCTAATCTGACTGGTAGACTGTAAATAATGGAGGTTTAGTTACATTCCCATTGTACTTTGTGTACGGGCCCTTGGGAACTATGACTAAGCTCCATGTCTGTAAATATGTTAGAGTTAGGAGTGGTTAGGAGTCAGGGAATCATGGAGAAAGTCTTCTCCTAGGTGAGCTTGACAGTGCCAGACTAGGAAAGACAGGAAGTGCAAAGCACTTGGTTTGCAAGGGTAACCTTTCCCTGTCAAGTCACATTGTGGACAGGTAGATAGAAGCCTTACAAAGGTTTGGCATGAAGGAGGAGGCTTCACCAGTCCATTTGAATGGAGAGCAAGCTAATAGTTCATTGTGTGGTCAGGAAATGGCTTAAAAAGGGCCTAAATTGCTAAATGGAGGGTTTTGGGTGTGTACGGTCAGATGAGGATGGAGACCTCTAGAATATTTGAGGGATAGACACCAGGACCAAGAACCCTAAGAGAAGAACTTACATTCTTTGTAGAGCTTTAGAATTCTGACCAGTTTCCTCAGAGTTGGAGACCTAATAAGGGCTCTTGGGCTAGTAGCCTTTTTAACCCTAGATGAGGGTTTGGTGAGAGCGATGGCCAAAGGAAGTAAGGTGGAATCCCTAGAACCATATTGGAATGATGTGAACCTATTAGAAGCATTCCCACACCCCTACAAAGATCAAATTGAGTGTTGAGGTTGGGTTAGCCTTTAGGGAAGATTAAGGGCTAAGAAAGAGTTAAAGGTATTGCACCAAGATTGACTTGGTAGGTTGGAATTGAGGTAGTAGTGGGTTTGGCCAGGAGAACCAAGGGTACCTAAACATGAGGAAGGTCCTAAAGGTTAAGGTGGTTAAGACACCAAGGAGATTTTGCTAGCAGAGATCCAGAGCATGGAATAGTGATTGTTCCATCCAACACTACCCTATCAGATTGTTATCAGAGAAAGTTAAAGATTTGGGATAGAATCTTGTATGTCAGACCTTGAATCTAGTGGTTCCAAAACCATGGTGACAAACATTGAGTTGCAAAAGAAGGTCGAAGATCAGGAGGAAGATAATAGGAGGTTGAGAGAAAGACTAGCTCAACTGGAGCAAGCATTGAGCAATGTGTAAGTCAAGGCCAATGACGTCAGTGGTAGATTGGAGGGTAGGGTACCAAAGAGTGAAGAGGTTGTAGAGGAAGACAAGACCCCTAAACTTGATCCTGTTCTACAAGAGGATCCTTTCTTGAATTCATTGAAAGCTTTGAATGGGAAAGCACTTGAAGGCATACCACTGTTCAATGGCAAATTGGAAGCTGATCTAGTCCTGGATTGGATAGAAGGCATGGAGAACCATTTTGAATGTGATGGAGTCACTGAAGCACAAAAGGTGAAGGTGGCCAAGTCTAGATTGAGAGGATCTACCTTGAAATGGTGGAAATTCATTCAGACAGAGAGGGCAAAGGAAGGCAAGAAGCCTATTTCAACTTGGAAGGGTATGGTGGAAAAAGTGAGAGAAGCATATATACCAAATGATTATGAGATTCAATTACACAAGAAGAGACAAAGCTTGAGGAAAAGAGACCAAGATGTGAACACTTACACTAAGGAGTTTCAAAAACTTTGTATGAGGTCCAATTTTTTAGAAGATGAAAGTCTCAAGGTGGCTAGGTATCTTAATAGCTTGAAGTGGAACATCCAAGAGGAGATGACTCTTCTAAGTCCTAAGATAATACACCAATGCTATCAATTAGCTATTAAGATTGAGGAAAGGAGCAAGAGGAAACATGATTAGGCTTCTAAGAGTAGAGGCAAAGGTAGAGATCAAAGGGATCAAAGAGGACATAGAGGTGGCTACCAAGGTAGAGGAAGTGAGCAAAGAAACCAAGGAGAGTTTAAAATCACTGAGCATGGGAGTGAAACACCTTCTAGAGGAGGTTATGGAAGAGGTAGAGGTTCTCAAGGAGGATCAAATAGAGGAAGAGGAGTAGGCAGGAGCAATTCATATTTTGCTACTATGAAATGTTACCATTGTGGTCAAGTAGGACATCCAGCTTATAGGTGCCTGGAGAAATCATCTTCATCAAATACTGAGAAGAGAGTGGCATATGCTCAAGAGGACACCATGAGTACTCAATCACTAGAGGTCAGTCACATTGAATCTGAAATGGGGGAGAATCTGATGTTTAGGAGAGTTTTGATCAGACAACCGGTCAAGGAAGAGCCAAAACAAAGGAGAGCTTTATTTAGAGTGAGATGAAAAATACTTGGGAAAGTATGTAAGGTTATTGTGGATTCAGGTTCAACAGATAACATCATCTCAAAAGAGGCAGTAAAGAAGTTGAAATTGGAGAAGGTACCCCACACTAACCCCTACAAAGTAACATGGTTGAACAAAGGGCAGAGTGTTCTTGTCAATGAGCAAGTAACAATGGAGTTTTCCATTGGAGGGTACAAGGATAAGTTAATTTGTGATGTGTTACCCATGGATGCATTCAATCTACTATTGGGAAGACTATGGCAGTATGATAGAAGTGCCATGTATGATGGGAAAGAGAACACTATTTATTTTAAAAAGGATGGGAATACATTTAAGTTGTAGTCATTGTCAAAAGAGGAAGAAGGATAGTCAAAGAAACCAAGTGTCCTATTAAGTAGTGGTAAGGAGTTCCTTAACAACCTACATCAAGGGGGTGAAGGATATGTGATCATGTTTCAATCCAAAGAAGAGGACAAGACTGAGAAAATAGTCATACTTAGAGCAGTCCAAAAGTTGCTTGAGAAGTATAAGGACAAAGTGAGTGATGGTCCACCTGCAAATTTACTTCCAAAAAGGGCCATTAGTCATCAGATTGACTTCATACCTGGATCTTCCTTGCCTAACCAAGCAACTTATAATCTTACACTAGATCAAAATCTAGAGGTAGCTAGACAAGTGCAGGATTTATTGGATCAATGATTGATTAGGAAGAGCATCAACCCATGTGCAGTATCAGTGGTCTTAGCAACCAAGAAAGGAGGCAAGTGGAGATTATGCATTGATTCTAGAGCAATAAATAGAATCACAATTAGTATAGGTTTCCTATTCCTAGGATTGAGGACTTGATGGATTATCTTGGAGGAGCTCAGTACTTCACCAAGTTGGATCTCAAGAGTGGATACCATTAGATCATAATCAAGGATGGAGATGAGTGGAGAACAACCTTTAAGACAATAGATGGGTTGTATGAGTGGAGGGTTATGCCATTTGGCCTCTCTAATGCCCCTAGCACATTCATCAGGCTCATGAATGAGGTGCTCAAGGAATTTACAGGGATATTTGAGGTGGTATATCTTGATGATATACTCATTTTTATCAAGATAGCAAAAAAACACCTAAAGCATGCGGAGTTGGTTCTTAGAAGATTGCAAGAAGAGAAGTTAGCCATCAACCTAGAGAAATGTGAGTTCTTTAAACAGGAGCTTGTATATTTGGGTTTTGTAGTGTCCCAAGGATCATTGAAAATGGATCCAAGCAAGGTGGAAGCTATCCTAAATTGGCCTACACCAACCACAAGGACAAAGGTAAGAATTTTCCATGGATTGGCTCAATTTTATAGGAAATTCATAAGAAACTTTAGTGGCATATGTGCACCAATTCTAGATACAATCAAGGGTGGTTTAAAAACTAAGTTTGTGTGGACTCAAGAAGTTGAGAAAGGTTTTGAGAAACTGAAACAAGAAGTGGCAACTCAACCTATTCTCTTATTACCTAGCTTTGACAAGTTTTTTACTGTGGAGTGTGATGCTAGTGGAGTTGCAGTAGGAGGAGTGCTTAGTCAAGAAGGCAGGCCCATAGCTTTCTTCAGTGAAAAGCTCAATGAAGTTAAGAAGAAGTATTCTACCTATGATCTAGAACTTTATGCTTTAGTTCAGTCGCTTAGGAAGTGGAGGCATTACCTTCTACCCAAGGAGTTTGTGGTCTTTACTAACAATCAGGCACTTAGTTATATCAACACCCAAGAGAATTTGAGCAATAGACATTTGAAATGGATGGAGTACATCCAAGCTTTTACTTTCACCATCAAACACAAGAAGGCACAATTGAACAAGGTAGCAGATGCATTGAGTAGAATATTTCTGACAGTGCAAGAGATACAAATCAAGAGAATTGGACTAGAGAGCTTCAAGGATCTCTATGGGGAGGATGAAGACTTTTCGGAGGCCTACAAGGTATGTTCTGACTTTGAGAATCATTTTCATAGCCAATACTCATAATATACATTGTAAAGTGGATTGTTGTTTAAAGGGAATCGGTTATGTGTTCCAAAAGGGTCAATGAAAGAAAACCTCATCCAGGAAAATCATAATGGTAGTCTTAGTGGACATTTTGGCATCAACAAGACATTAGAACTAGTGCAAAGGTTCTACTATTGGCCTAAGTTGTCAAGAGATGTTAGGAGGTATGTGGAGCAATGTGTAGTGTTTATGAAAGCTAAGGGAGGAGCTAGTAATTCTGGTCTATATCAACCCCTACTCATTCCTAATAGACCATGGGAGTGTGTTAGCATGGACTTTATGGTAGGACTCCCTAAGACCAAGATAGGATTTGATAGTGTCTATGTGGTGGTAGATAGATTCAACAAGATGAGTCACTTTATCCCTTGAAAACCACTCATGATGCTAACTATATAGCTCACCTTTTCTTCAAGGAAATTGTAAGGATCCATGGATTTCCTTTAAGCATTGTGTTAGATAGGGATGTGAAGTTGATGAGTCACTTTCGGAAGACTCTATGGAGAAAATTAGGTACCAACCTGTCTTTTGGATCAGGCTACCATCCTCAGACCGATGGTCAAATAGAGGTGGTCAATAGGGTGCTAGGTAACCTTCTAAGGTGCCTAACCAAAGAATATGGACAGACTTGGGACATAGTTATCTCACAGGTTGAGTATGCTTATAATGATAGTGTGAACCAGACCACATGGAAGAGTCCTTTTGAGATTGTGTATGGAATGCACCCAAGAGGTATATGTGAGCTCAAGGATCTAGGAGCTATGGAACATAGGAGTGGACATGCAGAGGACTTCACTCAAACCATGAAAGAGATTCAGGAGCAGGTAAAGAAGATAGTCACCGAGGCTACTCAAAAATTGAAAGACAAGGTAGATATGTCAAGAAAGGATTTGCAATTTGTAGTAGGAGACTATGTCATGGTCCACCTTAACAAATCCAGAGTGTAGAAGGGTACATCAACCAAATTGTAGATGAAAAGAGTGGGACCATGCAAGGTATTAGCCAAGTATGGGAAGAATGCATACAAGGTGGAGTTACCTGCAGATTTAGGGATTTCACCAATGTTCAATGTAGCTGATTTGAACAGGTATAAGGGATCAATCAGTGACATGGATCAGAGTAGTAAGGAGATCTTCAAGGATGTAAGTAACATAAATTTACCTCCTAAATACAAGCTACAAGCAGAGAGGGTCTTGGAGTCAAGAGTAAAGAAGTCTACAAGGAATAACGTGTACATGGAGCATCTTGTCAAGTGGAAGGACAAACACGAATTTGAGGCTACATGGGTGGATGAAGCTCAATTCAAGAATCAGGGAATTGAACCATCTCTAATCTTTCATCACATTCCTTAATGTATATGCAGAGGGGGAGAATGGTTCAGGAGCACCCCAAAGTTCATCTAGGAGAGTTAACTAGAAGGTCAAGAATTTGAACAATTTGTGTAGGCCACATGTAGCAAACTCCTTCCATTCTTTGTGTTTGTGCCTTAGAGGCATTTGAGAGTAGGTATTATGTTAATAAAGGTCATTTTGACCATTTTCTAGATTGGGGTTTGGCTACAAGGATGATTTAAGACCTTTATATATCTTCCTAGGTGTTAGTTTTCTATTTAATTTTCCAAATAAGGCCTATGGAAAGCCAGAAGCGGCCATGGAGTAGCTAGGGTCGAGCTCAACTATTTTAGAAACCTTTTTAAGGTGTGTCTTGACCTAAAAGGAAGGTTGGGAAGCTTTTGTATTGTTGAAAGTTCATGAATACTAGTGTGGATAGTGAGAAGGATATGTAATTTCTGTGTTTACTTTGAATTTGTGTGATCAGGAGTGATCATGGCTCTATAAATTGTTGTAGATTGTAGTGTAGCTATGTCTTAAATCTTTGTGTGGTAGTAACTAGTGAGTGTGTTCAATTTCCAGGCGTGCTTTGAAGTTAATTTGTTTTTTTTGAGTTTCTAATTTGACTAGTAGGCTGTAAATAATGGAGGTTTAGTTACATTCCCATTGTACTTTGTGTACAGGCCCTTGGGAACTATGACTAAGCTCCATGTCTATAAATAGGTTATAGTTAGGAGTGGTTAGGAGTTAGGGAATCATGGAGAAAGTCTTCTCCTAGGGGAGCTTGACAATGCCCTACTAGGAAAGACAGGAAGTGCAAAGCACTTGGTTTGCAAGGGTGACCTTTCCCTGTCAAGTCACATTGTGGAGAGGTAGATAGAAGCCTTAAAAAGGCTTGGAATGAAGGAGGAGGATTCACCAATCCATTTGAATCGAGAGCAAGCTGACAATTCACTGTGTGGTCAAGAAATGGCTTAAAAAGGGCCTAAATTGCTAAATTGAGGGTTATGGCTGTGTATGGTCAGATGAGGATGGAGACCTCCAAAATATTTGAGGGATAGACACCAGGACCAAGAAGCCTAAGAGAAGAACCTGCATTCTTTTGAGAACTTTAGAATTCTGACCAGTTTCCTCAGAGTTGGAGACCTAATAGGGGCTCTTGGGCTAGTAGCCTTTTTAACCCTAGATGAGGGTTTGGTGAGAGCGATGGCCAAAGTAAGTAAGGTGGACTCCCAATAACCATATTGGAATGATGTGAACCTATTAGAAGCATTCCCACACCCCTACAAATATCAAATTGAGTGTTGAGGCTGGGTTAGCCTTTAGGGAAGATTAAGGGCTAAGAAAGAGTTAAAGGTATTGCACCAAGATTGACTTGGTAGGTTGGAATTGAGGTAGTAGTGGGGTTGGCTAGGAGAACTAGGGGTACCTAAACATGAGGAAGGTCCTAAAGGTTAATTTGGTTAGGACACCAAGGAGATCTTGCTAGTAGAGATCCAGAGAATGGAACAATGATTGTTCCATCCAACCCTACCCTATCAATAAGCAAGAATATGTAGCTGAGGAATCAATGGTTGAGGAAAAGAAAGTTGATATAAAGGAAGTTCCAGTGAAAGCAAGAGACATTGCCAAGGCATTAAAATAATTTTTGGAAGAACAACACGAAGAATTTGATTTTGAACTACTAAAAGGTCCTATCAACTTGGACACTTGATCTCCCATTCAGAAGATGAAGGTAGCTTCATTCGCTCAGAACAATCCAAGGGAAGAAATTATCAAATCTCATATTAAATATAGTGAAATCTTAAATATTTCATCCAATTTTCTAGAGAAAATCATGCCTACATTGTTAGACTCAAGGGAACACTGAGAGGGGTGAGGGGTGAATCAGTTTTCAACAAATCTTAAACTTTTTTTTACTCTGAAACTTGAACCATTCTGTCATTAAATTTAAAGAAAGATGCAAGCATTCAAAGGAAACATTCATAACTCCTTAACACAAATATTTTTTCATGGAAACCTTGTTAGGGGAAAAACCATGGTGGAGGTTAATCCACAATTTGAGTACTCAAAATATAATTGTTTACAAAAGGGAATGTACTTGCATTCAGGCACAATTCCTAGAGTTCACTGCTCAATAGAAAGGCTCATTACCTTAAAAAAAATAGATTAAGACTATCTGAAGGGTAAAATAAGATAGTAGCATCTATTTATGCCGAGTTACAATTCTGGTGAAGCTCATAGATTCGGTTCTAGATCTGCTTTCTGATTCTTCACTTTTCTCTAGTCTGCTTTGCTCTTTACTACTCTTCACATCACTTAGAGACAAATTCACACTACCATTCTGTTCAATTTTGCACCATATTCATGCTTCATATGTTCACTACGTTTACACACTTCTCCACACATACGATGCACAAAAAAATTATAGAACCAATCTCATATATATATCTGCTAATGAGCATTTATTCATTCATCAGTTGGCTTCATAAAGTATTAAGTTACTTTTATCTTGTTGGCCATATCCACCACTAAATCTTTATGCACATCCTCCAAAGTCAGTTAAGATAAAGAGAGGACCCAAATAACACTTAATCAAGCATGAAGACTTATAATTAATTATATCTTATACATCCACAATTACTATCGTTGTTGGGTTGGCCTTCTAGCACATATAATCAACAAATTAGTGCACTAGATCTTCTAGATCACGTACTAGTGAGTGCACATCAAAAAAATCCTTTACCAAGTTATTAAATACATCAAAAAACCCTCCTCAGAGATCCTCAACTCAAAATATATGTCTGATAAGGTGTTTAGATCAACTTTTATGCCTATGACTAGATGCCCTATTCTTTACTTTGTTTTGTCGGTAGGAACCAAAATTATACTACACATTCAGATGCAAGACTTAAGTTGCATAACTTGGATTGCCATCAATGACAACACTTACAAGCCATACACTAGCAATCTCCCCAGACATATGCCAAAAATCTCCCCCTTTGGTATTGATGGCAACACTTAGTGAAAAAATGACTAAGTGTCAAAATCATTAAAGGTACACTGCCAAATGTTTTATTGCACTTTCTCCCCCTGAGATTTATAAGGCATTCTCTCCTCCTATATTGCTTTCTTTTCTCCCTCTATAGGAATTTTTTCACTACATTTTCTCCCCCTTTGACATCAATGACAAAGCATGGATGCCATATGCAAAAAAGACAAAAAAATATATTGACAAGATAGAGACAAAACATGTGTTCAAAATCCTCAAGGCTTCAAAAATTTAACACATATATGCCTACTGTTCTCCTCCTTCAATTAAAATTTAAAAAACTTGAAAACAATTAATTGCTATCTTTAGAATATTATCTTATGGTTTTTCTTCACTTTTGAATGGAACTTCTTCCAACCATCTATTGTAATTCCAATAATAATGATCAAGCTATTGTTCTTGAAAGTCTTGTTAATAATCTTAATGAGAGATTTAAGAATTGTAATTCTTTCTTCTAGTTTCTCACCATTCTTCAATATTTCCACCATCTATTCCAACCTGCATTCGGTTAGATCCTTTACCTTCCACAATGTATCCACAAGAGTGTTCTTGGAGAGTTTAATTTTTGTGTGTGCTAACTATAGCTCTCGGATTCTTTTCCTAACGGTTCCATTTGGATCTTGAGATATGTCAAAGCTTTTTCCAATGTCATTCAATTCAGTTTCAATCTAATCCATCTTCTCTTTGTAATTTATAACTACATGGGGCCAAGGGATGCACTAGTTGTAGATGCCTATGGCTGAGTTTATGCAATGCCTCAACTCATTCATTTTCTTCTTCCGCTTGGAAAGGGATAGTCTGAATTGTTCCTTCAGGTGAGAGACAACTTCACCTTCTTCCTTGCCTTTTTCCTCAGAGCCCATTGATTCTTTGCCGTACTTGATCATCTCTTCAGGTAGAATGTCCTTTAGAATTTCCAATATTTTCTTACAATGCTCAACATGAGCATTTAGAACTTCCAAAATCAATTCTTGATGGTATGATGGTATGAATGACCATAAATTCATAATTTTCTGCATGCCACCTTCACCTTGAATAAGCTGTTGTAGCTTTTCTTCTGTCAGATCTTCTTCTTCCTCACTACCTTTTTCTATTTCAGATTCATTTTTTAGTGGATTCTCAGTTTATAGATCAGATTCTTCATTCAGAATATCCACAATTTCTTTTCCTTTTCCCTCAATCCTGGGAACTTTTCTTTTAAAGGGTTGTATTCAATAATTTCCTTTTCTCTTTTCTATCCTTTATCAATGCTACCGGAAGAGGAACCAACTTCCGTTGTTCTTATCAGAGGGGAAATATTGACTGATCCACACTTTTCAAGCACATTCTTAAAGAAATTTTCAAATTCTAAATCCTAGTTAGCCAAGCTCTTAAAATAAGAGTATATCTGATTGCATACCGGTTCATTTGATTTCCATACCACATTCTTGATTTTCGGCAAGAAACTTAAGAAATACATTACCGGACATATAATTAAAGTGCCAAACTTGAATGGATAACTTGATTCCTTTGTCAGTTTTACATTCTCCATGATTCGATCCTTTAACAACTCACATAGGTCAAATTCCTGACCTTCAATAATCATTTTGTGATAAATGTACACTGTGCCAGCTGATGTAGCTCCTTCTCGATTGTTGTAGAAGATATTATATGTTATTTTGTGTGAAATGTAATTCATAGCATGATTTTTTATTTTTGTAATCATCAGAGCTCTTTGATCTCTGATTATTCTGGTTAGGGTTTCAACCTCTTTGTTCCAGATAGATTTCTTCCTAGGAACATCTCTGACTTTGCAAAATCCAGTTAAGTTCTCAATTGTCTCTTTTGAAATGATGTAGGGTTTTTCCAAAGTTAAAAAAAATTATGTAATCTTCTCAATATGAATTTCATGAATTCCACATTCTCAAAGTACAAAAAATCACTGCATATATCCAAATTTCCATGCTTAGCTTCGCTCAATTTCTTTAATTCATTAAGCTGTAGAAAATTCATCATAGACCTAATATTTGCACTGTTATACTCATCTAGAGTGATTGATCCTTTGATTTTTCCTATTTATCTTCATATATAGGGTTTACAATCAAACACCAAATTGTATGAATATTTTGAGAATAATTTGAAATGCTTGATAAAATTTTGAGATTTACTGATGAATCAATTTTATTGTTTTGTAATCTGCCTATCGAGTGCTCTCCTTCTTCTTTTCTTCGATGCAAAGTGATAAATGATGGTTCGGACTTGAATTTTATAGCTCGCACATGTGCAATAAATGCATTTTCCCTAAGTTTTTTCGAGACTTTGTTTTCCAAATAGCGACAAATTTTTTTCTATGGACCTATGAATTGTTGGAATTCTCTTTGCTAAAGTTATCAAAAAATTCTATACACGATAAACACACCTTCTTGACTATTCTCTATGTTCTGGTACCATCAAGATAGGGGAGGAAGGATTTTCTTGAAAGACACCCCCTAGGCCAATGGCCTGAAATGAATTACCGAAAGAGTTACCAGAGGTAGGTTTCGGTATGGAGCCATTTCCAGCATCAGAATCATTTTTCCTTACCCATGTCTTCTTCATTTGATCTTTGATTTCATCTATAGTTACCTTTTCTTTTCCTTTATCATTTTTCTCTATATTTTTGCCTCTATATACCGGACCTCTTCTATCCACATTTTTGTTTCTGAAAAATATTACAATATGACCATACTTATTGCAGTTGTAATACATAATGCTTTCTTTTCTCGACCAATTATTCTAATGACTTCTTATAGATCTGCATTAATTAGGAATATGCCCAAGTTTCCCACATGTATATAATTCAACATTTATTCTAACAACAGAGTAACTTGACCCATTTATGCACTCAATTGATTTATGACCAAAATTTTTGCAACTAAAACATTGACCAAAAAATGATGAGGCTCTTGAATTCATATTACTTCTACACTGAGAAATCATATGACCAAACTTATTACAAGAAAAACAATACCCATTAAACTTTTGTGCATTAGGCTGTCTTATTGGATATCTTCCATTTTTGTTATGTCTGAAATTCTTTTTTCTTGATCTGGAACTTTATCCCTTTTCATATCCAAGACCTCTCTTATCATCTCCACTCTTTTGTCCTTGAGTTGTCTCATCAATTTTTACTGAACTGATCTTAAAAATTTCTCTATATTCATTTATAATGACAAGATCATTTCTAAGAGTTTCAATTTTCTTATCAAGTTCTTGTTCATTTTTTTTGGTTCTTTGAAGTTCACTTTCCAATTGAGTGAGTTCACTTTTTATTTTGTTGCATTCATCAGATTTATCTTTCAAGGTCTAAGAATTATTTTCCTCATTTCTCTTCCTTTCTTCAATTTCTTTAGTCATCTTCATCATCATAGATTCTATCTCAAGTTTTAGGTTTGGATTGTCTCTAGCAAGATTTTCACATTCTTTGGTTATTTCCTTCAAGGTTTGATTCAAATGAGCATCATCCATGTTTTTACTCTCCTTTTTTTTAATATGATCACAAAGATATTTCCTCTCCACTCTGGATTTAACTATCTGATCCTTCAATGACTGGATGAATTTCTCAGCATCTCTAAGATTTTCTTTCAATTCTTGAACTTCTTCTTTAGACTGATCAATGTCATCAAGTGCCACCAGAAGCTATTGTTGAAGACTACCAGAGTCTATCACATTCCAAGATCCACCTCAAGATGCAAAAATTATTCAAACAAAATAGCTCTGATACCAATTGTTGGACTCAAGAAAACATTAAGAGGGGGGGTGAATCAGTGTTCAACAAATCTTAAATTTTTTGTTACTCTAAAACTTGAACCATTATGTCATTACATTAAAATAAAGATGCAAGAATTCAAAGGAAACATTCATAATTCCATAACACACAAATTCTTGCATGGAAACTATGTTAGGGGAAAAACCACAGTGGAGGTTAATCGAAAATTTGAGTACTCAAAATATAATTGTTTACAAAAGGGAATGCACTTGCATTTAAGCATAGTGCCTGGAGCTCACTGCTCAAGAGAAAGGCTCACCATCTTAAAAAAATTAGATTTAGACCATCTGAAGGGTGAACTGGGATAGTAGAATCTATTTATTCCAAGTTACAGTTTTGGTGAAGCTCATAGATTCAGTTATGGATCTTCTTTTTGATTCTACACTTCACTCTCCTCTACTCTTTTTTCTCTTCACATCACTTAGAGACAAATTTTCACTACCATTTTGCTAAATTTCACACCATATTTGTGCTTCATATATTCTATACCTTTACACACTTCTCCACACATACCATATACACCAAAATGATATAATCGATCTCATATATATATCTGCTAACGAGTATTTATTGATCCATGAGACAGATTTATAAAGTATTAAGTTACTTTTATCTTATCGGCTAGATCCACCACTAAATCTTTATGCACATCCTGCAAAGTTGGTTAAGACAAAGAGAGGACCCAAATAACACTTAATCAAGCATGAAGACTTATAATTAATTATATCTTATACATCCACAATTAATATCCATGTCGGGTCGGCCTTCTAGCATAAATAATCAACAAATTACTACACCGAATCTTCTAGATCATGTACCAATGAGTTCGCATCAAAAAAATCCTTCACCAAGGTATTAAAAACATCAAAAAACCTTCCTCAGATATCCTCAACTCAAAATATATGTCTGGTAAGGTGTTTAGATCAACTTTTATGCCTGTAATTGGATTCCTTATTCTTTACTCTGTTCTACTAGTAGGAACTAGAATTATACTACACATTCAGATGCAAGAATTAAGTTGCATGACTTGGGTTGCCATCAATTACAACACTTACAATCCATATGCCAACAATCTCCCCAGCCATATTCCAACATACATATTTTAAGGATCCATCTGATACTCCCTCTAATGAGTTGAAGAGAATTATTAATGTTGTACGTACTCATTTGGAGTCTCTTGAGAAATCAACCGAGGATAAAGTTCAGAAGGAATTTGATGATAAACGTTTGGTAAATTGAAAGGTGTGATAGCTAGGGATAAATCCTTGGTAGCTACCTGCATAAAGAATATTCAAAGTGTTATGTCTGAAAGTGGAAAAATTTACAAATCATGTCTATCTTTATTTTATTTTTCTAAGGATTTTGAAAAGAATGTGAAAAATAGCTAGCAGACATCACTCAAGAATTCGATCCTCTAACTGTCTTTGTTGGAGAACAAGAAGGTCAAGTAATATCCCTTCTTGAAAACGTCAAAAACTTGAAGCATAAAGAAATAAAAATGGTTGAAATATTTTGTGAGCTTAGAGGACTAATCGATCCTAAGATGGAAACAATGTTAATTACCTTAAAAGAAGCACAAGATGCTATGATAGTCAGTGATCCAACAAACCTTGAATCTGTAGAAATGAAATCTTACTTATTTTGTGGTCATGTGGTTAATATGGAGAGTCTCAAGAAGGTTTGGGACATGAGTTTTCACCTATTTAAGAAGAAATTTTCTGATTTATTCAAGCTTATGTAAGTTGAAGAAGCCTATTTATACATATGCAATTTGTTCATAGCAGCTTTGTTTGATTATTGATATATGGATTCCTGCCTTTGCCATTGATGTCAAAGGGGGAGAATATGATAGTGAAAAATTTCTTAATCATCTCAGGGGGAGAGTTATGTCTTCGAAGTTTTGAAGGTTGGTAGTGTAATTCATGTTGGTACTAATCCGACACTAAGTGATTTTTCTCTAAGTGTTTCCATCAATTCCAAAGGGGGAGATTGTTGGCAGGAGACACTATGGATGTAATTTGGTGTTGTCATTGATGGCAACCCTAGTCAATGGATTGATCCACACTTCAAAAATTTCTCATATTGGAAGTCAGATTGAAGTTTTGTGATTAACTGTTAGGTAAAACAAAGCATCTGAAAAAACAGTGTTCAACGATTCATATGCAAATTTTCTATTATCATTTTGTGTTGCGTATCTCAAGGAATGTTGTTTGGTATATGATTTTTTTTTGCTATTTAATCTTAGTGGCTCGTATTGATTAGTGTGCAAGTTAAAAGATTCGGTTAATTAATCCTCTGATTATTAGTACAAAAGCCAACTTGGTGAATGTAATATGTTGCAGATACTTGAAAATTATTTGTTTAAGTATTTTTGTGTTCAACATGTATTTTAATCAATGGGTTTTAATCATAATATTTTGTAAGACAATGAGTCTTATTTTGAGCAATGAGCTCTAGGCATTGTGTCTAAATGCAAGTGCATTCCCATTTCGTAAAACATTTTTGAGGATACTCTGATAATATTGTGGATTGGCCTTCCACCATGGTTTTTACCCTAATAGGGTTTCCATGTAAAAAATCCTTGTGTTATGGAGTTGTGGTTGTTTTCTTTATGTTCATGAATATTTCTTTTGGATGAATTTTATAAGTACTTTAAGGATTTGATCAATAAATTTCAAAATTGTTGAACATTGATTCACCCCCCCTCTCAGTGTACCTTGATTTCAACATATACTAGGTGGGAATCGTTCTATGCATGGTTCAAAAATAGAAACATGAGTATTTCAGTTGGTAACCCTTGGATGTTGACTTGATCAAAGTGGTAGCCAACAATTATGAATCACTCACAAGGGCTATAAGGAAATATTATGGGAAGGAAATGGTTAAAATTACCAAGGAGGAATTTTCTCATGTTTTCTAACTCACTAGGTGGAATGATGAATTGCCTAAGATTAATGAAAGAATCCTTAAGGAGGAATATGATAAGAATAAGATTGCATTCAAATTCCATATCCTACCAAAATATCTAGAAAACATTGGGGCCTGAAGGATTACAATAGGGAAGTATGATAAGGAGCCTTTCCCTATTAATTATTTGTTTTCCTACTTCCAAAAAACCTTTTACTCAATTTTCGAGTTAATTGGTTATGATCCTGTCATGGGAAAGGCTATGGCATGGATGTATAAGGAAATCCATATTCAACACCCCCAATATTGTAATTTATATGACTATGCAGCGTTTCTTATAGAAATTATTCATGAGGGTTTGATAAGGTTGAAGAAAGGAGCAGATGGAGTAAGGTTTCATCGGTATTCATTGTTGATGCATATGTTTTTGTTCAAAGGTGCACCTTACTTTAGGTAGAATATGAATTTTGATAGGAAAGAGGGTAACTTGGATTTTATGGTGCAATGTTGGACTATTGTCTTGGACAATGATCACAGGACATATGATTGTGATATTTTAGAGTTTGTTTGCTTTATAATTGAATATTATTGGTTGTGAATATACCTAGAATACCTGTGGCCTTGCATGAATTTTTGAGAGCCAAGGAAAGAAGGCCTGAGCTGGGGGTTGATCACAATTGGGGAGATGTGATCCCATACCTTGATTACACTATTTTAAGAGTGTATGGTTCCACTATTTCACCTTATCTTCTATCAAAATATGTACTAGAAAGAATTAGTTTCCTTGAGGTAATATGGCAATTAGGAAATGTGGAAAATGAACATATGTTGAATCAAGGAAAAGGAATATTATTTCCTTTGTACACATTATTTTCTAAATTTGTGATGACAAAAGGAGGCTGAAATAATATACTTGATATACTTAAGACCTACTATATTCAAAGAGTAGTAGAGAGGATCAGGTATGATCCTGAAGGCTTCATGGACTGGTTGAAGGAAAGGAACAAGAGTTACAAATTTTTGCACTTCTTCCAATTCCTTGAAGATGTGATAAGATTTTTTTTTGATCTTTTGGAAAAAGAACGAAGAAAATAAAAATGGATTTATTTCAATAAAATGCAAAGAAGGATAAATAAGTAAAAAAATAATCTCATTATTCTTCAAGAGATTGACAATGTTGTGCAAAACTTGGATCATGTTTCCTAGAGTTATGAGAAAGTAGTGAGCCATATTGAAGGTGAGGGGATAATTAAAGATAAGGGGAAATCCCCCATTGAAAAATAAACCTACATCTCAAGAACCTGAAGAACCAAAAATAAATTTCTTTGTAAGGAGGAGTAAGACAAATAAAAATGATATGGTTATTGCTCCCTCCCAAAAAGAGGAACATAGACTTCCTTCTTGTGTGCCACAAGTACCACCATCATCTCCTCCAAGGTCAACATGGCCTAAAATTGTGGATATTGATGCTCCACCATCAAGTGCATCACCACCAAAGGAGCCCCTATTGAAGAAGCAAAAGGTTGAAGTAGCTGGGTTGGTGGATAATGATGATGAAGAATTTGATGATGATATTTGGGTATTAGAACAATAAATGAAAGAAGGGATGCCCACTATAGTAACAGTGGGGGAAACACATCAATTAAGTATGAGGTTAAGTAAGGTTGACCTCACTGGACTCAATGGAAAATATGATATGTGGGTAGAGGCATGCACAAAGTTTTTAGATGATTATTCATTTGTTGTCCCAAGATTTTATGGAATTTGCATATAGGGCTAAGAGATGAATATGTCAATAGCATGACCATAGAAAGAAGTCTTCATACAAAATTTATCGATGCTACCATTCAAGGAAAGGTTTTGAATGAAATGAGAGCCAAGTTCCAAAAGATGACAACAAAGGAAGGTAGAGAGTTGGTAAGAAATAGTGGTATTCTATTACTTCAAAAGTGGGATTTGGCTTCTGCTATGGCCTTTGATACAATAAAGAGGTTTGATAGGCCTCTTTACAATTCCAAAGAAGAGGCTGCAATTGCATTGCAGGGGTCTTCTTTTAGTGAACTATGGGATGCATTAGCTATTTGGTCTCTAGCCCCGAGTACAAGGAAGCTGGATATCACTGAGCCTACACCTAACTACAATGGATACCTAATAATAAAGAGAGTGTCAGAGACATAAACTCTAGAGGCAAAAAATATGCTAGTACATGTTGCAGCATTCACAAGGGCCACTATAGAATCAATAACCGCAAAAAAGAAGAAGCTCAGGATAGATTACAATAATTTGTTAGTTCAATATGGAAAGCTTGAACAACACAATATGCAATTACAAATAAAGGTTGCATTATTAGAGGAGAAGTTGCAAAATTTGCAACCACAAAAGCATGAACATGCTAGTGTCGATTCCCCTACCACTTTGCAAGAAGCTGCACCCCCTGAATTTTCCATTGAAATAATTTCCTCATGGGAAACTATGCCATATAACATGGGAAGTGTACCCATTTCAATAATAGAGCCTAGCACATTAGAAATTCCACAGGTTGAGGGAGATATCAATAGGGAAGAATTACTCAAGAAACTATGTGAATATTAAGGAAAATGTGATAATCATGAAAAGGAGCTTGTAAATAGAAATATGGAGATTGCCACTACAGTATTGGAGCATTTAAATAGAGGGATGAATAACAGATTGAATAGCATTCATAATAACTATTCATCCATGGTGGTTGCTGGTTGCTATGAATTTTTTTGATTATGATAGGGATAAAGATATTCCACTTATGGAAAGATGGATCCCTAGGATGAAGGAACTAAGATTGATGTCAATTGGAGCTAAGTAGGATGCTAACCCAACTTAGAAGTTCAAGCCCACTCATAATATTTAATGTAAAATTGAAGGGTATAGGGGAAACATTGAACCTCTAGAAATCAAGGTAAGGGATCTGGTGAAATATTTTCATGAATCACATCATGGTCTCCTTCCATCCATTTTAATGGATGATGAAAATATAAAGACTCTGCAGGAATGGAGGGATGAAATAAATAAAACCATTTCAGATCAAGCAGTTTCAATTTGTGAAAATTATGATATGAGCACATTGAAAATTAATAAGGATATATTGTCTCATGAAGAGATTATCTTGTTAGAATTTGACAAGGAGGCTAACCAAATTGTTACCAAGTATGCACCTTATAGAGAAAGAGCTTATGGAGTCATGAATTTCGATTGGCCTACTGATAAGGAATTGTAGGCATGGATAGATAGATACTTGGATGTGGTAGTGGATTAGTATGAAATGGTGGGGTGGTGATTTGAAATTTTGATTTTTAATTTTGCAATCATGATGAGTAAAAAATAGGTGAAAATGCACAACATGGCCTAGATTTAGTATAGATTAGGATTTTTCTAAAGTATAGAAAATATAGTGCATTTTTCTTCAAATTGAATTGATGACAAGGCTGCAAACGTGGACATTTCCTTTGTCCTTTATTTCATGTTTCTTTCATGCTTTCTTTCTTTCACTTGGTGTGCGTGGGCACATATTTTGAGGAAAATATTTGAAGATAACTTTTAGAAGGTGGGACTGGATCTCCAACAATGAATGGAGATTATTCATTTCAACATGTGCCTTTTGGAAGGCACAAAATTCTTCACCGACTAAAAGGAGGATTTTGTTTCAATGATGAATATTCGATTAGTTTGTTGTAACCTTTCACTGGGGAATATTTGTTATAGCGGTCAAATCAAAATGTGACATGTGTGCTTCTTGGCCTGAAGCTTGTTTTGCTCCCTTGTTCTTATAAAAGGGAATTATGGTTCATTAGTATAGGTCTCTTGTTGAATTCTAGATCCAAATTATACAAATTGAGAATACAAAGAGAACATATATAAAGTTTATATCTTAAGTTTTAGGGTCTAGCACGTGAATTTTGTTAATTGTATGGTTTCTGAGCATATTTGAGCAATAATGAATATCTCATGAGTCTATTGTCTCTCCAGTTTTACATTGTATCTAAATTATTAATGAAAAGTTTGATCAAGGATCATTTCATTAATATTAATTATCATTGTACTTTGATGTGTGTTTTAATTTAGGCTCTGGTTCAATGGATTGATTAAATCATAAATTTGTATATATGTTTGGTGGGTTTGATAAGTAGTCGTAGAATCTGAGTATTGATATGTGAGTTTCAAGATAGTCTCATGTAGATCATGGATGTTTAGAATCAAAATCACCTTATATATTGATTTGTTGTGTTTTCACTCCTTTCCCAAAGATATGGCATTGGTTGTAGGTATTATTTGTATTTCCCATGGTTCTAGTTATCCAATTTGAGAACAACATTCATAAATAATCTTTTAAATATTTTTACCTTTGTTAAGGTTGGTGTTGTATGGATTCTCAGCTTTAGAGGTGTTATCGTTCAAAGGAATTTCCAGTTTATTTAAAGATCTCATTCATTTAGCATTTGATTGAGAATGTATTTGTTAATTATGCATTGTGTGGTATAGTTGTGTAGCAAGATTATATAATGCACATTGTAGGATTACCCTCCATGGTCTTATAGAGCCTAAAGTGTAGGAGGGAACCATTTTAGCTTTCTCTCATTCATTGGCTAATCATCTCCTAAGTATTTAATAATTGAAGTTGGGAGCTTCATAGACACTTAGTGGGATCTTCTTGGTTCTCTAAAAATAACCAACAAATTGGCAACTCCGCCAGGGAATATGGTTTGATAATTTTTTTTTTTATCTAGAGTGCCTTGTCAAATATTACTATGCTCCATAGTAATGTTTATCCATAGAGTCAGTCTATTTGAAGTTTTTGTTAGCCACTATTGGGATTTTCTTTGATTTTCCCACCATTTTATGTTTAAAATACTTTGCTCAAAATTTCAACCAAAGTTCTTTTAAACTTGTCAAATCTCATTCGAGTCTGTAAGGATCTTCGGAAATTTGCATAAATTATGACACAATTGCTACAAAATAATCCTGAGAAATTTGGGTGGTGAATCTAAAGTCTCTGGACCAGTGCATGCCAATATTGAAGATTCTAAAGAAGTGAAGAAGAAGAATAGAAGAAAGTTGCAAAGGTTGACAAAAGAAAAGAAGATTCAAGCACAAATTTGAGGAACCCATGATCAGATGAAGAAAAATACAGAGAAAAAGTTGGAGGGAGAATTGCCCAAGAATACTCATGAAAAATGGGTAAAAGAAAAATATGAAGAAACAAGTAAGTCTAGCCCTCATCCAACTCTTGAACGTAAATCTCATTCTTGATCTGGTTTTGAACATAATATATTTTTTTAAGAGTTTATTGCCAATGCATATCTTGAAAGAGGAAAAGTAATATTGAAAAATATTGTGTGAGGAACGCTCAGAGCAAGGCTTAATGGGCATGAAGAGGAGGGAGAGATATAGAATACAACAACATAATATAAATGTAAAAAATGCTAGGACTGTAGGGCATTCAGCCACAACTTCTATCACAAATACCCCTCTTCCTCAAGATCTGTTGACTCATTTTAATGAGTATATCAATGAAAATACTGCTACCCATGCTGAAATTGTAATAACATCTGATGTTGCTACTACTTTATTGTAGGAGGAGGAAGTTTTTGATGATATTCAATAGCTCAGAGCTAGAGCATTGAAGTGTGATGAAAATAGGAGAAAGAGGGAGGAGGAGAGAGAAAATAGGCTAAGGGAATCTATGATTGAGAGAGACATGTTCCAAAGAAAATTTGAGCAAATGGAAGAAATGGATAGGTTAGCAACTGAATCTTCCCAAAAAACGAACCCTATTATTATAGAGATTGTAACAAGAGTGTCTATTACTACCTCAACTAACAATTCCATGTAAATACATGGACTGATAAGAATGTAAAGGCTTCCATTCTAGTTGATCCTATCCCTAGGAAGACTAAGGACATTTCCCATGATGATGTTAAGGGAAAGAAACCACTCAAAGGTGTCAAGATAAAGGAGGGAGGTTCCTCTAAAAGGAACACATTATAGGATTATTCTATCTCATTGGCTAATAAGTTAATCAAATAAAATGCAAAGTTGTAAAGGAAAGTGCAAGAGATGGAATTACTAGCTATGAATAGTGAGATAAAACAAAAAATAGGTTTCCTAGAATCTACTATGAAGACTTTTGTCTCTGAAAACCAACCCCGTCAAGCCCGTATATCATCTTCAAATCCCTCATCTAGTGCAACTCCTTCCAATTCATCCCCATAGCCTAAGAATAAGGCTAAGACTACTCAACAATATAATTCCAAACTTAAGATGACATTGTGAGGTATGAAAACAATTATGATAAAAGAAGGAATCATGACAATCAGAATGAACATGAGGGACCCTTTGGAAGAAGATTATTTCATAATGATAGATACATGCAACTATGCTTTGATGAAGTCCCAAGATATCCTAATCCTATTCCTAATAATGCTAGAAATCATTTTCCTAAATTCACTGGTAATAATTCTTTCAATGGTGAAGAACATCTCAAAGCCTTTCAAAGTTTTGTTGAGGACTTTGAGCTTTGGGATGATGATGTTGCAATGAAATAATTTATGCAGTCATTGAATGAAGATGCTAGAGATTGGTACAAGAGCTTTCCTGATGCAATCATTGATTCAAAATATGCATTCTATAGAATTTTTAGAGAACAATATGGAGACCAAACCGATCCTAGGTTTAGGTTAAATGATTTTAACAATATCACAAAGGGACATAATGAAATGGAAATTTAATTTAATGCAAGGTCTTGAAAGGCCATGAATAAAGTCCCTGTCTATTTAAGACCTAATGAAAATGCATGCCTAGTAGTATACTGTAATGCATATGATTCAAAGATGTGTTAGTTGCTCAGAGATAAGAATCCACAACATCTACAAGAATCTTATAAGATGGTAGTATACATAGAAAATAACATAAGGGAGTTTGGTAAGGTAGGGAGAAGAGATGATCCCAAACCATTAAAGAATCATAGAGTTCAAAATGAGAAAGCTTGTAAAGTTGTAGTTCTTGAGGAGAAATTGGATCAGGTGCTTAATTTGTTGCAAAAGGTAGCAAATAATGATACGCCACAATTCCAAATAAATGAAAGGCCACCAAGGCTACAATATTACCCTTATCACACTAACTAGAACAATGGAAAACCAGTTCATAACAACTAGATAAATGTTGAAGCATAGGGTACACCTGACCCATTATAGAAAATATCTACAAATGCCATTAAATATTTACAATGGTAAATGCCATGCCAATTGCCTCATTGACCACAATAGTGTGTTGTGGAAAGATATGTGGAAGAATCACATGATGATCAAGGAGACTTTGAACTCCCACAAGATGAAGATAAATTAACAAATGTGTTTATGACTCCATCAGATTTTTCCTATGATGATTATTCTTCTAATGATGAGCCTTGTAGGGGTGATGTCAATACACAAAGACAAGAAGTAAATGTACATAATCAATAGGTGTTTTTCAAATGAAGAGGGGGATGATGATTGTCATGTTTATAATCTTGTATTGGATAATTTTTTCTTGAGAAAACCCTCAAATAAAGAAATTGAAATGCTGACTAATCGAGCAATAAAAAAATACCATTTGAGAAATAGGCTTGTGAATGGTGATCAAGGTAAGCCAGGTAGCATGTTCATTGAGGAAAAGAGCGTAGGTGACAAAGAGTCTAAGGCAAAAGCCAAGAAAGATGTGGTAAAACCCAAAGAGAACAAAGGAGCTAAAAATTGGGTTAAAAGGGATGATAAAGCCAGGACATATGGTGCAATTACTTCCTCATCTGGAAAGGGTAAAGAGAAGGAGTGTAGTCCTGAAAAGATTGAGAAACAAGATGGTAAAATAATGGATAAGGAAGTATTTTTTCTTGAATTATGAAAGTACACTCCTATTGACATGTTTCAAGTACAGTCTTAGGTTAAGGTTGCAATCCCACTTTTGGAAATGATGAGGATTGATGAACAAAAAGATAAAATGGTTTCCTTCATTAATAGTATAGCCACAACCTCTAGAAAAAATTGTGATTGATCCTCTTAAGGTAATCAAAAATCAAGAAAAGGTTGATAAAGTGGAAGAATTAGTTAATAAAAATCATGAGTTATACTTCGGGGCTATCATCACATCATACTCAGCTTAATCCATTTTTTCTGAGTTTGATTATTGATGAGAAGTTGTTAAATAACTGCATGATTGATTCAAGGGCTTCAAACAATGTGATTCCAGTGAAAATTATGGAGGAAATGGGTTTGAAGATTGATAATTATTATGGAAAATGTTATGCCATGGACTCAAGAGAAGTACCTATCATAGGAGTGATTAACATAGTCCCATATAAAATTGCAACATTCCCTAAGAACTAATTGTATATGAGTATTACAATGGAGGATATCCCACCGAATTATGGGTTGTTGTTGTCAAGATAGCTGAGTGCATCTATAGGTGGGAGTATTCAGTGTGATTTATCTTTTTCTACTTTTTCCATTGACCAAAAGGATGTCAGAATTACTAGAGAAGCAAGATCTCATCATATGATTGAATATCTAGGAGAGCTATTAGAACCAATAATAATCAACTTTGTGGATACTAGTTTGGACACTTTTTGAGTTGAAGAATTGAGAAAAGAAGATGAAGTTAAGCCTGGACCAATTGATAGAGAGGTCCTAGATGCATCATAAGAAGATGCTCTCTGCACTATGTTTTTGATGGAGCTTGTTCCAAAGAAGACTCAGGTGCAAGAGTTATCATCATCTCCCCACAAGGTAAAATATTCAAGAAATCTTTATTGTTAAAGTTTTCTTGCACAAAAAATTTATCCAAATATGAGGCTTTGTTGCTTGGTCTAAAATTAGATTCAAAGAATGGTATTAATATGTTGAAAGTGTTGGGAGATTTTGAATTGGTGGTTTCCCAAGTAAGATCTAGATTTTTTTGAAAAAATAAAAGACTTAAGAAATATAGGAACCTAGTTTGGGACACCATAGAGGTCTTTGATGCTTTTAAAATAGAGTGGATAGAAAGGGGACTTAATGATAGGGAAGATTTTTTAGACAATATTGTTGTTAGATTAGATGATGTTACTTTTGATGGTATCTGAAAGATAGATGTGCAAACTCAGCTTGCAGTGCCTGACAATATTTGTAGTTGGCAAGTATTTGATAATGACAATGATATTTTGAAATTCTTGCACTGTATAGATCAATATGAAAGCCAAGAGATTGAATTCAGCTCATTGGTAGTGGAAGTAGATGGTATAGAAACACTATTTGGAATGAATTAATCCATCTAAAAATTAATAAGATTCCCAAAGGATTAGTTACACTAGAAACAGTCTTTGATGGACATAAAAAAATAAATTATTAAACAGATTTTGAAGAAATCAACTTGGGAACCGAGAATTCCCAAAAAGGTATACATAGGAAATAAAATGAAGCCTCATGTTAAAACCATGTTGATTTCCTTGTTAAGGAAATATAGACATGTGTTTTCTTGGTCATATGATGACCTAAAGGCTTAGAGGGAGGTTCCATTTCAATATGAGATACCTTTGAAGCCTGATGTAAGACCTTTTAGGCAGAAACAAAGACCAATAAATTTGACATTTCAACCCAAAATGTAAGACGAACTAACAAAGCTAAGGGATGTTAGGATTATTAAGCCTATTAGGCATTCTTCATGGGTTACAATCTTGGTTCTAGTTAGAAAAAAGAATGGTGACCTGAGGCTTTGTGTTAATTTCATAAATCTAAATGTTGCATCCCTGAAAGACAATTATCCTTTGCCTAATATGGAGGATATGTTACAGAAGGTGACAAGATGTGAATTGTTGTTGATGATGGATGGGTTCTTAGGCTACAATCAGGTCATGGTGAAAGAATCTGAACAATACAAGACTATATTCGCTACACCATGGGGAGCCTATGTGTATGTGAGAATTCCATTTGGTTTGATCAATGCATGTGTAACATTTCAAACAACCATGGATGTGGCCTTCACAAATTTTATTGATCTATTCCTCACTATATATCAGGATGAATTGACTGCTCACAACAAAAAGGAAGACTATCACTGTTCCCATTTGGAGAAAATATTTGTTAGATATCCTGAATATGAGATTTCTTTGAATCCTAAGAAATGTTATTTTAGGGTTAAGGAAGGTAAACTATTGGGGGACACGTTGTGTCTAAAGAAGGGGTAAGGATTGATCCTGAACATGTAGCATCTATAGATAAAATCTCACAACTTAGAAATGAAAAGGGGATTCAATCATTTTTTGAGTAGATTAATTTTGTGAGAAGGTGTATCACTAACTTTGCTGAAATTGGTAGGCCTATCTCTAAAATATTGAAGAAAGGAGAAAAGGTAGCATGGACACAAGAGCCTACCAAAGCCTTCCAAGCTATAAAGGATTCCATCAAGGTAGCACCTATGCTCAAATACCCTGACTATTCAAATCCATTTCAACTATTCACTTTTGCTTCATTACATACTATGGCAGGAGTGCTATTAAAAAAAACAATGAAGGATTTGAGAAGCCTATGACTTTCTTCAACAAATCTTTGCAGGCTATTGAGACTAAATATGATTCTATAGAGAAGAAGGCCTATGTATTGGTCAAAGATGTAATTTTTTTAGGACATATTTGATGGGAGAAACTATAGTAGTATATTTACTGAGTGCAACAGTTAAGGATATTTTCACTTAATAGGAAACCACAACCCAAAGATGTAGGTGGATTAATAGGATCCAAGAATTCAATATTGATATCTAGATAAAAAAGCTAGTGAGAGGTCAGGGTCTGGAAAAAATGATGGTTGAGACCAACTTGGAAGCCAATCAGATCAATCAAGTTAAACATGAAAATGTTTCACCCATATGTGACATGTAAACCTATGGATGGTACAGGAGAATCATGGAATACCTTCAGACTATGCGATGCCCTGAAGGCATGCCCAACAATGAAAGAATAACTCTAAAATTGCAAGCCATCAAATATATCATTATTGATGGTGAAATATGGTGGAGAATCCTATAAGGTGTACTAAGATGTGTAGATGGACATTAGGCTGAAGATCTCTTGATCAAAATGCACAAAGGAGCATGCGGAGGGCACTACATGGAAAAAAAACTACTCACAAGATACTGAGAGTAGGGTTCTGGTGGCCTTCTATGTTCAAATATGCTCATAGGTTTGTTAAGAAGTGTGATGCTTTTCAGAGATTCACTAGTAAGTTAAAATTTTCTTGTAATTTGCCTCTTAGGCTAGTTTCAGTTCAAGCTCCTTTCCAACAATGGGGCATTAATTTAATTAGTGATATGTCACTGAAGTCAAGTGGGGGACATTCCGGGATCCTTGTTGCAATAGATTATTTTACAAAATGGGTAGAAGTAATTCCCACAATGAAAGCAACAAGCAAGGTGGTAATTAATTTTTTGATGAATAACATATTAATTAGATTCAGAGTCCCAGAAAGAATTATTTGTGACAATTCCATGTGCTTCAAATATGAGGAGTTTACTGAATTTTGCAATAAGTATGGCATGTGTATCTCCTAATCATCTCCTTATCACCCACAAGGGAATGGACAAGTAGAATCCAACAACAAGAGTTTGATGAAGATCATCAAATGGGTGATTGAAAAGAACAAGAAGGCTTGGGATTTAAAATTGTAGCTTGCATTATGGGTAGATAGGAGCATGGTAAAGAAGGTCATTGCGATATCACCATTTAACTTGGTGTATGGGGTACAGGAAATGATTCCTCACAATAACTTGTTAAATATTTACAAGTTTTTTCAAGATTAGGATATTGATGTATGCGATGAGATGAAACAAAAGATGGAAGAGCTAATTGAGCTTGATGAGACTAGAAGAGGAGCTCATAAAATAAATGAGAATCTTTAAATTCAAGTCGAAAATTTGTATGATAAGAAGGTGATTGGAAGGAAATTTGAATTTGGATGCATGGTCTTAATGTGTAATGCAAGGCTGGAAGATGAAGGAAAACACAAGAAGTTTGATCCCTTGTGGCTTGGGTCACACGTGATTGCAGATACACACAGAGAAGATTCATATTTTTGCAATCCTTGCTAGATGAAGTTCTAGAACTAGCAGTACATGGAAATTTCTTGAGCTCCTATTTCTCCTTAAATAGATTATCTTCCATGCACATTATATATTTTTTGTACTTAGTGTATATAGGTTTGGTGTGTTTTCTTTTGGTTGTGTTAGTTTTCCTTGTCCAAGCAGGCTCTTGGGTTTTTGTCTCTCTATTTTGGTCTGATTCACCATGAGATCTAGTTTCTTGACATACCCACCAGGGGTATGGATCCTCAAGCATGAGCCACTAGTAGAGCTCTTGAAAATTTTGAAAAATTGTGATGTATTTCCTTGTCATGGTTCTGAACTTCTGCATTCGAGGGTAGGGTTTAGGGTTTTAGGTTAAAACCCTCTTTTCAAAATTGGTATAGTCATGAACATTAAATGTTATAATTATCTGTTGAATCATCACACCCAGTTACTAGTCACTTAAGTTGTAACTTGATCCATTCATACCATTATTTTTACTAGTCCCTTTTGTCTAGGTCTATCGTTCACCATTTGCAAGCTTATCATTTGAATTTTTCCATGGTTGGGCTAATTAATTCATGATTAAAGAATTATGTATTAAGTCTTTCTTCCTGAGGGTTAAGTCTCATCAACCTAATTGGGTCCCTCTTTTAAGACTAACAATGTTGGCATGTGAAAAATAAAAATCCATGATGGCCATTCAATCATTACAAGTTGATCATGATCATTCCCCGTGTGCCCGTCTTGTGTTATTGCTTATTATTCTAATCACATGAGCAGGTGGGATTAAGACATGTTTCTTGTGCTTAGGTGGGTCTGATTCCTTTATTGAGGACTATAGGAGGTATCAAAGGAAATCAATGGTGATCAATAGATCATGTGGCAACATCTTGACCATTTCCCACGCGTTTGTTCTATTTTATTCTTCATTAAAATAATCTCACATGCTAGCAAGTAGTCGCTGCATGTCATGTATGATGGTGGGCCCAATGCTTCCAAGAAGTTAGCAAGTAGAGATTTGAAAAAAATTGACTCTCGATAGTGAGCGACATGGGTCAATTCTGATTGCTCCTTGCTATCCTATGCGGGACCTCTTTTTACTAACAGATTCTCAATGGGGTGGCAGGTGATTTTCACATGGAATAACAAAAAGGGTGTGGAAACATTGAAGCAAAGGAAAATATTAATCAAATATTTCACATGGGGCATGAACAATAAAGGGTGTGCTACTAAATGAAGGTATGGTGCACATGTTTTGAGATCTTTTAATCTAGGTCGTTGATTGTGTAGGAGGAATAATGCCACAGGCAATTGGTTTTGATTAAGATATGAGTATGTGGAAGTTATGAGATTTAATCTCAACCCTTCCCTATCTCCCCAGTGATGAAAGGCGTGCATGGTTTAAGAACCATCAGGGTGAGGGGAAGACAATCCTATAAAATTTTGGCAACTGGTTCCATATGGCTAATTGTCATTTAATAAATATTTCGGCTATGTATAGTCAGGTTTTAAAAATATAGATGGATAAATTTGGACCGTTCATTAGTTAATGTGCCCATGTAATCAATGAATAGAATTCAAACTTCAACTTGAGTGAAAGGGAGTCATTCTCGTTCACACGAGTGAGCCTTAATAACGGAAAGTATGTTGAGCTTCCAAAGCAGGAGGTTGCATAGCTATTAAAACTTGTCTTAAAAGCATAATTGAGCATTGTGAAGGATATTCTGCACACTTGGAGAGCTTGTGCTGTGGTTTTTAGGCTTAGATCAGATGTCGAGGCTAGGTTATCAACTTGTGAAAAAACCAAGAAGTAAATTACTGCCTCCTCATAAGAATTAATTGATAAATTGTGTTTTCCCCAAACCTATGAGTCAGTTAGGGTGTTTCTTGGTTCTGCATTTTAACGTTTGACGTTCATAAAGAAAAATTGGTTGGTCCTACATTATTTTAACTAAGTGTCAAACCCTTTTCTAAGTTGTAAGTTTTGTTCCAAGAAGCCAAAAACCTTGCTTTGTATTACCTTTTGTGTCATGGATCCCAAATCATAGTCGAAAGTATCTTCATCTAAAGGGGACACTTGTGCACCCACAATTCCTTTGAATAAAGACCTTATTGACCAATTGCCACCCTCGACTAGTGAAAAATATAAGGGTCAGCTTCTACTCTAAGTTCTACAAGTAGTTGAGGGTTTGATTGACAAGAAAAAATATATTAAGGATGCCAAATTACCTTTTACTAGGTGGGAATTATTCTATGCATGGTTCAAAAATAGAAACATGGGTATTCCTGTTGGTAACCCCTAGAATTATGACCTAGGAAAGTTGATCGTACCCAATGTATACATGGATGTTGACTTGCTCAAAGTGGTAATCAAAAATTATGACTCAGTCAGAAGGACTATAAGGACATATGATAGGAAGGAAATGGTTAAAATTACCAAGGAGGAATTTTCTCATGTTTTAAACTCACTAGGTGGAATGATGGAATGCCTAAGATTAATGAAAGCATCCTTAAGGAGGAATATGATTTAAGAATAAGTTTGCATTCAGAGTCCATGTCCTACCAAGATATCTAGAAGAAATTGGGGGCCAAAGGATTACAATAGGGCAATATGAAAAGGAGCCTTTCCCTATTAATTATTTTGTTTCCTACTTCCACAAACCCTTTTACTCCATTTTCCAGATAATTGGTTATGATCTTATCGCGGGAATGCCTATGGCATGGATGCATATGGGAGACCATATTCAACACCCCAATATTGTACTATATATGACTATGTGGGGTTTCTTGTAGAAATTATTCATGAGGGTTTGATAAGGTTGAAGAAAGGAGCAGATGGAGTAAGGTTTATCTAGTATTCATTGTTGATGCATATGTTTTTTTTCAAAGGCGCACCTTACTTTGGGCAAAATATGACTTTGGATAGGAAAGAAGGTAACTTTGATTTTCAAATGCAGTGTCAGACTACTATCTTGGGCAAGGATGATAGGACATATTACTATGTGACATTTTAGAATATTTTTGCTTTAGAATTGAAGAGATTCCTAGTTGTGAATATACCTAGAATTCCTATGGCCTTGCATGAATTTTTGAGACCCAAAGAAAGAAGGCCTAAGCTAGGGGTTGATCACAATTAGGGAGATATCATCCCATACCTCAATTACATTGTTTTAAGAGTTTATGGTTCCATTTTTCCACATCATTTCCTATGAAAATGTGTACCACAAAGAATTGGTTTCCTTGAGGCAATATGGCAATTAGGAAGTGTGGAAAATGAACATTCTTTCCTTTGCACACATGATTTTGTGATTTTGTGATGAAAAAAGTAGGTTGGAATAAGATACTTGATATAATTAAGACCTACCACATGCAAAGAGCAATAGAGAGGATCAGGTATGATCCTGAAGGCTTCATGGCTTGGCTGAAGGAAAGGAACAAGAGTGAAAAATTTGTGCACATCTTCCAATTCTTGAAAGATGTGATAATAAATGTGTTTGATATTTTGGAACAAGAAAGAAGAAATGAAAAATGGATTGCTTTCAATAAAATGCAAAGAAGGATAAAGAAGGAAAAAATTGATTTTATTAATTTGCCAAAGATTGACAATGTTATGCAAAAAGTGGAGCATGTTCCCCAAAATTATGAGAAAATAGTGGGCCATCTTAAAGGTGAGGGAATAATTAATGGTAATGGGAAATCCCCCATTGAAGAAGAACATGGTGAGGGAGAGGTCCTTGCTATGGAAGATAAACTTGCATTTCAAGCCCCTGAAGAACAAAAAATAAATTTCTTTGTAAAGAGGAGTATGACAAAGAAAAATGATACGATTCCTACTTCCTCTCAACAAGAGGAGCAAAGACCTCCTTCTCGTGTGCAACAATTACCACCACCATCTCCTCCAAGATCAACAAGGCCTAAAAGTGTGGATATTGATGCTCCACCATCAAGTGCACCACCACCAAACAAGCCCCTATTGAAGAAGCAAAATGTTAAAGTAGGTGGTTTGGTGGATTATGATGATGAAGAATCTAATGATGATATTTGGGTATCAAAATAGGAAATGTAAGAAGGGATGCCCATTGTGCCATTAGTGGGGATAACACATCAATTTAGTATGAGGTTAAGTAAATATAAATTCACTAGACTCAATGGGAAATATTATATGTGGGTAGAGGCGTACACAAAGTTTTTGCATGATGATTCATTTGTAAAGTCTTAAGATTTTCTAGAATTTGCATACATGGCTAAATGAGATGAATATGTTCAATAGCTTGGCCATAGAAAGAAGTCTTCATCTAGAATTTCTTGATGCTACCATTCAAGGAAAGGTTTTGAATGAAATGAGAGCCAAGTTCCAGAAGATGACTGCTAAGGAAGGTAGAGAGTTGCTAAGAAATAATGGTATTCTATTACTTGCAGAGTGGGATCTAGATTTTGTTATATCCTTTGATACAATAAAGAGGTGTGATAGGCCTCTGTACAATTCAAAATAAGAGGGTGCAATTGTGTTGCAAGGGTATGCTTTTAGTGAAAAATTGGATGAATTCGATATTTGGTCTCTAGCCCCAAGTACAAGGAAGCCATATATTGCTAAGCCTGCACCTAACTATAGTGGAGGACTAATAATAAAGAGAGTTTCAAAGAAATCAGCTTTAGAGGAAACAAATATGTCACTACATGTTTTAGAATTCACAAGGGCCACTATAGAATCAATAGCTATAGAAAAGGAGAAGCTCATGATAGACTATTGTACACATCTAAAAATGGTCACGGTTAATCAAACCCATTAATTAATTAAATATGAATTATTTAATTAATATTCTAAAGTCATCTACATGTAAATAAATTTAATTATTTATTTATATCGTTCATTTTTCTAATTGTTCTAGTTTATTTAAATAAATAATTTTATTTAATTATTGCTATTTTCCTCTTAGTTAAATTAAACAAATTTAATAATTTATTTATTTAATTATTATTTTATTTCTAAAGTTTGAATGTTTAAATTCAAATTATCCAACACCTCACATAATTAAATATTGTAAATATTTAATTACAGACCTTTTTCACCTCACACATAATTAAATAATAATTATTTAATTATGGAATTTTCCAAAATACATGTCACATATAATTAAATAAATTTATTTATTTAATTAGGATTTATCCTCAACTTTCAACTAACTTTTTCAATTAATGAAAAGACAAAGAGCATGTTTGTCTCCTTTTTTGAATGAAGATAGTTTCGTGGGTTGAAAACATTCTCCATCTTTCTCTCAACCTCCCATCTTTCTCTCAAATTCCAGTATCTCACACTGTTCATCTTGATAGGTTTAAATTCAACTGTTGATCTTTGCCAACTAGATTCTTGCCTTTCAAAAATCTATAAATACAGTCATTTGGAGAGTAGATTTCATCCTAGTTTTTATGCGTAATTATTATAGTTGCATTCGAATCAACATATCAATATTTTAGCAATATCGTAAGCATTTTAAGTTCATAAGCATAGTTTTAAATCATTATCAATTGATATGCATTTTACGTCAATCTTGTTCTCCTAAGTTGTCATTCTACGAGCTACTGCTTAAACCAACTAAGAGCTAGTACCTTGAATCGAATCCTTGGAGATAAAGAACAATGGGATGAATTTGAAGAAGCTATTGTTATTTAGAGTTTGCATTTGTCTTTTCTAAATTAGTTTCTTTCAATCTAATGTTTCATTGGCGTGTTAGTTTACTTTCTAATTAGACCACATATTCTAACAACATATTTTTGGCACCCACCATGGGGCCTTGCTCCATTTTTTAAATCTTTTTAACGCAGGTTTTTCTGACAGGTGACAAACTAGAGCTTCGGCTTAGCTCATACGAGTCTCAGATTAGCACATTTGTAGTAAGTTTTAGCACATTTTGTAGTCTGTTTTAGCACATCTGCAGTCTGTTTTAGCGCATTCATGGCCTATTTTAACACATTGTTTTTTTTTTCATTTATCGCATTGGTGGCCTATTTTAGCGCATACAAAGGTTGTAAAAATTCAATTCTGATTCTAACACCATCTACAAACAGGATTTTTCAATTTGGTTTTAAAGTAAAATGAAGCAATCCTAGGATAGACATTTAAAATATGGAATTTATCAATCCTAGGATAGTCACCAAACATAATTTTTGCTTGGTTAAAATGAATCCAATGTTTATTGTGAAGCAAACTCTTCACTTAGTATAGAAAACTATCATTTGGATTTAAAATTGAACCTTTTATTTGTTGTGATTGTTGGGTAATAGGTATATGCTCTCCCCTTTAATGGGTGATCAGAACGCCAGACTTACCTTTTCATCTTATGAAATTCATGCTTTATTACATCCTTTAGAAGTCATGTCGTAGTGGGAAAAAGTACTCACCCTATGGGAACAACCTAAGTGGGAACAACTAAAGCCAGGTTTTCCAACCCACTCTAATCGAAAGTGAATTTTGGGGAAACCCATATTCAACGGAAGTGAGCAAGTAACCATCCCCAAAATATTTGTTCTAAAGATTAGGAGGTCTCCTAAGGGAATTTATCTATTGTCACGCCGAGCATAAACCTTTACTACAAACCGTAGTGTAGAAAGCTAGCTATGTCAGTAACCAAACATCATTTGAATCACAATGCAAGGGGAGGGAAGAATCTGGCCCCAAGTAACTCACCATATAATCACCACAGATTGTTTGCTCAGGGGATCGAGAAATCTAACCTTGAGTATGCACCTGGAAAAGATAAAAACACGAGCGCCCTCTAGGGGGTGACATGACTGTGTGAGTCGACACAATTTTATGTTGTGGGTTGTGATTCCTATCATGAACTATTTGACAACTAAGAGTGAGTTTGTTTGAAATGCTTATCTTGTTTAACACCCATGAAAATCTCAAAAACATACACTCTTTATTTAGATTTTAGGATTTACAAAACAACTGTCTGCTACTGTATGTTGTGTTTTTCACATTTAAATCAGATTAAGGTCATCCGAAACATCAAACTTTCAAAACCTGTCTGTCTCAGAAAAATAATTGGATAGTTTAGCGCATCCCTAATCTGTTTCAGTGCATCTGTGCTCTATTTCAGTGCATTCATGCTCTATTTTGGTGCATTCATGCTCTGTGTCTACACATGCATGCTCTATTTTGGTGCATTCATGCTCTGTTTTAGTGCATTCATGCTCTATTTTAGCGCATTCATGCTCTTTTTTAGTGCATACCTGCAACAATATAGAGCATAGGTTGTATCTTTTAGCACATCTGTGTTCCGAACCAGGGTAATTTTCTGACACTCAAAAATCAGTCATCTTAGTCTAGTCTTTTTCTATGCTTAGGGTTTGGATGTATGCAACTTTTTCCAAAAATCCCTAGAGAGGAAGATTAGAAATCCAAATAAATCTCACTTACAAGAAATTATTGAAAAAGAGGAAATTTTTATACCAATGTCGAAGGGTTTTCCTTGAACATAGAACCTTTATTCATCGATATCATGACTTTGTTAGAGGTTTCACTGATGATTATGTTGTAGAACCATTATACTCATGAGATTTCTTTCAAAGAAGAGCCCTTTCTCAAAGGCATAATCACAGTCAACGTATTCGTTCCTCTTACATACCCCAACCTGAAATTGTATACTCTACTCATCCTAATCAATTTCTGCAATAGATAACTCAAGGACATTAGGCATTTATCACAATCCTTATTTTTACAGAGCTATGTTCAGACCTCACAAAGTGAAAAATCATCTTTATTTTTGATCCTTGCTTTAATTCCCATAAACAGGATTATCATCCTTTCAATCGGGGAATCATGAGATAAAGATTAGAAATCTCATAATTCATAGAATCTTCATTCTATCCTAACTTTCATATCCATCAAAATTGCACTATTTCATTCTTTTGATCAAAGTTAGTAGAAATTTGGAAAAAGCTTATGCCTATTATCACAAGATCTTGAAAGCACATAGAAAGAGATGAAAGGAAAAGTACATTAAGAAAAATGGGTGATAATAGTGATAGGGAAGAGAATCCCTTTTATAATTCAAATATTGAAGAGATAACAGAAGAGAAGATCTAAGAAGCAGAGAAGGATCCCCAATTCCATACTCTTATGGAAAGAATTTTGGAATGAAACAGGGAAAGATATTTCCTTTCATTAGCTAATCAAGGAGCTAAGCTACCTGCTGATTTTGACACAAAAGGGATTAAAGAGAATCTTGAAAATCCTCCTAATGATTTTAGTTCCCTTAATCAACAGATAAAAGCATTACAAGGGAAAATAAAGGAAATCCAAGGGGGTAAAACAAAGAAGTATGTTTTGGATGATATATGTCCATATCCATTTGACAGGAGTCTTCAAATGACTCCTTTTCCAAAACATTGTGAAATCCCTAAATTTGATAGGTATAATGGGAAAACAGACCCCGTTGAACATGTAAGAGATTTTTGAAATATGAGCTTAGAATTTTCTCATTAAGATATCTACTAATGTGATTGTGTCCACGAAGTCTAGGTGGAAAATCCATGGAGTGGCTTTCAAAGATCACTCCCCCCATCAGAACATTTGAGGAGTTAATAAATAAATTTATATCACAATACTCCTACAACATCCAACACCAAATAATCATGCTTGATCTGTGTAAAGTGAAACAAAAGGTAGGAGAATCCTTCACCACATTTTTACAAAGGTGGAGAAGGGTGTTTTCTAGATACTATCATCTTATTCCTGAAACAGAAAAGATGTAGATCTTTATCGATAGTCTAAATCAAGAGATGAGTTATAGGCTAAACCTTCACTATCCCCAATCATTTGAAAAATTGATTGAAAACGTGATTACTATTGAAGGTGCCTTGGTCAAGCATGGATTCTTGAAACTCGATAAAGAAGGTCTAAATTCATACAACAACAACAACAACAACAATAGTAACGACAATGACAAGTCACGATTTTGGACTCAAAATAAAAATGTTGTGAATGAGGGGTAGTAGATGCTAACAATGTGAATGTGAAGCCTACCATTCTTAATGTATCAAGTGTCCAACGTAGCAATAATACTGGAAATTCTAGTACCCAAGGCAATTTTCCAATCAAGGGAATGTGAGCAATAATTGTGGAAATAATTTTGGCAATAATCAAAATTAAAATGCACCCAGATCTTCATATTTTTCAAATCAACGGAGTTTTACTCCCTTGGGCCAGTCTTTAGAGTCCATTATCAAAGAACTATTGAATCAAAATGCTATTGCATTTCCACCACAAAGAGATTATGAGCCTTGAGTTAAACCACCATCATGGAATGACACACTTTTTTGAGTATCATAGGTGTAAAGGTCATAAGACAAATAATTGCCAAGGGTTAAAGAATATTGTTCAGGATTTGATTGATAACCGTACCATCACGATTGAGGGACATAACCGTACCATCACGATTGAGGGACATAATGCCAATGATGACCATTATGAATTCAAGGATCCTCTCCCCAATTATTAAAAAGTGAAATATTTGGGTGACAAAGGAAAGAATATTAATCATGTCTATGACACCATTATCAATCATATTTACACGGACGATCAACAAATCAATGCTATCAGAATCAAAGGTAAGAAAGAATATCAAGAAGTCAATGCTATGACAAGGGGACATGCCAAAATCATTGTAAAAGGAAGCTCATCTAAAGCAGAAATTCCCCCTCCAAGTCAATACAATTTGGTCGATCAACTACGAAAAACATCAGCCCAAATTTCTATCTTGGAGCTATTAAAATTATCACCCGCACATAAGGACATTTTGGAAAAGGCACTTGTTGACACAACTATGTCTCCTGATATGGATATCAATAAATTTCAAGCCATGATGGGACACTTGTCCTCATCCACATGTTTATCCTTCACTGATAAGGATGACTCATCTATGACCCATCCACATAGTTCATCACTCTACCTAGAGGTTATGATTCACAAAGCCCAAATTAGACGTGTCCTAATAGATGGGGGAGCCAGACTAAACATTTGTACTTTGAAATTGGTCCTTGCTTTTGGATATTCAGAAGAATATATAGACCCACAAAGTAAAATTACAATCAAGGCATACGATGATGAGGAAAGAGCTTCCAAAGGCCTCATCATGTTACCAATGAGAGTGGGACCTGTTGTGAAGAATACCTTTTGTCAGGTTCTAGATCGGGAACTATCCTATAAAATACTTTTGGGTCGCCAATGGATCCATGAGATGCAAGTTGTTCCATCCATTTATCATCAATGCTTTAAGTTCCCGGATGATGGATAGGAAGTCACAATACCAGCTGATCACATTAGTAGCCAAACTTGTTCTAATCTAAGAGAAACTCAGGACACACTTGTCCCACATAATAGAGAGGCATTGGCCATCTCTACCTCCAAAAAAAATGAACAAGCAAGAAAATTGATAAGTAATTTTGGAAACAAGCTAAAGTTGAAAGATAATGGGGTGG
Source organism: Sequoiadendron giganteum (assembly GCA_007115665.2). Lineage (NCBI taxonomy): Eukaryota > Viridiplantae > Streptophyta > Pinopsida > Cupressales > Cupressaceae > Sequoiadendron > Sequoiadendron giganteum. The sequence goes on from CM021104.1 coordinate 21,540,194, forward strand.
GAGAATATTCCTTATGTCTCTCTAATCTACCTATATCTCCAAGATCCCATGGTCAACCATCAACATCCATACAATAGGCTACAACAACTTTAGCCTTAGCTTCAGTTCCCATCACCAAGTTTAATGGAGTATTTATCAAAAAAATGAAATGGAAGATAGAGCTATCTTTGATTGGCTCTATAAAGATGAAGAAGAATTAATAAAACATATTAAGTTACCCACAAAGCAATATGGAAAAGGTTATGCAATAATGGAACAAATGGGTTATGAAGGAAATGGCCCTATTGGAAAGAGAAAGGAGGGTATTTTTGAACATATCCAAATGAAAACAATGCACCTAAGGGATAAAAATGGGTTAGGATATGTTGAAGATACAAAGGAAGAAGTAATACAAATAATGTCCAATGAGGAGTTAGTTGAAACAATTCTCATCATTCAAGACAATAATTTTGACACTGACTCCAATGAATATGAATGGGACACCATTTTTTATGATAAATTCTGGAGGGATAAAAAGGTGGATGTCATACACAAATTCACACACACATGCGTAAAGGGAAAAGGTCAAGGCCTCTGCTTGATTATGTTCTACTAAGTGATCACGACTCAAGTGAGAATGATTCGATTCAAAGTGAGACATGTTATCCACAGGAGGATACCATCCTAGATCTTTCCCATAACGAAGTTAATAATACCATCATGACCCTAACCACCAGTGACCTTACTCATCCTAATGATCCATTTCCTTTGGTTCATCCCGAACTCATTGATTGGGAACAAATTGCACCAATTGATATCCCAACTTTTCCAAATGACGAAACCATCATAAAATTCCTTATTCATCCCAACCGGAAACACATTTGACTAGGGAATGACTAGATCAGAGTTTTCGATAGGAAAGTGCCAAGTTTTTTAGCTATGAAATAAATAACATAAAAGAAATATCTAATGGTGAAAACCTAACAAAGGCAGTATTAGATCAAGAAAAGAGAAAAATAAAAAGTGTATCCAATTGTGAAAACCTTTCAAAGGCACTAGAGGATGGTAAACTTGACACTCTTCCTGAGCACTATCAGGAAAGGTCTTCTATTCTAATAGAACCAACTGAGGCACTCAATATAGGTACTACAAAACAACCCAAAGTCTTGCAACTTGTTGTATCTCTAACAGAAGAGGAAATACTAGGGTTCATAGAATTTCTCAAGAACAATCAAGTCAGTTTTGCATGGTCCTACGTAGATATGCCTGGATTAGATCCAGATCTTATCATGCATCATCTATCTATCATGCCGAGGGCAAAACCTATGAAGCAGAAACTCATAAAAATGCATCCCCATGTTGCATTATTGGTTCAAGAGGAGTTAAAGAAACTTTTATACTTTGGATTCATTCGGTCTATCGACTATGCATAATGGATCTCTAATATCGTACCTATTTGAAAGCCAGATGGAAGAATCAAAATTTTGTACAGATTTCAAGGATTTGAACAAGGCCTGCCCAAAGGATGATTTCCCTCTGGCAAACATAGATATGATTGTTGATTTGACTATTGGACATGCGATGTACTCATTAATGGGTGGATTTTTTGGATACAACCAGATAAATATTGCACCCAAAGATCAAGATAAAACAACGTTCACATGTCCTTGGGGTACCTATTGCTGGAACGTAATGCCATTTGGGTTGAAAATGCAGGACCTACCTATCAACGTGCAATGACTACAAATTTTCATGATATGATGCATAGATTTATGGAGGGTTACGTAGATGATCTCCTCGCCAAATCTAACACTAGGGAAGGACACATAGCTATCTTATCTATTTTTTTTTAAAGAATGAAACAACTCAAAGTGTAACTTAATCCAAAGAACTGTGTCTTTGGAGTGAAATCTGGAAAGCTGTCAGGTTATATTGTATCAGAAAAGGGAATTGAGGTGAATCCAGCTAAGGTACAAGAAATTATTGATATTCCACCACCAAGGAACGTTAGTCAACTACATTCTTTGTAGGGACGTTTACAATCCATTAGAACATTCATTGTGCAATTGGTGGATAAAATTCTACCATTTACTCATCTCTTACACAAGAATGTTCCATTTAAATGGGAAGACAAATGTGAAGCAGATTTTGATCAGATAAAGCATTATCTAATGAATCCACCAGTTTTGATTCCACCAGTGCAAGGTGCACCACTCATATTGTATATTTCTGCCACAAAAGTGTCCCTAGGGGCATTATTAGCACAGGAAGACAATTCAAGAAAGGAGTGAGAAATATATTACATCAGTAGTACTTTGAAAAGTCATGAGATAAATTACAACTTCATTGAAAAATATTTCTTAGTAGTAGTGTTCACTTCTCAAAAGTTACGACACTACATGCTAGCTCATACAATAAAACTTGTGGCTAAGATTGATTCACTCAAATATCTTCTAAGTAAAGCAACCTTAACTGGCAGGTTGGCTAAATGGGTCATGATCCTGAATGAGTTTGAAATTCATTATATGGATCAAAAAGCTATAAGGGGACAAGTAATCATAGACTAGTTAGCAGAAGCACCAATGCCAGCAGAACACCCCATACACATTGATTTTCCTAATGCAGATTTATTCACAACAACTATTAAGAAGTCATGGGAACTCTAATTTGATGGTTCCTACACTCAACATTGTTCGGGGGCAGGGATTATTTTCATTACTCCTCAAGGACATACAATTCCAAAATATTATCAGCTAATGTTCCCTTGCATGAACATAGCTGAGTATGAGGCATTGTTAATTTGAATGAGAATTGCAGTAGACTGGAAAATCATAGATTTTCAAGTTTTTGGTGATTCACAACTTGTCATAAGTAAAATCAATGAAAAATATCACACTAAGGATGAAAATTTGATACCTTACAAAAGGATGGTGGATGATTTCAAGAAATACTTTGTTGATATCAAGTTCATACAAATTCCACATATTGATAATAAAGCAACAGATGCTATGGCTACAATCACATCTCTACTCCATTTGTCAGAGAATCAAGCACAGTACAATTTCCTGGTGGAACAATTGTTTTCTCCCACCTATGGAAGTCTAGAAACTCAAATCATTTGCCACTTAACCAGTTTTGATTCTCCCTTGTATGGCCAAATCTATACTTACCTAAAGGATACTATTTACCTTTAGACTTCTCTAGAAATCAGAAAAGGAATTTAATTCATCAATCCTCTCATTACACCTTAATTGCTAACATCTTATACCGAAATGGTCTGGATGGTACCCTCCTTATATGTCTCAAACTCGATGAATCAGAAAAGGCCTTACAAGAGGTACATTGTGGCATTTGTGGGAGACACTCAAGTGGAGTAACCTTAGCAAAGAAACTTGTTAGATTGGGTTACTATTGGCTGACCATGGAGAAGGAATCATTATTTTTTGTTGATAAATGTGCAAAATGTCAAATTCATGGGAATCTCATTCATGCTCCTACTCAAAAATAACAACCCTTCACCACAACATGGTCCTTCACTTAGTGGGGATTGGATCTGGTTGGGAAGATACACCCATCATCTTCAAATGGACACAATTTCATCATCACGACCACTGAGTATTTTATGAAGTGGATTGAAGTTGTTCCCCTAACAACTGTTACTGGTAAACAAATTTCTTCATTCATATTGAAACATATCATATGTAGATATGGAATTCCCAACTCCATTATCACAAACAATGGAAGACCTTTTAAAAATCAAGATGTTGATGAACTACGTGAAAGATTTTGCATCCAACACAAGTTCTCTACACCTTACTATCCACAAGGAAATGATCAAGCTGAAGCTTCAAACAAAACGATTCTTAATATTTTGAAGAAAATAGTGAATGAGGCAGGTTGTGATTGGCATGTCCAATTAAATCCAACATTATGGGCATATAGAACAATTATCCATACACCAACAGGTGCTACTCCCTATGCTTTGGTCTATGGAGCAGAAGCTATTCTACCACTAGAAGTTGAGATTCTCTCACTTTGAGTATTACTAAAGGGGCTAATGAATGACAAAGCCTACAAAGTATCAAGGTTGCAAGAGGTAGAACTGCTTGATGAACAACGTCAAACTGTAGTTATTCATTTAAAGGGATATCAACAAGTTATGTCCCATAGCTACAATCACAGAGTCAAACCAAGATCTTTTCAAGTGGGTGATTTGGTTCTCAAAGAAAACCCTCATAATTAGCAGGATCAGGAAAAGAAAGGCAAGTTTGAACCTAATTGGTTTGGCCCATTCATTATCATTGCAACATATGGATCGAGGGAATACTAGCTGTCAACATTAGAAGGGGGCCTGTTTGAAGATCCGACCAACAACATTCATCTGAAGAATTTTTATACTTGAAAAATATCAAAAACATTGTAAAAAGTCCTAAAAAAATACAAAAAAATGAAAAAGAATAAAAAATTGTTGCCTTGATGAAAACCTAGCAAACAAGCATCTTGGTAAAAACAAAAAAGTCATAAAATGAGGAAAAAGTGCAATAAAAATAAATGGTGAAAACCTGGAAAACAAGCATTGTTTGTGATTTTGTTTAGTTCTCTCATCTATTAGGATACATTCTACATACCCATCTTTCATCAGCATCACATACATGCCTGGCCATCACATCCGCATCATACATCCAAAAATCTCCTTGAAACAAAAAGGATTTCATCATGGCTTGATGATTGGGGTTATCCTTAGCAGTAGTTGTGTCTAGCAGGAGTCAGAGTATAAGGTCATTAGGGGGAAATTCACTTCTGGGAGAACCTTGACAGACAAACAACATGTGTCAAGAATCAAAATATCAGAAACAACAAACTTGTCCAATTAAATTGAGTTTACATGACTGTTTGAAAAAAAATTGAAACAAATTGGATGATCTTAATCTGAATAAAATGAATGAAAAACTTAAAGAATAAGTTGAATTGTTGTTTTGACATTTGATGACATCATATCTTTGGAGTGGTTCAATGATGTACTGAACTAGAATCACAAGGAAGGAGTATTATTTTTCTTTTCTTGTTGTCTATAAGCTAATCATTAGTATTGTGCAAATTTGTTGTGGGACATGGTATACAATGTATCATTGATGATATTTTGGAATTTCATAGGAAAATGGCTAAATTTTGTCTGTTTATGCAAACAATACTCAGGTCATTTTGGTTCAATTATACCTCCATGCTTGTACCAACTTGCTATATCAAACATCATGAAAGCAGTACTCAGGTCATCATTGGTGCTAATATCCCCTTTGATGCTTGTACTACCTTTCAACATATCAAAAGGCTCAATGATGAAAAAAACGTGCAACATTGGTTCATGGAATGACAAATAGGAGAATGGTTCATTACTAAATTCTAGGACTGCATGATTCATTTAGATTTTCATTTTGGGGGCTGTCTAAGTAGATTTTTGAATATTGACGAAATTCTCGTATATATTTTCAAACAACAATTGAGTACACTTGGAGATTTATTGCATCTCATTACATTCTCATTCATTGGATATCATTTCACCACGACTATTCATTTAGTTTATCATTGCATTTTCATTATTATCATTTCAATCTCATCTCGTTCATCATGATCATTATCCATCTTCAAATATCATATCATTCTCATGTGCATAATCATTCATAAAGTACATATCATTAATTGATCATTCATTTCACATCATATTGCATTACATTGATAAAAGATACATCCATTTCATTCATTTCACATCATCATTTTAGGTTATCATTTTGCATCATGTCATTATGTATTATTACATTATGCATCATTATCGTTATCATTACATTTCATCTTTCCATTATCACACCAATCCATATCATCATCATTATGATCATTATTCATTTTAGTTCATATATATACCATTTTCATATCATATGCGTGGCATTCATTAGTATATTCTATTAAATATTTATCTCATATTATATCATTTTTGCTTCATTTTCATCTCATCACATTACATCTCGTTTCATTATAACTTTTCATTTAGGTCATCATTATCATTTCATTTCATTTACATATTTCCATTCTCATATTCATTCATATCACTTTTTCATTTTTATCATTATTAGGTCTCATTCTTATTAATCATTTAGTTTACATCATATCATTTTCATATCATGTGCATATCGCTTTTAGAAAATGTCATCTCATTAAAATTATTACATCTTACATCTTGCATCCATTTCATTCATACATACATCATAAAAGAAAATTATTTAGATTGTATCATATATCATCATGTTAGAAATTATTTCATCATAGCACATCCTACATCATATCATCATTGCATCATCATACATTACATAAAATAAAAGAATCATTTACATTTCATTGCATCATCATCATAAAAATCATAAACATCATAACATATAGAAATAAACATGCATACATAATCATTCATCATAAATCATCAATGACACATGCATATCGAATCACCACTGTATATCATAAATCTCATCAAAATAAATGTCCACGTGTACAAGCATATCAAATTTTTCAACAAGATATATATAAAACACAATGAATAGAGGTATCAATAATTATCATTGAGGGGTGTCTGGTTGTGGGTCATGAATGTTGTTGCCTTTGGAGGTAGTCGGTCTCTATCGATCTTTGCTTCCTGAAGCCCTGATCTCTTGTCTAATAGGTTGTACCACACTCCTGGTAGCACTCCTGGTGTGATTGTGTGAGTGGGTCTGTGATCGAGTGCCTAACTACGTGTATGTTATCCTCTACTCAGGCTGCACTACTTCAAAATATCTCATCTGGTAGTACTATGTCTGTCGATTAATCTCTAGTCCCTCTACCACAACCTCTCCAATAAAGGTTCTCTCAACTGATTTGAGGAGTCTCTTTGCTACTCCCTCTACCTGAATGCATCACTCTCTGAAGCTATCTCATTCTATTGTGAGCTGGGCTATCTGTGGGTCAGGAAGTGGTGGTTGTGTTTCATGTGCCTATAACTGATTGATGGTAGCCTGATCCTATGCTAGGTGGCTCCGAAGAGTCTAAATATCTTCTTGCAAGGTATCCATTTGTCCCTATGAAGGAGCCTTGATAGTGATCCGTGGAGCCGAAGTACTCGGCTAGTCCAGCACTCTGGCTGTGCGAGGTCTCATCCTGAATGGGACGTTGAAAAATAATCTTTTTCCACTACCCACCACCTCCATCATCCCTATCATCACCACTATCCTCTGAGCTATCTGACTCTTCCTCCTCATCATCTACCTCCATCGCTACCCCACCTATATCCTCGGCCTATGGTTGTTCTGCCTATGCCTGAACCTGTGGCTAACCCGCCTTTTCCTATGCCTATGGTTGTCATCGTGCTCGTCATATAACTGGCCCACCTAACAGTGGGGTAGGCTCATGTGGGCTGGTAAACCTCAAAAAGGGATGTGCATAAAAATAGGCAGCATAATCATCTATCATATGTGCATCTGTAACCTCAAGATGAATAGCCCAAAAATCTGGCTGCAAATCCAACTACTCATCTCTGGCTGCCTCAAAAGTGATAAATGGACCCCAATCTAGCACATCCTCCTGGCACCTGGCATAGTGTGCCACACCTTGCGACATCATCTATACTTGACCATACTGCCTAAGTACTCACATAACAAGAAAATCCTTAATGATGAACGGAGTTTGGCCAATCATGAACCTGGCTATCCCGCAGTAAGGAAGCTCTATGTCGTCCTCATCCCAAGCCTCACAGTCAAGATATAGTCTCTTGATGACAGTATCCATATCATCCAGTTCCCTCCACCAGTGCTCTAACTTTCCCAACATTGGCTGGACAAGGGGACCTATGTAAGAATATACATAAGGGTGGCCTAGCGAGCGATCTCTCTGAGCAATGGGGCAAGTAATAGCAAAGTGCTCCCATGCCCAAATCTATAAAAGAGTAACTCCTACTAAGAGACTCTTCCCATCTGTGTACACCACCTGATGAAGATCATGGTATAAATGGGAAATAATGTATGATCCCCATGAATATCTTGTCTGATTAAGAAGCATGTCCTCCAGAATCTGACCCCAACCGACAAATAGTCCCCTTGAGCTGTGATCTGGACAAAGGAATCCACCGATGAAACCTACTAAAACTGACGGAAATGGGGTATAACTGATAGGGAGGTTTGGAGGAATCACTTCATGATCCCTGCTCTAGGTCTTACTTAGTAGACCCCTATGGTGTCACACTCCACCACCTTGACCTATAGGACCTATTTCTTTTTTATGTTCCCCTAGTTCACCTTGCCAACCCAACTACCATGTCAAATCCCACCTACCAAGCCAACCTTGGTGCAATGCTTCAACTCTTCCTTAGCCCTTAATCCACCCTAAAGGCTAACATACCACAAGAACTAAAATTTAGCTTTACACGGATGTGGAGATGTTTCCAATAGCTTCAATGCATCCTCCTAGGATTCTTGAGGGTCCACCAAGCTCCATTTACAAGTCGCTTCCACCAAACCCTCATTTAGGGTTAAAAAGGCTACTAGCCTAGGAGCCCCAATTAGGTCTCCATCTCTGAGAAATCAGGCTTGTTCTTCTAAGTTCTCCAAAGAACACCCCAATCTTTGTTTGAGGTTCTTAGTGCCTATGCCCACCTCTCAATGATTTTTGGGATCTTAAGCCTCCACTACCCATACAGTTCCCCAAACTATAAATGAGCAAGAACTTAGGTTATTGTAGGTCTTTCCTGGCTTCTCTATAGACTGTTAAGAATTCCTCTCACCAAACAGGTTGATGGAGCTTCTTCCTCCATGCTATGCCTTGGCAAGGCTCATACCTGCCCTCTCCACATCGTGATTTTCCAGGAGATGGACACTCTTGCAAGTCAACTGCTCTGCACTTCTTATCTTTCCTAGCCGGACACTGTTAGGCTTGCCTAGGAGAAGACTTCCACAGTGATACCTTGACTTCTAAAGACTCCTAATCCTACCTTATTTAAAGTCATGGAGCCTAGTCACAATTCCCAAAGGCCCATACACTATGTACAGTGGGAATGTGATCTAAACTTCCATTCTTCCTAGACTACCTGTCAGAACAACAACTAAAAGAAACAAACTAACTACAAAAGGATGCTTGAAACAAAAAAACTAACTATCTACTATTCCACACAATGCTTGAAAGAAAATTGCACTACATCCTACACAACTCACAGTGCCATGATCACTCCTTTAACACACAAATTCAAAACAAAACCCATAAAATTACACAAACTTATCACTATCTTCTCTTGTATTCATAAATTTTCAATTATGCAAAAGCTTCCAACCTTGCTTCCAGGTCTAGGCACACCCTATATAGGTCAAAAAAAATAGTTATACCTCCCCTTGGTCGGATATTGCAATTACCTTGTGGCAAAGTTGCAAAATGCATCATTTTTCAACTTTTTCCAATTTCTAGTAAACTTAGTAAATGAGTTTCTAAACTCATCCACCCTTCCTCAATTACTATCCTAGAGATCAAACATGTTCCTAAGCTATCTCATTCTTCTCACCTACTCTATGGTCAACATGACCTTCATAGAAAACATACCAAAAACAAGAATCAAAACTAGATTGCCTAGTGTTTCCTAGGTGCTCCTGCACCATTCTCCCCCCCTCTACACAAACAACAAGGAATGTGAGGAGAGATCAGTGATACATCAATGCCCTGCTTCTTGAACTAAGCTTCATCCACCCATGTAGCCTCAGATTCATGTTTGTTCTTCCATTTGATAAGATGCTCCATGTACACCCTATGCCTTTTAGACTTCTTCACTCTTGACTCCAAGATCCTCTCTGCTTGTTGCTTGTCTTGAGTAGGTAAGGCTATGTTGCTCACATCCTTGAAGATATCCCTACTGTTCTGATCCATGTCAGTGACTGTTCCCTTATATCTTATCAGATCAGCTACATTGAACACTGGTGAAATGCCCAAATCTGTAGGTAGCTCCACCTTGTAGGCATTCTTTCCATATTTGGCTAAGACCTTACATGGTGCCACTCTATTCATCTGCAACTTGGTTGATGTTCCCTTCTACAACCTAGATTTGTTGAGGTGGACCATAACATAGTCCCCTACTGTAAATTGTAGATATTTTCTAGACATATCCACCTTATCTTTCAACTTTTGAGTAGCCTCGATGACTGTCTTCTTCACCTACTCCTGAATCTCCTTCATGGTCTGAGAGAAATCCTCTACATGTCCACTCTTATGCTCCATAGCTCCTAGATCCCTGAGCTCACACACACCTCTTGGATGCATTCCATACACTATTTCAAAAGGACTCTTCCCTGTGGTCCGGTTTACACTGTCATTGTAGGCATATTCAGCCTATGATATGACCAAGTCCCATGTCTATCCATAATCCTTGGTTAGGCATCTTAGAAGGTTACCTAACACCCTATTAACCAACTCTATTTGTACATCGGTCTGAGGATGGTAAGCTGATCCAAAAGACAGGTTGGTACCTAATCTACTCCATAGAGTCTTCCAAAAATGACTCATGAACTTCACATCCCTGTCTGAAACAATGCTCAAATGCAATCCATGAATCCTGACAATTTCTTTGAAGAAAAGGTGGGCAATATAGCTAGCATCATGAGTGGTCTTGCTAGGGATAAAGTGACTCATCTTGCTAAATCTATCCACCACCACATAGACACTATCAAACCCTATCTTAGTCTTAGGGATTCCTACCACAAAGTCCATGCTAACACACTCCCATGGTCTGTTAGGAATGGGTAGGGGTTGATATAAACCTACATTAATATCTCCTCCCTTGGCTTTCATACATACTACACATTGCTCCACATACCTCCTAACATCCCTTGATAGCTTTGGCCAATAGTAGAACCTTTGCACTAGTTCCATTGTCTTGTTGATACCAAAATGTCCACTAAGACTACCATTGTGGTTCTCCTGGATGAGATTCTCTCTCATTGATCCTCTTGGAACACATAATTGATTCCCCTTGAATAAAAATCCACTTTTCAATGTATACTCTGAGTATTGACTATGGAAATGATTCTCAAAGTCAAAACATACCTTGTAGGCCTCCGAGAAGTCTCCATTTTCCTTGTAGAGATCCCTGAAACTCTCTATTCCAATGCTCTTGATTTGTATCTCTTTTACCAGTCAACAATCTCCTGCTTAGTGCATCTGCTACATTTTTCAACTATCTCTTCTTGTGCTTGATGGTGAAATTAAAAGCTTGGATGTATTCCATCCATTTCAAATGTCTATTGCTCAACTTCTCTTGAGTGTTGATATAGCTAAGTGCCTGATTGTCAGTAAAGACTACAAACTCTTTGGGTAGAAGGTAATGCCTCCACTTTCTAAGTGACTGGACAAAAGCATAAAGTTCTAGGTCATAGGTAGAATAATTCTTCTTATCTTCATTGAGCTTTTCACTAAAGAAAGATATAGGCCCGCCTTCTTGACTTAGTACTCCTCCTACTGCAACTCCACTGGCATCACATTCCATAGTAAACAACTTATCAAAACTAGGTAATAAAAGAATAGGTTGAGTTTCCACTTCTTGTTTTAGTTTCTCTAAACCTTTCTTAGCTTCTTGAGTCCACTTAAACTTAGTCTTTAAGCCACCTTTGATTGTATCAAGGACTGGTGCACATATGCCACTAAAGTTCCTTATGAATTTCCTATAAAATTGAGCCAATCCATGAAAACTTCTTACCTCTGTCCCTGTGGTTGGTGTAGGCCAATTTAGGATAGCTTCCACCTTGCTTGGATCCATCTTCAATGATCCTTGGGATACTACAAACCCCAAATACACAAGATCTTGTCTGAAGAACTCACATTTCTCTAGGTTGATGGCTAAATTCTCTTCTTGCAATCTTCTAAGAACCAACTCCACATGCTTTAGATGTTCTTTTGTTGTCTTGCTAAAGATGAGTATATCATCAAGATATACCACCACAAATATCCCTCTAAAGTCTTTGAGCACTTCATTCATGAGCGTCATGAATGTGCTAGGGGCATTAGAGAGGCCAAATGGCATAACTCTCCATTCATACAACCCATCAGTTGTCTTGAATGTTGTCTTCCACTCATCTCCATCCTTGATTCTAATATGATAGTATCCACTCTTGAGATCCAACTTGGTAAAGTACTAAGCTCCTCCAAGACAATCCATCAAGTCCTCAATCCTCGGAATAGGGAACCTATACCTGATTGTGATTCTATTTATAGTTATAGAATCAATGCATAATCTCCACTTGCCTCCTTTTTTGGTTGCTAATACCATTGGTACTGCACATGGGCTGATGCTCTTCCTAATTAATCCTTGATCCAACAACTCCTGCACTTATCTAGCTACCTCTAGATTCTGATCTGGTGTAAGCTTATAAGCTTCTTTGTTTGGCAATGAGGCTCCTGGTATGAAGTCAATCTGATGACTAATGGCTCACTTTGGAGGTAAGGTTACTAGTGTCCCATCACTAACTATATCCTTGAACTGTTCTAACAACTTTTGGACTGCTTCTGGTATGACTGTTTTCTTAGCCTTGTCTTCTTCTTTGGGTTGCATCATAACCACATATCCTTCACCTCCTTGTTGTAGGTTGTTAATAAACTCTTTACCACTGCTCAATAAGACACCAGGTGTCTTTGACTGTCCTTCTTCCTCATCTGACAGTGACTGCAATTTGAATGTCTTTCCATCCTTATTGAATGAGATAGTATTTTCCTTTCCATCATAGATGGAACCTCTATCATACTACCATGGTCTGCCCAATAGAAGATGGCATGCATCCATGGGTAACACATCACATAACAACTTATCTTTGTAACCTCCAATGGAGAACTCCACCATTGTTTGTTCATTGACAAGAACACTCTGCCCTTTGTTGAACCATGTCACCTTGTAAGGGTTAGTGTGGAGTACCTTCTCCAATTTCAATTTCCTTATTACCTCTTCTGAGATTATTTTATCATTAGAACCTGAGTCCACTATAACCTTACACACCTTTCCAAGGATTTTGCACCTTACTCTGAATAAGGCTCTCCTTTGCTTTGGCTCTTCCTTGACTGGTTGTCTGATCAAAAATCTTCTGAACATCATATTCTCCCACATTTTTGATTCAATGTGACTGAGCTCTAGTGATTTGGTACTCATGGTGTCCTCTTGAGTATATGCCACTCTCTTCTCAGTATTTGATGAAGATTCTTTCTCTGGGCACCTATAAGCTAGATGTCCTACTTGACCATAATGATAACACTTCATATTAGCAAAGTATGAGTTGCTTCTGCCTACTCCTCTTCCTCTATTTGATCCTCCTTAAGATCCTCTACCTCTTATGCAACCTCCTCTAGCAAGTGTTTCACTTCCATGCTCTGTGAGTTTAGACTCTCCTTGGTTTCTTTGTTCAGTTCCTGTACCTTGGTAGCCACCTCTATGTCCTCTTTGATCTCTACCTTTGCCTCTACTCTTAGAAGCCTAGTCTTGTTTTCTCTTGCTTCTTTCATCAATCTTAATAGCCAATTGGTAACATTGGTGTACTATCTTGGGACTTATAAGATTCATCTCCTCTTGAATGTTCCACTTCAAGCCGTTAAGATACCTAGCCACCTTGAGACTTTCATCTTTTGAAACATTAGACCTCATACAAATTTTTTGAAACTCCTTTGTGTAAGTGTTCACATCTTGGTCTCTTTGTCTCAAGCTTTGTCTCTTCTTATGTAACTGCAACTCATAATCATCTGGCATGTATGCTTCTCTCACTTTTGCAACCATACCCTTCCAAGTTGAAATAGGGTTCTTTCCTTCTTTTTCCTTCTTTGTCTGAATGAATTTCCACCATGTCAAGGCAGATCCTCATAATGTAGACTTGGCCACCTTCACCTTCTGTGCTTCAGTGAATCCATCACACTCAAAATGGTTTTCCATACCCTCTATCCAATCCATGACTAGATCAGCTTCCAATTTTCCACTAAACAATGGTATGCCTTCAAGTGTGTTCCCACTCAAAGCTTTCAATGCTTTCAAGAAAGGTTCTTCTTGTAGAATAGGGTCAGGTTCAGGGATCTTGTCTTCCTCTGCAACCTCTTCACTCTTTGTTACCCAGCCTTCCAATCTATCACTGACCTCATCAACCTTGATTTGCACATTACTCAATGTCTCCTAAAGTTGGGGTAATTTTTCCCTCAGTCTCCTGTTGTCTTCCTCTTGATCTTTGACCTTCTTGTCCAACTCAATATTTGTCACCATGGTTGTAGAACCACTAGATTCAAGATCTAACATACAAGATTCTATCCCAAATCTTTTGTTGCTCTGATACCAATCTGATAGGGATGGTTGGAGGAATCACTTCATGATTCTTGCTCTAGGTCTTACTTAGTAGACCCCTATGGTGTCACACTCCACCACCTTGACCTATAGGACCTATTTCTTGTTTAGGTTCCCCTGGTTCACCTTGCCAACCCAACTACCATGTCAAATCCCACCTACCAAGCCAACCTTGGTGCAATGCTTCAACTCTTCCTTAGCCCTTAATCCACCCTAAAGGCTAACATACCACAAGAACTAAAACTTAGCTTTGCAGGGGTGTGGAGATGTTTCCAATAGCTTCAATCCATCCTCCTAGGGTTCTTGAGGGTCCACCAAGCTCCATTTACAAGTCGCTTCCGCCAAACCCTCATTTAGGGTTAAAAAGGCTACTAGCCTAGGAGCCCCAATTAGATTTCCATCTCTGAGAAATCAGGCTTGTTCTTCTAAGTTCTCCAAAGAACACCCCAATCTTTGTTTGAGGTTCTTAGTGCCTATTCCCACCTCTCAATGATTTTTGGGATCTTAAGCCGCCACTGCTCGTACAGTTCCCCAAACTGGAAATGAGCAAGAACTTAGGTTATTGTAGGTCTTTCCTAGCTTCTCTATAGACTGTTAAGAATTACTCTCACCAAACGGGTTGATGGAGCTTCTTCCTCCATGCTATGCCTTGGCAAGGCTCATACCTTCCCTCTCCACACCGTGATTTTCCAGGAGATGGACACCCCTGCAAGTCAAGTGCTCTGCACTTCTTGTCTTTCCTAGTCAGACACTGTCCAACTCACCTAGGAGAAGACTTCCACAGTGATACCCTGACTTCTAAAGACTCCTAATCCTACCTTATTTATAGTCATGGAGCCTAGTCACAATTCCCAAAGGCCCGTACACTATGTACAATGGGAATGTGATCTAAACTTCCATTCTTCCTAGATTGCCTATCAAAACAACAACTAAAAGAAAAAAACTAACTATCTACTATTCCACACAATGCTTGAAAGAAAATTGCAATACATCCTACACAGCTCACAGTGCCATGATCACTCCTTTAACACACAAATTCAAAACAAAACCCAGAAAATTACACAAACTTATCACTATCTTCTCTTGTATTCATAAATTTTCAATTATGCAAAAGCTTCCAACCTTGCTTCAAGGTCGAGGCACACCCTATATAGGTAAAATAAAATATTTATACCTCCCCTTGGTTGGACATTGCAGTTACCTTGTGGAAAAGTTGCAAAATGCATCATTTTTCAACTTTTGCCAATTTCTAGTAAACTTAGTAAATGAGTTTCTAAACTCATCCAACCTTCCTCAATTACTATCCTAAAGATCAAACATGTTCCTAAACTATCTCATTACCTACTCTATGGTCAACATGACCTTCATGGAAAAAATACCAAAAACAAGAATCAAAACTAGATTGCCTAGTGTTTCCTAGGTGCTCCTGCACCAATAACTCTCTACCATATCTCTCCATTCAATATCATATCTGCCTGCATGAGGATCCTGAAACACTCTCTGCAAGGCATCTATCCCCCCAATCTCCTTGTGATCATGGATCACAAACTCACCAACTACTGGGATGCCTAAAATCCTGTACACATCCTCAGGTGTAATAGTAATCTCTCCAGTCGGCATGTGAAAGGTATTATTCTCACTATGCCATCTCTCAAATAATGCAGTCAACAATGCCCTATTGACCCTATACTGTGGGATCCTAAGTAGAGACCCCAACCCACATCTCACAATAACCTCTATCTCTGCCTGAGATAGTGTGGGAATAATGTCCCATGTCTAGGGAAATTGCTCTCTAATCTGGAGGATATTAAAATCCTCCTATAAAATAAAAATCACATTAATCAACAAGGAATCAAGAAAGCATCAAGCAAATGATGTTACATCAACTGAAGCAAATCAATATCAACTCAATCATTACTATTTGTCTTTCAATCAAGAAACAAAATTTATCAACATTTCTACTATTTGTCTTTCAATCACGAAGGCAAATTTCTCACGTCTATCTTTGCTATTTGTTCTTCAAGCAAGAAGGAAAATTTATCATTTTCTACTATTTTTTTTTCATTCACACATGGAAACAAATTTAATAGTCAATCGACTCAACATCTATAAATACTATTTTTCTTTCAATCAGGAAAGAAAATTTATCAGACTTATTATTATTTGATCTTCAAGCACGAAGAGAAATTTATCAAATCAGGCTAATCTATCCTTGATGTTATTCATAAAATTAGTTGGCTAATCTAGCAACAATCATCAAGCACATATCAAAACAGAGGTTCAATGCATTATTCCATCAAAGTGCTACTCTATCAATTCTATACACTACTCAATTCTATCTATGCACTATTTGAACAAGGGATACACTATTCTACCAGGTCTGGTGTGCCATTTTGACCAATGTGCTAATCTACACATGAATGCACTAATCTATCCAATAATGCGCTAATTCAAGATCCTATGCGCTAAATCAGAAAATATCTATGTAGGAATCAATGCGCTAAACTACTCATCTATGTGCTAAAATACAGACTCGTGTGCACTAAAGTTCAAACCTATGCGCTAAAGCAGAACTGTGAAAAATCTTAAAAATTCAAAAAAAACTAAAAATCTTCAAAATACAATTTCAAATAAATGGCAAAGGATCAAATCATCTTACCGGAGGTCCATACGCAACTGGTCTTTGATATCGATGGGCCCACTCAAACCATTTGTGCTCGTGATGGATTGACATTGCGAAAATCACTCTCAGAGCTCTGAAAATACAAATGGCTATTGTTCAAATGACAATGAATTTTCACTTTTTCAACCTTTTAAGGGGGTAAAAATGGGAAATCATTATTATTTTTACTATGCAACATGCTATTTCGAGAGATAAATTGAAATTTCTCTCCAAAAATCATCTTAATTCTTTCAATCAATCATCATAATCATCATAATCACATTATTTATCTCTCAAGGGGGCATATAGCATCATCAGTAAATTTTGAAAATTAGGGGCAAATTTTTGAAATCTGAATTTTTCTTTGAAGCAATGCATAAAACACATCACTTCAAAGAGGGGCAAAATGTACACATCTAAAAATGGTCACGGTTAATCAAACCTGTTAAATAATTAAATATGAATTATTTAATTAATATTCTTAAGTCATCTACATGTAAATAAATTTAATTATTTATTTATATCGTTCATTTTTCTAATTCTTCCAGTTTAATTAAATAAATAAGTTTATTTAATTATTGCTATTTTCCTCTTAGTTAAATTAAATAAATTTCATAATTTATTTATTTAATTATCATTTTATTTCTAAAGTTTGAATGTTTAAATTCAAATTATGGAATACTAATCTAATTTATCCAACACCTCACATAATTAAATATTGTAAATATTTAATTACATACCTTTTTCACCTCTCACATAATTAAATAATAATTATTTAATTATGGAGATTTCCAGAATACATGTCACATATAATTAAATAAATTTATTTATTTAATTAGGATTTATCCTCAACTTTCAACTAACTTTTTCAATTAATGAAAAGATAAAGAGCATGTTTGTCTCATTTTTTGAATGAAGATAGTTTCGTGGGTTGAAAACATTCTCCATCTATCTTTCAACCTTCCATCTTTCTCTCAACTTCCAGAATCTCACACCGTTCATCTTGATAGGTTTAAACTCAACTGTTGATCTTTGCCAACTAGATTCTTGCCTTTCAAAAATATATAAATACAACCATTTGGAGCGTAGATTTCATCCTATATTTTATGCGTAATTATTATAGTTGCATTCAAATCATCATATCAACATTTTAGCAATATCATAAGCATTTTAAGTTCATAAGCATAGTTTTAAATCATTAGCAATAAACATGTATTTTACATCAATCTTGTTCTCCTAAGTTGTCATTCTACAAGCTTCTACTTAAACCAACTGAGAGCTAGTACCTTGAATTGAATCCTTGGAGATAAAGAACAATGGGATGAATTTGAAGAAGTTGTTATTTAGAGTTTGCATTTGTATTTTCTAAATTAGTTTCTTTCAATCTAATGTTTAATTTGTGTGTTAGTTTACTTTCTAATTAGACCCCATATTCTAACAACACAACTACAATGATTTTTTAGTTAAATATGGAAAGCTCGAACAACATAATATCCAGTTACAAACAAAGGTTGCATTATTAGAGGAGAAGTTGCAAAATTTGGAACCACAAAAGCATGAGCAGGTTAGTGTTGATTCCCCTACCACTTCGCAAGAAGCTGGACCACCCAAATTTGCCACTAAAATAAGTTCCTCATGGACAATTATGCAATATAACATGGGAAGTGTACCCATTTCAATAATAGAACCTAGTACATCATAAATGCCACAAGCTAAGGGAGATATCAACTAGGAGGAGTTACTCAAGCAACTAGTTTACTATAAAGAAAATGTGATAATCGTGATAAGGAGCTTTTAAAAAATAATATGGAGATTTTCACTACAATATTAGAGCATTTAAATAAAGGGGTGAATAATAGATTGAATAACATTCATAATAACTATTCATCCATGGTGGTTGCTATGAATAATTTTGACAATGACAGGGAAAGAGCTATTCCACTTATGGAAAGATGAATCCCTAGGATTAAGGAACTAAGATTGATGTCAATTGGAGCTAAGTAGGATGATAACCCCCCTCAGAAGTTCAACCTCACTCATAATCTTGGAGGTAAAATTGAAGGGTATAGGGGAAATTTTCAACCTCTGGAAATCAAGGTAAGGGATTGTTGATGGTGTTTTCTGCAGCAAGAGGTTGGTATCTACATTATCTTGTGCCAATGCATATTTTAACCAATCAACCAACCTTAGTGCATCCCCTCCAGTGGATAATATGCTTTTGATGGCCTCATCTCCCTTAGCTTGGACACCCTGCAACCAGGTAACCATAGCATGTGAAGTACCTTTCATCTTTTCCAATTCAGAAATTGTCTCTTGGGGTTGGAATCATGTAGTAGAAGAGGAGGATAAAGAAAATGTGATAATCGTGATAAGGAGCTTTTAAAAAATAATATGGATATTTTCACTACAATATTAGAGCATTTAAATAAAGGGGTGAATAATAGATTGAATAACATTCATAATAACTATTCATCCATGGTGGTTGCTATGAATAATTTTGACAATGACAGGGAAAGAGCTATTCCACTTATGGAAAGATGAATCCCTAGGATTAAGGAACTAAGATTGATGTCAATTGGAGCTAAGCAGGATGATAACCCCCCTCAGAAGTTCAACCTCACTCATAATCTTGGAGGTAAAATTGAAGGGTATAGGGGAAATTTTCAACCTCTGGAAATCAAGGTAAGGGATTGTTGATGGTGTTTTCTGCAGCAAGAGGTTGGTATCTACATTATCTTGTGCCAATGCAGATTTTAACCAATCAACCAACCTTAGTGCATCCCCTCCAGTGGATAATATGCTTTTGATGGCCTCATATCCCTTAGCTTGGACACCCTGCAACCAGGTAACCATAGCATGTGAAGTACCTTTCATCTTTTCCAATTCAGAAATTGTCTCTTGGGGTAGGAATCCTGCAGTAGAAGAGGAGGAGCTAATAGCTTGCAAAGGTCTCATCAAATCCTACAAGTATTTTTTTAGTTTTTCATTCTCCTTCTCTAGCTCATGTCTGGTTTGCACCGCCTTCTTCAATCTCCCCACAATAACTACACTGGAACCCTCATACTCTTCAATGTCCTGCTCAACAGTAGCATGTCCTAAATCAATAGTCTGCACATTATAGTCCTGAGAAGTCACATTATCTATATCTTTGTTTGGAGTAGGGGTAGCAATATGGGCTACCCGATTACCTGACTTATCCCTCTCAATCTGGGATACAATCCTTTCCTTCTTCTTTGTTTTTTCCTTCTCCACATTAGCCATAAGGGCATCCCAATTAGGAGGAGCATCCTCCACTACTATCATTTTACTTGTCAATTCCCTCTCAAGCCAATCTGGAATGGAGGACCCAATAGGGATAGTATCTGGTTCATCTTGTTCCTTCTCTACCTAGTAAACAGTTGCATCCTTTTCAGTAGTTGGAATTTTAGGGACTTCCACAGTTGGATTCTCTTCCTGTTGTACATGCTCTTCCATGACTACATGCACTGGCGAAGGAGCTCTAGCGGGTATTTCTTCCTCCTTTTGAGGTGACTTGTCCATTTGTTCTCTTGCAGGAGAGTCTGCATATGCCACCAAGGGAGATTGAACCACTTTATCAATTTCTGCCACTACCTTAAAGAGGTTTCCTTCTTGGAACTCTTCCTCGCCCAGAGTCTCAAGACCTTCATCTTTTTTTGGTTCTTCCTATTGGTCACCAGCATCCTAAGAAATAGAAACACCCACCTACTTAATGACAAGAATACTGATTGAAACCTTTTCCATTGATGCAGTGTCTTTCAAGGAAGGAGTCCTGGATCTCCTCATGTAAACCTAGGTCTTTTCCCCTAAACTTTTAACCTCTACCACCAGTGGTTCAATTTCCTTGTCAACCTTAGGAGCCTCTTCCCCTCTCTGTGACAATCTTATGATTCTTCTCCTCTTTTCCACCGATGGAGCACTTTCAACTTCTCCTTCCTCCTGACCTTTCTCAACTTCCTTTTTAGAGGCATGTTTCCTCTTCTTGGCAACAGTCTTCCTCTGTTTGACCACCTCTACAACCTTTTCAGCCTGTGTCTCCCTTACCTAAATTCTGAAAGGAGAGTCCACCTTCTCCTTACCCTTTTGTTTGGGTTCAATTGAGGCCTCAGAAGTAGAATGAGACTCCAAGTCTCCCATCAGCTCATAGGTGCATGGAACACATTCGCTCTCTAGCTCCAGCATCTTGTGTTTCACCCACATTTTGGTGTATTTAATCACTAGCGCCATAACCTGATCTAAGTCAATCTTTTCCTCCTCCAACCAGTCAACTTCTCCCACTGGTTTGTCTTTCACTGCCTCATATACATGACCCTGGATCACATTTCCATCTTCCTCAATATGATCCAGGATGGCCTTTACATTATACAGTCTTACCAAATCCACTGGTAGTCTGGAAAACCTCTTCTTCCTTACCTCAAATTCGTCAGCAAGGTTAATCCAGTAATCCTCAATATGAGGCTTATGGCTATAATCTTTTTAGGCCTTCTTCTGGGCCCCGCCAGTAACATCGAACCTTGATCTCTTGGAATGAAAAGAGAGCCCAAGAGTACCCATCTCCTCCTTTGAAGCATGAGCAGACTGAATGGAGGCACAAACTTCACCCATTCCTATCTTCAAAAGGAAATCATTCCCAAAACCTATCTTGTGCATTTCTCCCTTTACTACATTGTCAAAGTCACAAATTTTCCTAGTGACTTCCAACAACACAACATGATTAGTGGGATATCTAGGGAGTCGGTAAGGAGCCCTCTGAAAACCATCAACCCTAATAAATGAGAAGGTTGGGAACTAAATAAACCAAGCTCCATACCTCCCTATCAATTCTTTTTCCTTGTCTGAGATTCTTACATGCTCTGCACCTTGGAGCAATCTGATAATATACATTGTGAAGGCATCGTTTGGTCTCTTTAGCTTCCACCAGTTAGGTGCAACTATGGATACACTTCGTAGATAGCATCCTGCCTAAAGATGTCTCTAGTGTTCAATCCCTTATACGGACGAAGTCTTGCCAATGAGTACACTAGGTAGGAAGTCATAGTAAAATTATTGGTTTGTAAGACACTGCATAACTGCTCATGAATCACCGCACTAATGGCACCTGCCCAATGATAGTCGAATCCTTGCTCCATTCTAGCAATCACATGGAACATCCAAGTCTCAAAGATCCCCGCACTCCTCAATCCTACCAACCTACTGAGAAGGGTGATCACATTATAGTACTTCCTTTTGAACTTAAGCCTGAATAGTTGCTTAGGCAACTTAGAGAAATGGGATTTAGGCTTCTCTAGCCAAGAGTTAATCACCTGCTGAGACTTAACTATGTTTTCCTCATAATATTTCTTAGCCCCATCCTTGTCAAAGGCTACCACATGGGATTTTTTAGGCATGTCAAAGGTTGCAGCAATGGATATCAGACTGAATCTTGCAAGAATCCTACCCTGAGGGCCAATAATTCTCTATGTAACCCTATCATAATTCCTGGCACACTCTAGCACCAGCTCATAACACTACACCGCAGAAGGAAAACCTACCACATGAACCAATCCAAAGTCCACCATTCTTTTTTCCAACAGAGGAGGGTTCGGTGCTGACATTTCAGCTTTGAATTCCTCATACTCCCACATGCCAACGTTTGTGTTCGTGATTCCTGACCAAATTGAGGTCAGCTTACTCTCAGGAATTCTACTCCTTATATCCAACTTTACCTTCTCTGCACTAAGATCCATTACCTTTCCCTTTCCTCGTCCTGCAAAGACATAAAGGTAACATACAATTAGATCCAAAAGAAGCAATAAGTGCAGAAAGTCATTACCTCAAAGTTTGAGATTTAGCCCCCCCTCATGGATTCTGCACTGGGATGGATTTTTGGGAAAATCCGGACCAGGCGGATTCCAGCGAACCAAACATACAAAATCCCATAATATCATTAAAAATCACTAAATAACCAAGGGAAGTCATTATAGACACTTAGCATAAGCTCCTCAAATCACTCAAATAATTTAACAAGAAACCCATCATCTATAACCATCAAATTTAACATTTCCCAAAAACACCCGAAAGAATCCGCCCGCGACAGATTTTGGAGAGATCAACAATAGTTATAACTAACTCGGGAAAAATGAAGGGACATGGACTATCTGGGAAAATCCGGATGGAACGGCTTTTGGTGAACTCCAGATATAATAGTAGCAAAGCTCAAAATCGGTAAAACAATTCGACCACGGACTTCGAGAAAATCTGGATGGAACGGATTTTGGCGAAACCAAATGAAATCCGGTAAAAGGTGACAAAAGAGGAAGAGATAGAAAAATCGAGAAAATCCAAGGGAGGCAGAATTCCGTAAAGACCTCAAAAACCCAAACTTGTCTACATCTTTGATACTTTCATCAAATCAATTCAAATTACTCCGGAGCCAAGCCAGAACTTCGAAACCAACCTAACCTAGGACTCTGAGAAATAAAATGTGAACTAAGGACACTCTTCACGGGAATTTAAAGAAGAAGCGGCCATGCCCTAGGTTGAAAACCCAAATATCCACCATGAAAGCAAAAATGACTCGCTAATACTTAAATGGAGAATATGAACACATCAAGCCCATGCTTAAATAAAAATGAACATCAGAAAAATATGCACACGCCTGATAAATTGAAATGGACAGGTGCACCAAATGAAAAAACCCCAAACTGCACAATGGTGACACGCATCCAAAGAAACCAGAAAACCCACCAAGGACTCCCCAGGAAAATGAACAGAGGTCCAAGAAAATTTAAATCAAGAGAGAACAGGGTGCATATACATACCTTGGAAGCGCAAAGGTTGTGATGAATGAAACTAATAAATGGCCGCTTGATGCAGACCGGATACAACCCACGTATTTCAAACGCAAATGTTCGGTCTAAATGGCCCAAAAAATCCAAATATCCCGCAAGCACAAGATTCTCAACACACAAGTGCAAATGGTAGGAAATGCGTAAACTCAAATGATCAATTACTTCTCAAAGAATCAATATATCAAAGCCCAAAGACCTCCACACAAACGCCATTAACGTGTTCAACAAGACAGCCATGACCACAAAGAACTTCAGGAATTCGACGTCACCAAGGATTTCGAGGATTCGATGTTAGAGTAATAATTTTATTACGCTTAATTAATTACATCATACTGGTTAATTAATTAAGTCACTTATTCCTCTAGTTGCTTAAGCTAAACTTAGGCACATTAATAATTGATTAATTATTAAGTGTGCACACTAAGGTTTCATTTAGGGTTTCCCTTTTAGGGTTTCTTGATCTCCTTCATAAGGACTGATCTCTTTGTAATAACTGAGATTCTGATAATGCATTTTACACTTTGAGGTTTGCAGAACATCTTCTTGGTTTTGCATGTCTTTTGCATATGACAGGTATCCATTTGCATGCAGGTGATCTTGGATTCTAACATGGTATCAGAGCTCTAGACCTGCAACTGCCTGTTCGTGATCTGAAGATATGGCTTCTCAGTGAGTTTCAAGTGCAAGGGTTTCCACAGGCATCTTTTTTGCAAGATCTGGGTGTAGCCAATTTTTCGGCACACTATGGGCTCAAACAGACATCGCCATCGCGTTCGCAGCGCCTCAAAACCCTAGGAATGCCTGTCGTTTGGTTGTTTTTGGTGAAGTTGATCTAGGAGGCAAAAATTTTTTGCCAGGGAAGCCATACGGCCTCCCCAGCACGCGTTCCGAGACACGAAAATCGAAAAAAAAATCAAGAAAAGCCCGATCTCGGGATTTGCGCCGGTGCTCATTGTGCAAACCGACTCCGCCACCGGGCGGCCACCGGGCGGCCACCCGTCCGCCGCTGCCGCTGGTGGCTGCTCCTTCTGCTCCGCCAGCTCCGCCAGCCCTTGAGGGCTATTCCACTCCAACCATGATCCCATGGAGAACCGACCGCCAGGCTTTCAGCCTCCGCGGGCCCAAACAGCCACGCCAGGGTCATGTGGGGGACCGGGAGCTCCACGCCCGGGCCCCGGCCAACTCCAGGTCCAAGCCCCTGGTCATATCAGCGACCAGGGGCTCTACCAAATTTTTTTTGCAGGGGGCCGAATTTTTGCTCCGACTGCCAGATGGCCGTCAAATTTTTGACAGTGAAGTGCTGACGTCAGCATGACGTCATCGGCTGTACGGCAGTGTGTCCCCCTAACCCTAGTTTGCCCTAAAAGAGCAGTTTTTTTGTTTTTGGCATAACTTGGGCATATGGTATCGAAATCGGGCAAACAAGATATCGCCGGAAAGCTGGTTCCGAGCACTTTCATTTGGTGCAGATTATTTTTCAGTATTTTCCTATTTTACTGCATTTATTGCTGGTTGAAGTCAGATGTACTTTTTATGCTTCTGAGCTCATAACTTTTTGCCACGATCTCCGATTTTCGCTATCTTTGCGGCGTTGGAAAGGTATTGAGGAGCTCTATATTGCTGTCCATGCACTTTTTTCTGTGTCTATCCCAAGTTTTTCATTATTCCAGATTTGGCCCGATGGGTGTTTTGGAGATTACCTGGATATTTTGGCGGTTGGGAGAGTGCCTCTTGCATATTTGCACTTCATTTTCAGTGATACATCATTTAATAATCGACTACTGCTTCATAGATTCTAGAGTTGTTCCCGTTTGGAGTTTTCGAATGTTCCATGGCATCGGGTCTGCTGTTGCATCATTATGATTCTGATATGGTTTCGTGTAGACAAAAGTTCTTTCCTTGCTTGCCAGATTGCGGTTCCAGTGCTTCTTTGCAGCATGTCATATCATTGTAGGGGGATTTTGTCCCACTGGGTTTTCCTCCTCTACCTCTTTCTTGCATTTGTAAATGGGTACCTGATCAGGCCTAGTTGTCGGGACCCATCTTTTCTTGCATGCATCTTATTCTAGTGTTTTAGCTTCTTCCTAAGTTCATCTTAAGGGGGGTGTTAGAGTAATAATTTTATTACGCTTAATTAATTACATCATACTGGTTAATTAATTAAGTCACTTATTCCTCTAGTTGCTTAAGCTAAACTTAGGCACATTAATAATTGATTAATTATTAAGTGTGCACACTAGGGTTTCATTTAGGGTTTCCCTTTTAGGGTTTCTTGATCTCCTTCATAAGGATTGATCTCTTTGTAATAACTGAGATTCTGATAATGCATTTTACACTTTGAGGTTTGCAGAACATCTTCTTGGTTTTGCATGTCTTTTGTATGTGACAGGTATCCATTTGCATGCAGGTGATCTTGGATTCTAACATTCGACACTACCACGGATTTCGGGGAAATTCAGGATGTGCAGACTTTCCCGAAAGTAATGCAGAAGACCAATTTCGGACATCAGGAGGGAACCGGGAGAATCCAGCCCAAGTGGATTTTCCCGAAAATAGGGAAAAACCCGAGATAAAGCCAGAGCCTTTAGATTTTCAATAGATTTCGAAAGAATACCACTTTAATTGGAAAGATGGACATTAAAGCACAAACCAAAGCAAGCAAAACCCCAGAGAAGCAGGGTAAAAACACCAAAAAAACAAGAAAGAGGGTCCCCACCTTCAGTGGGGCGTGTGTACAAAAACTGCACAGTAGGGATCTGGTGAAATATTTTCATGAATCACATCATGGTATCCTTCCATCCATTTTAAGCGATGATGGTAGTATGCAGACCCTACAAGAATGGAGGGATGAAACTAATAAAACCATTTCACATCAGGCAATTTCAATTTGTCAAAAGTATGATATGAGCACATTGCAAGGAAATATGGATATGTTGGCTCATGAAGAGATTATCTTGTTTTAATTTGACAAGGAGGATAACCAAATTGTTACCAAGTATGCGCCTTATAGAGAAAGAGTTGATGAAGTCATGAATTTTGACTGGCCTACTGATGAGGAATTCTAGGCATGGATAGGAAAATACTTGGATGGGGTAGTAGATTAGTATGAAATGGAAGGTTGGTGATTTGAAATTTTGATTTTGAAGTCTACAATCATGCTGAGTAATAGATAGGTGAAAATGAATTTCATAGCTTGGATTTAGTATAAATTAGGATTTTGCTAAAGTATAGAAAATATAGTTCATTTTTCTTCAAATTGAATTGATGATAGGGCTATAGATGTGGACATTTCCTTTGTCCTTTATTTTATGTTTCTTTCATACTTTCTTTCTTTCACTTGGTGTGTGTGAGAACAAATTTTGAGGAAACTATTTGAAGATACCTTTTGGAAGGTGGGACCAAATCTCTAGCAATGAGTGAAGATTATTCTGTTCAACACGTGCCTTTTGGAAGGCACAAAAAGATTCACCGACTAAAAGGAGGCTTTTGTTTCAATGATGAATATTTGATTAGTTTGTTCTAACCTTTCACTAGTGAATATTTGTTATAGAGGTCAAATTAAAATGTGACATGTGTACTTCTTGGCCTGAAGCTTGTTTTTCTCCCTTGTTCTTATAAAAGAGAATTTTGGGCCATTAGTACAAGTCTCTTGTTGAATTCAAGATCCAAATTATGCAAATTGAGAATATAGAGAGAACATATATGAAGTTTATATCTTAATTTTTTGGGTCTAGCATGCGAATTTTGCTAATTGTATGGTTTCTGAGCATATTTGAGAAATAATGAATATCTCATGAGTTTATTGTCTTTCCAGTTTTACATTGTCTCTGAATTATTAATGAAAAGTTTTATCAAGGATCATTTCATTAATCTTCATTTTAATTGTACTTTGATGTTTGTTTTAATTTAGGCTCTAGTTCAATGGATCAATTAAAATATTTTGATTAAATCATAAATTTATATATACGTTTGGTGGGTCCGATAAGTAGTCATAGAATTTGAGTATTGATATGTGTTGCAAGACAGTCTCATGTAGATCATGGATATTTAGAATTAAAATCACCTTATAGTTCGATTTATTGTGTTTTGACTCCTTGCCCAAAGATATGGCACTGGTCATAGGTATTATATATATTTCCCATGATTCTAGTTATCCAATTTGAGAACAACATTCATAAATAATCTTTTAAATATTTTTACCTTTGTTAAGGTTGGTTTTGTATGGATTCTTAGCTTTAAAGGTGTTATCTTTCAAAGGAATTGCCTGTTTCTTTAAAGATCTCATTCATTTATCATTTGATTGAGAATGTATTTGTTAATTGTGCATTGCATGGTATAGTTGTGTAACAATATTATATAATGAACATTGTGGGATTACCCTCCATGGTCTTACAAAGCATAAAGTGCAAGAGGGAAGCATTTTAGCTTTCTCTCATTCGTTGGCCAATCGTCTCCTAAGTATTCAATAATTGAAGTTGAAAATTTCATAGATACTTAGTGGGATCTGCTTGGTTCTCTAAAATTAACCAACATGAAGTTTTAAGGTACAACTTATTCATCCCCCCTTCTCAATTTTCTTGTGCATTCAACAATTGGTATTAGAGAAAGGTTCATTGGAAGAAAGATTAACTATTTGAGGTAGATTTTTGGATGGTGCACAAGAAGGAGATCCCTATATTTGATGGAATGGACTATGCATTCTGGAAAAAAGGATGGAAGACTTTTTATGTCATTTGGGATTTGATGTTTGGAAATTAGTTCACAATGGATATACTATGGCCAGAAATGGTCTAAGTATTGAAGCGAAAATCAAGGCCTATGAAAGAAATATTAAAGAAATTTATGCTCTTTTAAGCAGTCTTAACAATTTTGAGCTAGTGAAAGTTATAAATTTGAAAATTGTTGAAGAAATCTAGACAAAGTTGGAAAACATTTATGAAGGAGATGATAAGGTTAAACAAGCTAAGATGTAAAATCTGAAGATCACACTTGAGAACTTGCAAATTTCTGAATACAAAAACATTACAAGCTACATGCAAAGGGTAGATGAAGTGGTCAACTGCATTAGAGGTCTTGGTGGAAATTTCAAAGAATCAAAAGTGGTAAAGAAATTTCTTAGAACCCTTCCTAAAGCTTACAGTCATAAAGTTTCTTCTATTGAGGAATTTGAAAATATAGACTAGTATTCTCGAGATCAATTGTATGGTTCTGTAACCATATTTGAAATGAGAGAATTTGGTACAAATAATGGTGCAAAAATTGAGACTTCTTGTAAGGCTAGAAAATTAGAGAAGATTGAAAAATCAGATTAGGAGGGTCTTGATGATGTGGAAGCTAACTTTGTGAGAAGAATGAAAATGGGTATTGGTAAGTATAAAGGTAAGTTGTGTTTCAAAATTTTCAATTGTGGAAATACATGTCACTATGCTTCAATATGTCCAAATAGAGTTGTGAATAAAAAACAAAGAGAATAAAGGTAAAATGATTAAGAAAATATATTATGTTAGAGAAGATGCAAGTAATTCTGATAATGAATTTGATTATGGAGATGATGATGATGGTGAATTCTTGTTCATATCTTTAAGAGATGAATTTTTTCTTGCTAACTCTAAAAGATGTGTGAAGGAATGCCCTCTGAAGATAAAGGATAAGACTAAAGGTACTTTGGTATCTTCCTTTCATGTCGGATAGGATAAGAACTATTGGATCATTGATAGTGGATGATCTAACCATATGAATAGATGCAAGAGTAAGTTTGTTAAACTTGAAAATTATGATGGAAGATTTGTTATATTTGGTAATGATTCAGGTGCTAAGATATTTGGAATAGAATCAATTAGTTTTGATGGCAAGAATAATACTGAAAAATGTTTACTATGTCAAGGGTTTAAGGAATAACCTCTTGAGTGTTGGAAAAATGTGTAGAAATAGATACAATCTTATGTTTTAGGATAATGGATGTGTGATGCAAAGTATGGTCATAAACTAGATAATTGATACCATATTTCACAAAAAATAGATTCATTCCTTTCTCAAAATTCAAATGCAATCATATTAGGGTAGACTTCTTCACAAAAGTAGATATTTGTTGTTTAAAACAACAACCAATCAAAGATATACACAACTCACAATCACCCACAAGGACCCTTTTGTCTCTAATCTATCAAAAACACTTAGACAACCACTTATAAGGGATCTCACACATCATTCCATGACATTTCTTTTACAAACCGCCCCTTTACCCTAGTAGCCTTTCAAAATTGGTGTTTCATAAATAACTTGCAAGGAAGGCATGACCTTCAAAATGTAAAGACACTATAAAATATCCTTTTTCCCATTTACAAACATACCTCAAAACTAGGATAGTTTCCTTTGTACATAATCCATCAAAAATTGATTATCCTCTTGTTGTAACTAGGCCCAATTGACACCTAGGCATGCACCAGATGGGTTCAAGACTTCAATATCTCTCAAATATTGTTCCAAAACCTCATAAATTTCATATGGGGACTCAAATACCTGATACAATCACAATTATCATCCTCCAATACTCTTGAAACCAATTTCTTCAATTCAATAGAGTTCTAGGGCCTGCTACATGAAGATTCAAACTGTAGTAGCAACTCCACACATTCCAAATCAAGCTCCCTAGTACTAAAAATTTTGGGAAAAAAACATATGCTAACCCAAGACATTAAATCAAGTTTGAGGTCTTTTCACCAGTGGAATGACGAGAAAATCATTTTATTCACTCAGAGGTCACCCTAACTAGGGTTTTAGGCAGTTTAGAGTAAAATTGCTCTAATTTGTGTCAAACACAATGAAATTAAGTGCTACAAAAAGGATAATTTAGGATATTCAATAATATATATGTTCAAACAAGTTTTAGGACATGGTAAGTTTGTACACATATGTACTATTCACTAGTTCAACAAAAAAAGTTTCAAAATGCAGAAAATATAGATTTTTTATTGATTCAATATTTAAATTTAAACAACGAGCCTTCCTCTCGACCACACAAGGTATTTTTGAACATTAAAAACCATTTCACAACTGCTCACAACTAATTTTAAAATTAAAATACATCTAAACATCACTCGACCCCCTGTTAGGAGAAAAGTGTAAAAGTTGCAACTTGACAACATTTTGCATCTACGTACTAACTCAACCCCTAATGACTCAAACCAACCCAAATAGACATTAAATGGTCCTTGAAGACCTTATTAAATGAAAATAACCAAAAATAAAACAAAATTTCCAGTTTGACCACCTTGAGGCATGAAAGCACACATGGGTGGCCCTACACCATACTCCCAGAGAAGAAAGATTCAAGCTCCACTTGAATGGAGGGTAGAAATATGAGAAACATTATTGAAATATCTTGTCTAATGGATATAAGTATCTACACATTGTATTCTTTGGAATAGTTTCATGCTTGCTTCATCTCCACTTTAGGTTTCTTGAAAACTTGGCAAAGGTAGTTGAACTTGTCAATATAAGCTTGTCCTTCATCTGCACCTCTACCTTGTAACTGATCCCTTTTTCCTTGATGGGTTTCATTTATGCCAATATTACGTTTCTCTCCTTCAATGGATTGTTTCATTTTCACCTTAGGTTTCTTACCTCTCAAGTCTGCAATCTCATCAAGAGCACTTTTTCTTCTCTCTTTGTCTCTAGCCATCATGTCATCAAGCTTGGGTTCTTGATCAGTGTTACTATCCTCTTCTAAAATAAGTGAATCATAACTAACCTTGGTGCCTTTAGCATTACACTCACTAACATCTGAAACTCTCTTTTGTTGCTCCACTTGTAGTGGATGCTTATCTAACTCTCCATCTTCCATCTGCAACTCAGTTTGATCATTATGATACTCCATACTTCATTTTCCCCTCAAACATTGCTTTCCCAACCCCGCAATCTCTTTCAAAACAATCCTCTTTCCTTTAGAATCCAAATTACCTTCATTTACAACCTCCCAAACAAGTGAATCATTTGTGTTGACACCATCCCTTTCTTTAGACACATCACATTCTTGATTCCTTTGAATTTTGAATTTCGAGAAAGGAATGAATCCATTTTTTGTGAAATATGGTATCAATTGTCTAGTATCTACCCCTGATCTAATACCAATTTGATGCATATTAGGGGTATAAACTAGACAATTGATACCATATTTCACAACAAATGGATTCATTCCTTTCTCAAAATTCAAAGGCAATCATATTAGGGCAGACTTCTTCACAAAGGTAGTTTCAGACATAACTTTCAAGGAAGGCATGACCTTCAAAATGTAAAGAAACTTTTAGACACCCTTTTTCCCATTCAAAATCATACCTCAAAACTAGGGCAAGGTCCTTTGTACAAAATCCTTCAAAAATTGATTGTCCTCTTGTTGTAACTAGGCCTAATTGACACATAGGCATGCACCAGATGGGTTCAAGGATTCAAGATCTTTCAAATATTGTTCCAACACCTCAAAAATTTCATTTGGGGACTTAAATACCTAATCCAATCACAAGGATCATCCTCCAATACTCTTGCAAATAGTTTCTTCAATTCACCAGTGTTCTAGGGCCTGCTATATGAAGATTCAGACTGTAGCAACAACTCCACACATGCCAAATCAAGTTCCATAGTCTTAAATATTTGGGGAAACAAAATATACCCTAATCCAAGCCATTCCATCAAGTTTTAGGCCTTTTCACTAGTAGAATGTGGAGAAAATCATTTTATTCACTCAGAGCTCACCTTAACTAGGGTTTCAGGTGTTTTAGAGTAAAATTGCTCTAATTTTCTTCAAACAAAATAAAATCAAGTTCTAAAAAAAGTGAATTTAGGAGATTCACTTATCTATAGGTTGAAACAAGTTTTAGGCCATGGGAAGGTGGTACATGTCCGTACAGTTCACCAGTTCAGTAAAAAAATGTTTCAAAATACAAAAAACAAAGATTTTATATTGATTCAATCTTCAAATTTCAACAACCAACCTTCCTCTCGACCACACAAGGTATTTTTGAACATTGAAAACTATTTCCCAACTACTCATAGCTAATTTTTAAATTAAAACACAACTAAACATCATTAGACCCCCTGTTAGGACAAAAGTGTAAAAGTTGCTTTGACAACATTTTGCATCTACATACTAAATCACCCCTTAATGACTCAAATTGACCCAAACATACATGAAATGGTCCTTGAAGACCTAATTACATGAAAATAACCCAAAATAAAATAAAATTTCCAATTTGATCACCTTGAGGCATGAAAGCACACATGGGTGCCCTTGCACCAATGTCAGATTAGAAAAGGGTTTGAAACTGTGATTGCTTCTAGAAGAAGGAAAAATAGAAATGTTTATCAAATCAAGGGTGTTGATGATAATTTTTTTATGACTCAGATTAATGAAATCTGGATATGTAAAAGGAGGATGTGTCACATTAACTTTGATAATCTAGTAAGAATTAGTTCAGTTCAAGCAATGAGAGATCTACCAAAGATTACAAAGTCTATCAATGTTGTCTACAAGGATTGTCAGATTGGAAATAAAACAAGAAGAAGTTTCAAAGGAAAAGAACAATCTTCTACTAGATTGTTGGAGTTGGTGCATGCAGATATTTGTGGTCCTACAAGAGTAAGAAGTCTTCAAGATAATAGGTATTTCATGATTTTGTTTGATGATTGTTCTAGAATGACACGGGTTACTTTTCTTAAAGAAAAATATAAAGCCCTAGATAAGTTAAAATCATATAAGTTTATGGTTGGGAATGAAATGGATATTAAAATCAAATGTTTGAGGTTTGAAAGGGGTGGAGAATTCACCTCCAATGAATTTAACATGTTTTGTTGGAATCATGGCCTAAAGAGGCACTTATTTTTCCCTGCAACTCCTCACCAAAATAGAGTAGTTGAAAGGAAAAATAGGACTGTTCAAGAAGATTTAAGGACTATGATAAAATAAGCTAACCTACTGGAAGTCTATTGGAGAGAAGAATTTCATACCATTTTCTACATACCTAAAAGAGTTCAAGAAAAATGAATCAACAAAAAGACTCCTTATGAGTTTTGGTATGGAAGGATCCCTACTGTCAAGTACTTTAGAGTGTTTGGAAGAAAATTTTATATTAAAAGAGATGAAGAAAACTTGGGAAAGTTTGATGAAAGTTCCAACTAAGGTATATTCCTTGGATATTCTACTAAAAGAAAATCCTACCTATGCTAAAAAAAATACTAAGAAATAATTTTGAGAGTGCAAGTGTCAAGGTTGATGAAGATTTTTAGAACTCAATGATGATAGATGGATATGAATCAGATGAGCATGTTTGTAAAGAAAAAGAAAAGGTTAAGGAAAAGGAAGAGCAAATTGAAGAGGAATAAGCTCCAAGAAAGACCCTTGAAACTCCTAAGTATGTGCAGTGGAATCATTTGAAGAAAAAACATTGGAGACAAAATAAAAGGTGTGTTAACAAGAAGGAAAGTTATTGAGGAAGAGGTAAATCTATTTTTACTTTTTGAAGTTGAACCTAAAACACTAATTGAGGCATGAAAATATGAACATTGGATAAAGGATATGGAAGAAGAACTACCATAGATTGAGAAGAATTAGACTTGGGAACTTGTCCCAAGACCTGCAAACAAAAACATAATGGAACTAAGTGGGTTCTTAGAAAAAAACTAAATGATAATAGAGAAGTGGTAAGAAACAAGGCAAGGCTTGTGTGTAAGGGATACTCACAAGTTGAAGGGAGAGATTTTGAGGATAAATTTTCTCCAATGGAAAGAATGGAGGCTATCAAGATGTTTTTGGATTTTGCATCACATAAGGACTTTAAATTTTATCAAATGATGTGAATTAGAAGAAGTATACATGGAACAACTAGAAGGATTTCAATTATCAAGCAAATGAAATATGGTCTACATATTGAAGAAGGAATTATATAAATTGAAGAAAGCTCCCAGAGCATGGTATGGAAGGTTGGATAAGTATTTGATACAACAAGGATTCAATAAAGGTACCATAAATAATAATCTTTACTTTAAAGTTGAAAAAGATCAAATCTTGATTGTGGATGTGTATGTTGATGACATAATTTTTATAGGTAATGAAGCTATGTCCAAAAAGTATGTAGAAGAGATGAGAAAGAGTTTGAGTTGTCTATGCTTGGGGACATGAATTTATTCCTTGGGCTGCAAATCAATCAAACAAACAAATGTATATTCATTTCACAATCGAGTTATGTTAAAGAAATGTTGAAGAAGTTTGGAATGGAAGATTCTAAATCGATATGTACTCCTATGGTTACTGGTAGAAAATTGAGCAAGAATGATGAATATCCTAAGGTTGATCAAAGCAGGTACAGATCAATGATTGGTGGAATGTTATATCTAACTACTACTAGACTAGATATCATGCATGTAGTTTGTCTTGTGGCTAGATTTTAAGAAGATCTTAGAGAGTAACATGTTGCAACAGTGAAGAGGATATTCAGATACTTGAAGAGCACTCTAAATCATGGCTTATGGTATCTGAAGGACAGTAACTTCACTTTGAGTGCTTACATAGATGTATATTGGGCCAGTTGCATTGATGATAGGAAAATACCAAGTGGTGGTGTATTCTTTCTTGGATGTAGATTGGTATCATGGCTGAACAAGAAACAAGACTCGCTATCTTTATCTACTACAGAGGTTGAGTACATTGTAGTAGCATCTTGTTGCACAAATATTTTATGGATGAGAAAAATATTGAGGGATATCAGAGTGGTGTATGATGAGCCTATTTCTATATTCTGTGACAATACAAGTGCAATCAATATTTTTAAAAAAATGGTAATGCATTCAAGGAAAAAATATATTTCAATCAAATATCACTTTGTGAGAGAGAAGGTTGTGGAGAATGAAGTAAAGCTTGAATATGTGCCTACAAAGGATTAGATTGTTGATATATTCACTAAGGCTCTTCCTAAGGATAATTTTGAGTATCTCTGAGAAAATTTGGGGGTGATTTCCCCTCCTTTGAACTAGATGCATAAGAAGTTGCATAATTCTAGTGGATCTCAAGATTCATTTTTTGTTTTGGACTGATGTTGGTGGCTACCTCTTAGGGGGAGTAGGTAGTAGCATTGATGGTTGTTTTCGTCAGAAGAGTGTGTGTTGTCATTGTAGAATGGTTGCTGATTTGGTGCAGTTTGGTGTGTACTCCTAAGGGGGAGTATACAAAGTAGTTAAGGAAATATGTTGTAGAGCAGTAACAAGCAGGTTGATTGATGTCAAAGGGAGAGAATAAAAAATGCAAATATTTTGGCCCTTTTCTATTGATGTCAAATGGGGAGAGAAAGTGATGTGAAAAAGAAGAAGTGATAAAGGGGAGAGAAAGTCACTAGTATATTGCCAAAGGGGGAGAAAAGAGAAAAGGGAATAGGTATGGAGAAAATTTGCATCCTTGATGGTTTTTCACATCATGTGTTTCCATCAATGACACATGGGGAGATTGTTGTAAGTATGAGCAGTTAGTGTTGTCATTGATGTCAACAATCTTGTGTTGTAACTAATGTCTATTTTTGGGTAAGATTGTCGCAAGATTATGATCAATTTATGCTATCCATGCTTTGATTAGTTGCATTATTTTTTCATTAGTAAATATACTGGTGTCAACCTCTAGTATTTCTTTGATAAGATTTTGTCTATGCACATGTGGTTAAGTTACTATGTTTTAGTTGGCTTGGTGGTGATGAGGAAGTGTTGAAGATGATAATTATGTGTCTCTAGTGCTTGGTTTCCAAGTGCTTTTGAAAAATTCTATAAAAAGAGGAAACAATATGTTGCAGTGGTGTTCTATGTTGTAGGGATGTGTTCTAGTTTTTATCTGCATTTCTTCTAGGTTCAATATTTGCTTGTGTGTTTTAGATATGATGATCAAATTTGTTCATAGGTGTTATATCCAGAATTTGGTGTGCTAGATGATTGTTTAGAAGAAGTTGTGTTCACCAATGTGTGAATTATGCATTACAAAGGTACCTGGAGAAATGTCTTTGCTCCACATTTCTCTACATAGTGGTTTAAGGTCTTGCTGATTTGAAAGAGTGTTTATTATGTCAGTATCTTTATTCATTCAAGATGGTTCAAGGATTGGTGCTTTGGAAGTTAGTTTCTCAAGTAAAAATCTATGGAAAAGTTGTCTGAGTGTATTGGGTGTGTACATTCTTCAAGTGGAAGTTGTTACGAAGGAGTTAGTTTGATTTCAAAGTGTTTAAGGATTATTATAGATCATGTTAAAGCATGGTGTGTGGTTTACAGGTTGTCCTTGGATTAGAGAAAGCGAGTACTTAAAATTTTAATGGTTTTTACATGGGTAACAATCGACATGGTGTTTAGACTAATTGTAGTGAATATTTATTATTTATAGAAGTTTCTGGTTGAGTGGTGTTATAGATTTTGGTCCTAGCTAAGGTGTGATGTGGTCTAATTTCACTTTTATTTGCCACAAGTGTTTTGAAATCGACCCAATTTTAATTTGCACGGTTGATGTTCATATCTGACCTTGGAGAATGTTTCAAGGTTGCGGATGGTATAAATATGAGTTGACTTGTTGAGAGATGACAATATAGATGCAAGAGATGTGAATGATGCAAAGTGCAGAGTGTTAGAGTGCAAAATTGAGATGTGTAGTGCAAGCTTTCATCTGTTAGATGCTAGGGTTTTAAGGCAGATATCTAACAAGTTAAATGCGGATTTGAACAATAAAACACAAATTTTTTTTATATTAGGAACAAGACAACATAGAGAATTTAATGTGGTTCACCCAATCTAGGTTACATCCACAAAAATGTATCCATCTAATGATTTTACTATCCAGTGTAAAAAATATTACAATATTGTGAATAATTCCATTCTACAACCCCCCATCCCAACTGCTTATAAAAGCTTCTAGAAATTAGGGTTTACAACGTCAACTTTTTTCTTTTTCGATGATGAAGTGAAAAAAAGAAAGGATACATGAAGAGTGTACTATATAGCATGATCAATTGTGACATACCAAAAATATTCCACTTGGAGACTGATCAGAGTCCACACCAACACAATCTCCCACTTGGAGATTGATCCTGGATGACACCGCTACACTTACAACTAATGCATATGGTACCTTGAAAAAAATTTCTTCCTCCTCTTGTGTCTTTGGACACATATCCTTAGTTAATTTGACATGAATGGGCAAAGGTGTGCTGACATATTTTGCATTCTCCATATGAAATCTCTACAACACCTTTTCAATATAATCAGCCTGAGATAGAAACAATTTCCTTTTTTTCCTATCCCTTGTAATCTTCATACCAAGGATTTTTTTTGCTGCCCCCGAATCCTTCATATCAAATGAATTTTCTAACTTTTGTTTTAACTCCTTTATGTGATCCATGTTAGATCTCGCTATAAGCATATCATCAACATATAAACATAAAATAATGTAGCTATCTTCAACAAATCTCTTAAAGTAAACACAATGGTCTAAATTACACCTGTTGTAGCCTTGTTCAACCATAAGACTATCAAATTTAATATACAATTGTTGAGGTGCTTGCTTCAAGCCATATAAATTTTTCTTCAATCTGCACACTAGTTTCTCCTTACCTTTGACCTTTTGACCTCAAATCCTTTTGGTTGTTCCATATATATTTCTTCTTCCAAATCACCATGAGAACGGTTATCTTAACATGAAGTTGTTCTAAATGAAAATCTTCAACAACCACAATACTTAAAACAACATGAATAGAAGTCATTTTAACAATTGGAGAAAATATTTAATCAAAATCAATACTGTTTTTTTGTGCAAATCCCTTTACAACTGGTTTGGATTTAAATATTTTCTTACCTCCATCCTCCTCTTTTAGCCTATAAAACCATTTGTTTGGTATATCCTTTTTACCTATAGGAAACTTGCATAATTCCCAAGTTTGATTTTTCAGCAAGGATTCCATTTCTTCTTTTGTTCCATTCTCCCACTAAACCCTGGTATCCACCTACATAGCTTCATGACAAAATTTTGGTTCACCAACATCAGTTAATAAAATAAAATACAAAGAGGGAGAAAATATTTTTGAAGGTATACTTATCCTTGAAGATCATCTAAAATTCACTAGAGTTTGTGGTATTTTTTGTTGTTCTTTCAGAGTATGGGGAATCACTGGAACACCATTGTTTGAATTATCATCCAACATAGCATAATCATTTTCTTTCTTCTCATGTTACTGCAATTGATCTTTGTACAACACTTTCTCATTAATATGGCATCCCTGCTTCTCACAATTTTCTTATTTTCAAAATCCCAAAGCCTATAACCAAATTCATCAATTTTCTATTTTCAAAATCTACATGTGCAAATGCTTCACAACTAAAGGTTCTGAGAAAAGAATAACTCACCTTCTTATCTGTCCATGTTTCCTCTAGAATAATACAACCCAAAGGATTAGAGGGACCTCTATTAATTAAATAAACATCATTGTTTAAATCCTCTACCCACATGTTTAAATGCAACCTAACAAGCTATCTCATAGTTCATGCACACTCCATTATTTTTCTATTCATGCGCTCAACCACTCCATTTTCCTGTGGAGTCCTTGGAACCATTTTTTGCCTATGAATACCATTAGAGAAAAAATAATATTCAAACTCTTTTCTACAATACTCACCACCATTATCAAATTTGAGACATTTTAAATTTTTACGTATCTCATTCTCAACCAAGCTTCTCCATTTTTTAAAAGTTTCAAATACATCAAATTTCTACCTAAGGAAATAAATTTGTACCTTCCTAGTTGCATAAAAAATGAATGCAACATAATACTGAGAGCCACCAAGAGAAGATACCTGAGATGGTCCCCATACATTTGTATGCACAAGATCCAATTTCTCATATTTCTTTTGTTTCCCATCTTTGAGAAAACTAACTCTCTTTTGTTTTCCATACACACAACTTCCATAGAAATCCATATTAACACATTTTAGACCTGGTAAAACATTCTTTGAATGCAACACTTTCATACCTTTTTCAATAATATTCACAAGTCTATTATGCCATAGTGCTGATTCAGAATCCACAACAACTATCTAAAATTTTGCCTATTCAACTGCAACAACTGTTCCTGAACATTATTTTTATCTACAATAGCTAAAGTAGAAGGAACATTATGACCTGTACAAAGATATAAGGTGCCTACTTTCACACCTTTTTCTACCACTAAGGAACCTTTTGTAACCTTCCAATTTTTATCACTAAATGTAACAACACAATCTTCATCATCTAGTTTCCCTGTTGAAATTAAATTTCTTCTTAATTTTGGAATGTGCCTTACCTCATGCAGTAGCTAATGATTCACATTTTGCAACTTAATCTTGAATTTTCCCTTTCCAAAAATCTAATAGGATTTGTTATCTCCCAAATAAACCAACCCAAAATCCCCTTGGAAATAATCAAGAAAATAATTTCTAGGGGCATAGCATGAAATGAAGCCCCTGAATATAACACGCAAGAATCATCAACATTGTCAAGGGAAAGAATCAAAGAATCCTCATTAGATTTATTACTTACTACAGTTTCCTCTTTATTTCCTTCCTTTCTGTCTCCTTCTTTATTTTTTTGAGACCAACAATATTTCTTTAAATGACCTAGCTTACCATAGTACCAACAATCCCTCTTGTCTCTAGATTAGGACCTTCTATCCTTTGATTTTCCTCATTACTTCCCACAACTTTAAAAAAATGTTTCCT
Organism: Sequoiadendron giganteum; assembly: GCA_007115665.2. Classification (NCBI taxonomy): domain Eukaryota; kingdom Viridiplantae; phylum Streptophyta; class Pinopsida; order Cupressales; family Cupressaceae; genus Sequoiadendron; species Sequoiadendron giganteum. The sequence continues at coordinate 21,580,794 of CM021104.1, forward strand.
CTCTCCTTTGTTCTGCCCCTAATTTCTACATTCAAAACACTGCTTGATGTGGATGTTCCACCTGAGCTTTTCCTTTAAATTTCCTTGCTCAAAATAACACCAACAATATCATCAAATTTCCATGTATTCGAACCAAAAACATAATTACTAACAACCATTACCAAACTATTCCAATTTTCTGGCAAAGAACACAGAATCAAAAGAGCCCTAACTTCTTCATCAAAGTTTACATTTACAGAATTTAATTGACTCGTAACCATATTCAACTCATTTAAATGATCAACAACTGACCCACCTTCTACCATTTTCATATTAAATAAATGCTTGCTAAGAAATACTTTATTCGAAGCTGAAGGCTTTTCATATAACTTTTCTAGGGTTTCCATCAATTCTAGAGTTGTCTTTGTTGTTGTAATATTAAACACCACCAATTGTGCTAGGCATAGATGAATACTTCCAAGTGCCTTTCTATCCAAAATATCCCAGTCCTCATCAGACATTGTTGAGGGTTTCTTGGTTTTCCCTTCTAGTGGCTGCCATAAATCCTTTTGATAGAGGTAGTCCTCCATCTGCATCTTTCATAACTAATAGTTCTTCCCATTAAACTTCTCAACCTTCAACTTACCCTTGCCTGCCATTTCTCCCACTCAACTGTGAGACTCCCACTCATACATGAGACCTTCCTACAGATGATAACCAAACACAACCTTTCTCTGATACCACTTGTTAGGGTTAGAAGGAAGATATCTAACAATTTAAATGCAGATTTGAACAATAAAATAGAAAAATAAAATACAAAAAAAAATTATATCATAAACAAGACAACACAAAGAATTTAACATGGTTCGCCCAATTTGGGCTACATCCAAAAAACCACAACCATCCAATGATTTTATTATCCAGTGCAAAAGAGTGTACAATACTAAAGAGTGTATAGTATAGCATGATTAGTTGCCACATACCAACATTAGATTACTGGATGCAGTGAGCAAAAGGTGTCTACAATTCTTCAATGAAATTATGAAGGTGTTGGTGACATTGTGGTGGATTCTCTATTGCATTCTGATGATTTTCTTTGTGGAGAATTTCTTCTCTATCTTATTTTATATTCTAGCAGTGAGATTTTCTTTCTTTGGGTAGTGATCCCTTTGGCAGCGAGCCTTATTGTACCTAGTGTTCATACTACTTATATTTTAAGCCAATCCTCATTGTGGGTTTTCCCTTAGGTTTTTCACATAAATCTAGTGTTCTCTTGTGTATGGTGTTAAGTTGTTCCATTTTTTTTTATTTTTTTTTCATGATAAATCATCATAATATGTTTAAGGGTTTAATGAATGAATGTGGGTTTGAATTTAGTGTAGATCAAGAAAGGTGGCCTTTATCAGGCTAACCAATCTTGCAGCAATTACTCAAAACAAAAGGAAATTAACATAAGTATCACAAAAAAAAATTATTATTGCATTCACGATTTTTGGTTACAATTCATCAACACGTTACATTTACATGTCAATATGCCCCCTTAAAAGAATCTTCTACATAATCCGTACATTCCCAATTCAATCTCAACAATTTCTCCCCCCTTCGACCTTCCAAATTTTGATTCCTTCCTCCTAAAATTTGCGGTGAATTCAAATTTAATAGACCGTTGCCCTTCTGGTATCTAGTTTGAATTTGCACCCTCAATCTAATCATAGATCTATAGTTGTGAATCATCCCATGGACCTTTCATACCCTTTCCATAATAGTTGCAGGGTAGCAGTTTCAACTAACCACAACCATCCTGCAATATCACAACCCTTCACAAGAATGAATGTGGCATTGTGATTTAGGAATTCCCTTGCACTACCACGAGCCTCAAAAATTTTCATAATGGGGTGACGGTAAGAGCTGAAATGAATAGAATGTTCACCTATGGGAGTGCGATAAAGACACATCCTAAACCAAAATACAACTTCGTACAAAATAAAATGATAGCAATTTTTTTTGGGTGGTGAGGATTTCCCATACACCTAAAATGCTCCTAAATTAGACACTCCAGTAAATGAAATGTTCCATGAGTAAAAAACTCAAGAAAATTTTGGTGCATTCGAGATAGGAATCCCAAAATTCATTGAGTCTACTACATTGATCCACGAAGCTTCATCAACTGCACAATCCTTCCATCTTACCGAATATTCCCAATACTCCTTTCTCTTGGTCTTCTTTCCAATGAATGAATCAACTATCTAATCCACCTCTTGTATTTTCTTCTCAGGAAAATGAAGTGAACAATCTAGTGCATCCTATGAATGTGAGGAACCAATGCCTTCCTCTTCACGATAATCATACAAATATGCAACATTGAATATTTATGAAATATCCACTCCATCTAGAAGTTCAATCTCAAAGGTATTTGATGAAAACTTCCTTAAGATCCTGCAGGGACCTATCTTCTTCCACTTTAATTTATTATATGTTCTTAATGGGAACCTTTCCTTCCTCAAATGTGCCATTACCAGATCACTAACTTGGAATTCCTATACTCTTTAGTGTACATCAACATTCTCCTTATACTTCTTGGCACTTTTCTCCAAATTCTCTCTCACCTCCTTATGCAACTCTTGAATATACACAACAAAATATTTTGCAACAACACTCCTCCTCAAGTTTGCAATGTGTCTCAATTCATGTTCTCCCCTTGGGTTGTATCCATACACAATCTGAAATGGACTCTTTCCTGCACTTCTATTAGTGGAATTGTTGTAGAAAAACTTTGCCTATGGAAACACCAAATCCCATTGACTAGACTCATCACCTACTAGAAATCTCAACAGATTATTGAAACTCATGCTCACCACTTCAGTTTGACCATCATTATATGAATGGTAGGATAAATTGAACACCAACTATGTTCCCATTTTATTCCACAAAGTACACCAAAAATGACCAACAAAGTTAGTGTCCCTATCTAAGACAATACTCTTTGGAAAACCAAGCATCCAAACTACCTCTTTGAAAAAAGAATTATTTATATGTGAAACATCACTATACTTCTGACAAGGAATAAAATGAACCATTCTATAAAACCTATCCAACACAACATAAATAGAATCATTACCTCTTTGTGTACATGGAAATCAAAAAACAAAATCCATGCTAATGCATTCCCATGGCCTCTTTGGTATAGGTAGTGTTTGATACAATCTAGTATTCTTCATTACTCCTTTTGCATGTTGATAGACTCTACAACCTTGCACTATCCTCTTCACATCTGCACTCATTCTTAGCCAATAATAGCTCCCTGTCAATTGTGCCAATGTCTTATCAACTCTAAAATGTCCACTTAGACCTCCACTATAATTTTCTCTCAATAAATTCTCCCTCATGGAACCTCGATGTATACACAACCTCTTCCCTTTGAACAACAAGTTCTCCTAAATAAAATACTCCAACGATGGAGTTTTGTCTACTCCCATCGGGTTCTTACAAGCTTTCCAAGCTTCCCTAAAATCAACATCCTTTTCATACATTTCTCCTATAGAATCAAACCCAATAACACTCACTCTCATTTCATTCAACAACAAACATCTCTTGCTCAAGGAATCAACAACCCAATTTGAGTTCCCACTTCTATGCTTCAAAATAAATGAATAACTTTGAAGAAACTCAACCCATTTCACATGTCTTTAATTCAACTTACCTTGGCTATGAATGAACTACAAATATTGGTGTTTGGTGTACAAGACAAACTCCTTGGGTAGAAAATAATGCCTCCATCTCTTAAGTGCATATACAATTGCATAAAATTCCTGATATACATAAAATATTTCCTTTTAGCCTCATTAAGCTTCTCACTAAAATATTTTATGGCTCTACCCTCTTGACTCAAAACACCTCCTATTGTTGTTCCACTTGCATCATAATCAACCTAAAACACCTTTCCAAAATTTGTAAGTTCTAATATAGGCTACTCTATCATCTTTTCCTTCAAAATATTAAAACTCCTTTTTGCTACTATTGTCCACACAATCTCTCTTCTAGTACCCTTCATTGTTTTTATTATTGAGGCACAAATACATTGAAACTCCTTATGAACTTCCTATAGAAGCTCGCCAAGCCATGGAAACTCTTGGCTTCAAAAATACTCCTTGGTGAAGGCCAATCAATGATGGATTTCACTTTTTCTATGTCCATTTTTAGACCACTACTAGACACCACAAAATCCAAATACACTAGTTCTTTCATAAAACTACACTTTTTCAGTTTAAACAACTTTTCTTCTCTTAATCTTTGCAAACTAACTGAATATGCTAACTGAATATACTAAGAACCAAAATATCATCCAAATACACAATTAAAAACTTACCAAGATATGGTTTTAGAACATTTATCAATCTCATGAAAGTACTTGGAGCATTTGTCGGCCCAAAAGGCATCGCCAACCATTCATACAATCCATATTTTGTCTTGAAGGTTGTATTCCACTCATCTCCTTCTCTTATCCTTATCTTATGATAACCACTCTTCAAATAATTTTTTGTAAAGTATTTAGCTCCACTCAAACAATCCATCAGATCATCCATTCTTATTAATGGAAACCTATATTTGATTTTTATCTTGTTTATAGCTCTGAAGTCTATACACATGTGCCTTTCTCCACCCTTATTTGGTGTCAACACTTCTAGAACCACATAGGGGCTCAAACTTTCTCTAATCAATCCCTTATCCAATAAATCCTACACTTGCCTACTGATCTCATTCTCCATAGGTGTCATCCTATATCAGATCCATACAATGAATGATATCCCTCATTGGTGGGAATCCATTGGGTAACTCATCCAACAAAATATTTTTGTACTCTCCTATAATTTCTTGAATTTCACATGGAAGCTCTCTTTTGTTTCTTTGTCCTTATTTCCCATAGGTTTGGGAATAATGGAAAAACATGCATTCCCATTTCCAAGATCTCTTAGAAAGTGTTTCCCACTGACCAAGCATACCCTTGGTTTACTATCACTCTCCTCTTCCTTATCCTTCAAAGGATTTAGAATATACTCTTTCCCATCCTTCTTGATGGTGTACTTATTCAATTTTCCATCATGGAAAACTTGTCTATCATACTTCCATTGTCTTCCCAAAAGAATATGAAAGGAATCCATTGGCATCACATCACACATAATTTCATCTTTATATTTACTAATTTTAAAGCTTACTAGACATTTTTCATTCACCAATAGATGATGCTCCTTCTGCAACCATGAAACTTTATATGGGTTAGGATGTTTTATCCTCTTCATCTTCAACTTATCCACCATTTATTTAGAGACTATGTTATCTATACTACCACTGTCCACTATCACCTTGCAACATTTTTCCATCCACCTTAGACCTTGTCCTAAATAGATTTATCCTTTGCACTGGTTCTAGTTTCTCTTTCTCAAGACTCAACAAAATTTTGCACAACATCAATGACTCCCCATATTTATGACATTATCCATGCCTTGATTTAATCATCATGTCATATTTTTATTGTGCCACATGCACTTTGGCTTCTTTCCCTTTTCATCCATCTCTCTGTACTTGTGGACATTCAAAAACCCCGTGTCCCACTTCTCCACATTGGAAAAATGTTCCACTGAAGCCTCTTCCTTGGCCTATTCCAAAGAATCCTCTGCCACAATAATTTTCTCCTCTCCCTCTAAAGGAGTCTCTTCCTCTATTACTTGGTACACTTTCTTGAGATTTTCTAGCCTCCTCTTCCACTACTGAATTATCCTCTTCCACGAGAGAATCTACCTCTACCCCTATAGTTATTTTTCTACCTCTTCAGAATATTTTCTTCCACTTTTAGGGTATATTGATATGCCTCTTCAATGTGGGTTATTTTGATTAGACTCATCTTGTCCTAAATGGAATTATGTAGCCCATTCATATACCTATACACCTTTTACGAGTCATCTTCCATGTGTCCTCTTATACTCAACTTATATAATTATTCTATGTACTCTTGTACAGTTTTCTCCCTTTGCTTCAAATTCTAAAACTTCTTGAATAGATTCATATGATAATCTATAGGAAAAAAAAATTCCTTCAACTTGGATAACATCCTTTCCCAGGTTCTGATTTATCCTTCCCTCTTCTCTATTTTTTAATTTGCACATGATCCCACCATATGGAAGCATGTCGTCTCAGCTTTGTGAAAGAAAATTTCACCCTTTGTGGGTCTTCTATAGATTCTAGGTCAAAATAATTTTCCACCTCTCAGATCCAATCAATTAGATATTCTAAATTAAAACTACCATTATAGGAAGGAGGTTCCATCTAGGGTTTGCTATTTATTATGGCTAGATCTCTTAGAAATCTCACATTCTCATCATCATCATCCACAACATTTTATGGGGATTCTTCTCCTTCTTCTACCTCATCTTCACTGACATTTCCTACATGTGCCCCTCTTCTTTGTGCCAATTCCACAACATCCATCCTTTTTGTAATTCCTCTAAACATCTCCATGACAACTATCAAGTTATCATTTTGTTTACCTCTCTAGCCACGTCCTTGTTGAGCCATGTTTACACCTCATAGTTGCAAGTCTTCTCTCTTATAAGTCTACCCGCAACACCAACTCTGGGGTCTCCTCTCAACACTACCAAAACCTACTCTAGGTTTTCTCTCAACTCGACCAAAACCCACTTTGATACCAATCAATACAGGTCAAGAAAGGTGGGCCTTATCAGGCTAATCAATCTTGCAGAAATTACTCAAAACAAGAGGAAATTAAAATGACAACAAGTATCACAAAACAAAATTATTATTTCAATCATAGTTTCTGGTTACATTTCATCAACACATTACATTTACATGTCAATAGCCATATTGAAATGTAAATTTAATGTGTTGATGAAATGTAATCGAAAACTGTAAATGCAATAGTAATTTTGTTTTGTGATACTTGTGGTTTTAATTTCCTCGTGTTTTGAGCAATTGTTGCAAGATCAGCTAGCCTGATAAGGCCCAACTTTCTTGACCTGCATTATAATGTGTATGAAAGTTTTAAATTTTTAAGGCACAATTGATTCACCCTCCTCTCAATTGTATTGTGCATTCAGCAAGAAGAGAACTCAAGATAGCATTCCTTTCTTTGTCATTATTCTCATAATCCTTGATTGCATCATCACTTTTCAGAGGAGTAGCAGGTACAATGTATCCATTTTCAATTGATTTTTAGACACTAAAGCCTAATGAGACAAGAAAGGATTCCATCTTGGATTTCTAAAAAGTATAGTTTTTTCCATTAAACATAAGCACTTTGACACCATTATTCTATACCATATGGATCTAACTCAAGAAATTAATCTTCTTCTAAGGAACCATAGGTCTGATACCAATTGTTAGACACACATGATGACTTAGAGGGGGGTGAATTAGTTGTAAATTAAAATATTCAAACCCTTATTAATCATCAACATGATTGTAAACACATGAAACTTAACCACAATCACAACCATACATAAGATAACACTATATTTACATGGAAAACCCCAATCAAGAAAAACCATGGTTATGTTTAATTCACATATATTTTAATAACAACACCGATTACAAAAGGCTCACTACCCAAAGGACTCATTAGCTAGAATAAAAGACAATAGAAGATGACTATTACAAGTAGGTTCACTACCTTAGATGAAAAAGAAGATCCACTACACAAAATATACACCATCCACAACCTTTGGCTCACTACCTCCAGTAACTTCAAGTACGCTAAAAATGTAGACACCTTCTACTCACTGCTTTTGATATCCTTAGGCATTCAATATCACACTCAAGACTCAACACCTAGTAACATTAGAATCATAGTTCACATCACTACACACTACACACACATCTCCAAACAATTAACCTTTCTTATATATCCTTTGCAACCTCAAACAACCCCTTTACATTGGCCTCAATGAAAAGTATGCACCTCAAGCATGAAACCACAAAATAGGTCAGTAGAAAAAATTTTTGTGGTGGAAATAAGTGAAGGAAGACCACACCAAGGGTTAACCAAGACCCAAATCTACACTGACATGCTACACCATGCTTCCACAATCAACAAACCATCTTTTCAATTAGCACTAACATGCCAGGTCATCCAAACCTACATTAAAACCAACAAACAATTACATTCACACTTCTATAGGTCTATACACACCCTATGTTCCATAAAGCAACAATACATAGCATCCCAAAATATCCCAACACCATCAAAATATTCAGTAATAGTGATGAAATTACCCACAACAGAGAATACTATCATCTTGTGCAACCAAACACACCGCCATAGACATACAACTCACTAACCAACCTTGTAAAAAAATTGAACAATCAACACTCCAAGGGAAGGTAGGTACAAAAATATTATCACATTCCAAAATATGCAAGATAAGAAACTTCAATGTGAAGAAATTTAGAGAAATTTCATTTCTCCCAAACAACCTTCTTCACAAACAAAACACTACCAAACACATGTTCAATTGTTGCACAATATAGAATATGATGGATATAACACATCTAGACACCTCAAATCATATTATCCAAGTCATACAAGCATATATTCAAGCATGAAGAAATACAAAATACACCTCTATCACCTTGTTTCATTTTTTTCTCAAAAGCACTTGGAAACTAAGTGAACGAGCTGCATCAACAACACTTTCTCAACACAGATAAATCCTTCTCAACATGACCACACTAGAGGTTGACATCAATGAAAAATTAGTTCAACAATATCAAACAACTACAGTTCAGTAAAGGAGGTCTAGGTAAATCTTATTTTTATCTATGAAGGAGACATTAAAGTAAAACAAGCCAAGTTGCAGATCTTTAGAGGCAAGTTTGAGAGCCTAAGAAAAATTTAGAGGATTAACATATTGTCAGATATTTTTAGATGAAGTGGTCAATGCAATTGAAGGACTTGGTAAAGAACTATAAGAATCGGTGATTGTTAAAAAGGTACTAAGAACTATTCCAAAATTTTATAGTCCTAAAGTATCATCTATTGAGGAAACCAAAGATTTAGACAAATTTTTGATGGATGAATTATATGGTGCCCTCACTGCATTTGAAATGAGAGGGTTTGAAAAATAAGATTCAAAGAAGGAAGGTCCTTTCAAATCTAGTAAGAAGCAGATGCATGAAGCATCTGATCAAAGTAGTGACACTGATGAAGAAGAATCAAAATTTGTAAGGAAATTGAAGAGGGGTTCCGACAAGTAAAAAGGTAAGATACCTTTAAATTTTTTAAGTGCCTTTTTCTTCTAAATTTTTCTTAAAATATTCTTAAAAGAGAAACAAAGATTCTAAAAGGAAAAAGTTTAAAAAAAGTCTGTACTCCAAGGAAGATTCTTTTTTTTCAAAGGATGAGGATGAAATATTGTTCATAGTTGCTAAGAATACTGAAGATGAAACTAAAGATTCAAGAGTTGTGTGGACTCATTTTCATGCAAGAGATTAGGAAAACTCTTGGGTGATTGATAGTGGTTGTTCCAACCACATGACAAGAGATAGGAGCAAATTTATCAAGCTTGTGAAGTGGAATGCATGAATAGTCAATCTTGGAGATGATACCTCAATATAGATATTTGGAAAAGGTACAATAAGTATTAGTGGAAAGCACATTAAAAAATATGTTCTTTATGTTAAAGGTCTTAGGAACAATCTTCTTAGTGAGAGTCAGATGTGCAAAAATAGATACAATCTCGTATTCAATGAAAGAGGTTGTGAAATAAAAAAAGGGAAGTCTAGAAAATAGGTGGTAGAAGGATCTAGTACTAATGATGATATATATAGTATAAAGGATGTCAATAGAGTAAATTGTGTTCTGGGACAAACAAGTGAATTTTGGCTTTGGTATAGGAGAATGGGACACATCAACTTTGGCAATATTGTGAAGATCATCTCATCAAATGTGGTAAGAGATATTCTTAAGATAATCAAGCATGTAAGTACTTTGTGCAAGAAATATCAGTTTAGAAAAAAACAAGGACAAGTTTCAATTCTAAAGAGTATTCTTCTTATAGACCTTTGGAGTTGATTCATATTGATTTGTGAGAACCTACCAAAATAAAAAGTTTGAAAGGAGAAAGATATTTCATGCTTTTTATTGATAGGATGACATGGGTTACATTCTTAAAAGACAACTCTGAAGCCTTTAGTAGATTGAATATTTTCAAATCAAAGGTTGAGAATGAAATGACTGTTAAAATCAAATGTTTGAGGTCTGATAGAGGAGGTGATTGTTAGACACATAGGAAAACTAAGAGGGAGATGAATCAGTTGTACATTAAAATTATCAAACCCTCATTAATCCTTAAACCCTTAACTTTCATATGCTTATTAAGCTTCACCATAAATTAAACATATGAAACATCAACACAAGAACCATACATAAGAGAAGACCAAATTTATGTGGAAAACCCTAATTAGGGAAAAACCATGATGAGGATTAACTCACATATATATGAATAAAAAAAATGAATACAACAAGCTCACTTCTAGAAGGGCTCACAATCCAATAGAGAAGAAAGGCTCACCACCAAGGGCTCAATTCCCAAAGGAATTATTGTTTGGAAGAAATAAGAATAGTAGAAGACTATTAAAAGGAGGTTTAATACCTCAAAGCAATAGGAAGATCCACCACAAAAAATATACACCATCTAAAACCATTGGATCACTGCCTCCAACAACTTCAGGCACTCTGAAATATAGACACCTTCTACCTACTGCATTTGGTAGCCTTAGGAATTTAAGCTCACTTATAGATCACCACACTTGATCATATTCACATATTTTCACACCATACAACACATCACAAACTTATCCAACAATTGACCTTGTATATATATCCTTCATAACCTCAAAAATCTTCTCCATGTCGCTCTTAATGAAATGTATCCACCTCAAACATGCAACCAACAAATAGGTCAGCACCAAACACTTCTGTGGTGGAAAGAAGTGAAGTAAAACTATGATAATAGTTAACCAAGACCCAAATATACACTGACACACTTTACCATGCTTCCAAAAATTAGAAAACATCTATAATTAGCACTAGCATGCTAGGTCAGCCAAACCTACATTAACACTAGAAAGAAACCACATACACACTTCTCCATGTCCCAAAAAATCATGCAAAACACATAGGAATATCAAACATCATACTGGTGGGAAAGTTTTCCTCAACTTTTTGGTCTTTTCCCTTGAAGATTTAGGATTTTTCTTCATGTTTGTGGCCTTTACCGTCATATCGCTGCTTGTTCTTTCCTTGGTGTCACGGTTGTGTGGTTTACCACTTTACTGTGGGCCACTCTATCTGGCGGTTGGGTGGTGCTACCTCTATACTGTGGAGGTCTCTTGGAGGTGGCGCGGTGAGTGGCTATGTTGCGGAGTGAAGGCTTACCGCCTTATTGTTGGGTGGTCCGTTTGGTGGCAAGGTAACGCGGTAAGCGACGTAGTGGTGGCAGGCTGGCAAAAGATGTTTACCATTGTATCACGGGCAGTGTTCGATCAAGCCATGATGGTGCGGTTGATGACAACAGGATGGATGGTAGTCAGCGTTGGCAGTTACCACCCTACCGCGGTTAGTGCTCAGAGTGACTGCAGTGGCTGCGGTAAGACCACTGGCGGTCAGTGCTTGGAGTGACCGTAGTGGCCACGGTAAGATCACTGGCTGTCAATGTTGGCAGTTACCGCCCTGTCGTGGTCCGTGCTTGAAGTGACCATGGTGGCCATGGTAAGACCACTGGTGGTCTACCAAAGTAGTTACCACTATACCCCGGTGAGACTTGGCAGTCTCCGCAGTAGCATGGTATGACTGCTAATGATCTATTGGGTGGTTACCGCCATACCGCGAGGCAATTCCAATAGGGTTGTGGTAGCATGGTGGCGGTCTGTGGGCTAGAGCCTGAAGGAGCTTGGATGACTTACCTCCATATCGCAAGGCATGTTGGTCTGGGCAGTGGTAGCGCAATAGAAGGAAAATGAGCTCGGAGCTCGGTTGATTGAGCTTGACTGAGCTGGACTGATAGTCAAAGTGTGACGGTGAATGAGATGACAACATGTGCCAAGTTCTTTGTGATCCCATTGGCCGTTGTTTTATTTTTGATGTGTGATTGAGCTGAATTATTATAGAAAGGTTGACAGACATGTCTGAGATCGGATTTAATGTTGTGCGGCTTGATGCTTGTAGATTAAGTGGTGCACCTTATTAGAAATGGAAGGCTTGCAGGTGGATAATTTATTATCCTGATGACCATTGCTGGCAAGGTTGGGCTGAACAAGCTGGAACATAATATATGTATTCTAGTGTGCAAAATGATACAAATGATGAGTGATAACAAAGAGAGGTTGAGAGTGTTCGAGCAGTTCAACCATGAACACTTAGACTCTCAGATCTGGTAATATGTGAACTTGTGAGGCCAAGAGGCTGGACTGGTCATGAGGTTGGCTATCACAGTCATTTGTGAGGAGTTGAAGGGAATCTACACAGTATGTCATGAGGAAATTGTAACTGTGTGAAGATTCTATTCTATGTTGCCAGTATTCTTTCTTTAGATGAACAAGATGTAATTTCTTGAAGAGCATAGCTCTGGTTTTGTATTATAAACATTTTAGTTACTAAATAACACATGTGAGTTGAGTGTTTTGGAGGGTGAGGTTTTTTACCCGAAAGGGTTTTACCCATGTAAATTTGTGTGTTCATAGTTTTGTCTTTCATGGTTGTTTGATTTATGTTCTTGAATATCTTCTTGTGTTGAATCTGATATTTGTCAACCATCTACTTTCCTAAGTAGGTTCAATGGGGGATCAACTATACCTATTTCTGCTTTATGGAATAGTTGGTTGTGTCTTTGTTGTGATTTACTAAGCCACTACTGTCTTAGATGTCTATCTTGATGACATAACCAAATCCATATCCCCAACACATACAAGAATATTCTAACACCAAAAAAATATTCAACACCATTGACACAACCACCTAAAATTGCAGAACACTCTCATTATGTACAACCAGACACACTACCATAGAACACAACTTATGAATCTAGGCTTGTGGAAAATTTGTGGTGGTGTTTCTAGCTGATGGTCTAGCATCTCCTAAAGGTTAGCTACTCCTTATACTTAGATATCCTAGGTCAGTGGCCAATGAATAGGAGATGACTGATTGACAAGCCTCTCCTCTGCACTTTAGGCTCTATAGGACCAAGGTGGGTATCCCTATACATTAAGAAAGATCATCATACTACAATGGTGGAAGGCCTTCAATGGGAAAAATCATCTACACAACTCTCCCTTATCTTTGATATCATATGGTAGTATGGAAATAAACATAAAATCAAATACAAGAAATTAAAAAGGTTTTCTTTTTTGAATTGAAATTGGATCTACCTCAAACTTATGCTTATGAACATAGAATGACCAGTGCCTTATCCACACAAAGTCTAGAAATTAACTAACACTCCTACAGTAGACCCACCTTGGCTTCTTATAAACTTGCTTCCTTACAACAAGAAACCAATAAAAGAAAAAAACTATCAAACTTCTTTGAAATCCCTATTGCATCATCACTACCCTAACATATGATTTGAAATAAATTACTCTACTCCTTGAAAAAAAACTAACAAATCAAACATTTAGGATCAACAAATGTGATTGAGAACCAACACTCCTTGATTATATTGATTCAAAGATAACACGTACAAAAACATAGAGAATGATAGAGCTGATACAATACTTAAGAGGAAAATGCAATGAAAATTTGGGTCATTTATTGTTATTACAAAGCCAACATTACAACTTCTCCTTCCTAAGTGCATAAATCACTATAGAGATTAAGACAAAGATTTAAAAAAGTTTAGAGAGGATGGAACCCCAATAAAATGTGTAAAATTTTCCTTTATAGCATAGGAATAACTTAGATTTCAATTCTGAAATTGCAAACCCTAACCAAACTAGAGTTTCAGACCAAAGCACCCAAATCAAACTATATTCCACCGAAATTTCCCCCCTAAGATGATGCAACAACCAAAAATGAATGCACCAACACCTCGAGAACACCACAAAATTGATGGTGTTCAAAAAATAGGCATGGGACCCCCGAGAGATCTATGATCACAGTTAGGAAGAGAATACTCTGACATCGATATTATCCTCTGCAACAGATCAAGAAATCAATGGAACCGCTCAATAATAAATTCTTCTTAGGACAAGCAAAAATCTAATCTTTAATTGTCATGGATCGATCCTGGCAGTTGGTTGTAGTTGCACCATTACTTTTGGCATTCACTCATGGAGATTCTTACAACTAGTTGTTTACATTTAAATATAGGTTGTCAGATGCGAGATGGAAAATCAAGACTAGATCCCCATCGATCTTTAAAACATCACCATCGATATCCATCCCTAAAACATCGCATGACCCACAACAATGATGTGAGTCATACAAAATCGCACCAATAAGATTTTTCCACCTGTAGCACTAACCATTTAAACTATGACCACGACCATCTCTTCACATGATAGGATAATCAACATGTCAACCACAACTAAATCATGCAACCTATTATTTTATTCCCATGAGGTGTGCGAGGAATAGTTGAGATTAAATCTCAATGATGAATATCGCCTGTCAAATCCAAGCTTATAATATTGGGAAATGTTAGTGGAGATCGGGCTCTATGCCAACAATGATACATGTATCCTTAGCCCTTGGGGAATGGATAGGATCAAATCCTTAGATCTAGCAGTTGATAATTCTGCACATGCCAAAAAAGTTAGTTTTAAAAGGGGACTCGACTAGGTTGATGGGAACAAGACCCTCGGTACAAAGACTTAAGACTTAAGTCATAAATGGGAAATATTCACTTCACCTGACTTAGGAAAACAGTCAAAAATTAAACAAGGTCCACGCTTAGGAAAATGAAAAATGATGACACAAAGTCATAACTTAAAAGGGGCAGAACTAAGTGGGTGTAAAAAGCCAATGAGAATATAGAACAAAAATAGGGCTTAAGAATATTTTTGACAAAAGATGAAAGCTTGAGGAGTTTTAAACCCTAAGACAAAACCCTAGTGCATGAAAAGTGAACCCTAACCCTCAAGAGACTCAAAATTTTGATAAAATGGCCATGGATTTTGCAAGTTCCACTAGTTTCTCTAGTTAGTGATTTCTACTGGACAAAGTAGAGTGAGAATTCATTTATTTATGGGAGAGAATACCACCAAAACTCCAAACAACAGTGAAAAAACATGAAACTATGATACAAATGTGCAGGGATATGTCCTACTTATGAAAAGTAGGGTTTGAGGAATTGTCCATGCACTAGAAATTCCAACATTTTAGCATTTAGATTTTGCAAAAAATAGGATTTTTCACCATGATTACCCCAAACAACATAAGGGCCAATCCAAAGGGCCTCAAATTTACCAATATTTTCCCTTGTCCCGACTTCTCACATTCCAAATCAATACAAAATATCCCGCATCAAAGTTTCTATCTGTAGCTTTCTTGTCAAAAGGTATTTGATCTATAACTGCCTCTTCAGATTAATATCTTGTGTTGCTCTTCTTGATACATCCAATTTTTTTAGTTGACTGATCCTATTACTCATGCTATCATCAATATCTTCTTCATATTCTTGGATGAATTTATAGACTGGCAATAAGTTGTTCATTGATATTCTTGCATCCAGTTCATATACTAGTTCATAAGGAGATCATTTTGTGTCCTTTATGGTGATTCTATTAGCCCATAAATGTAATTTTAGCTTTGAATCCCAAGCCTCTTTTTTCATCCACCACTCTCTTCATGATCTTCATGAGGGTTTTGTTATTGGACTCAGCTTGTCCATTTCCTTGTGGGTGATAAGGGGAATAATATGACATGTCAATTCCATAAATTATGCAAAAATTAGTGAGTTCTTCAAATTTGAAACACATAGCATTGTCCATAATTATTCTTGCAGGGGTACCAAATCTGATTAGTATATTTTCCATAATGAAATTAATGACAACCTTACTAGTTTCCCTCCTTGTAGGAATTGTGTTCTAAGGGGCAAAGCACCATAAAAATTCAACTTACCAATTTTTTTTTGTCAAGCATCACACTTCCTTACCATTTTGTGTGTATCAAAAAAGAGACATGACCAACAATACATAGATCTTAAGATCTTATGGGTAGTTTTTTTGGCTATGTAATGGCCTCCATAAAATCCACCATGCATCACTTTAAGAATCATTTCTACTTTTTTTTCATCAACACAAGACCAACCTTGTCCCTCCAATATAAGCAACCCTCAATCATAACATATTTAATTTATTGTAGCTTCAAGGTCCTTTTCTAATTACTAGTCATGTGATCAGGTCAAGACATATATCTCAAATAATGTAAAACATATTTATACCAGATACATTCTTGGACCATGCACTCCTTAGCGTGAACATCTTTAGTAAGTTGATTTATCTGATTGACTTCCAAATTTGATTTAGCCATCAACTTGGATAAACCCTATCCTCTAACCAGTGTAGTGATCTAAATATCAATATTGAATTCCTAATTTTTATAGATCCACCTACACCTTCTTCTTGTGACTTCCTGCCGAGTAAAAATATCTTTGACTGCAACACTAGGTACGTAAACCACTATCTTAGCACCCACCAAATAGGGTCTAAAATTATTCATTTCCTTCACCAATGAATAAGCTTATTTTTCCATGATATCATACCTCAATTCTTTCATCTGAAGTGATTTGCTAAAGAAAGCAATGGATTGTTCATACCCCTCATCATTTTTTTTAATAGAACAACAAAAATAGTGTGGAATGATGCAAAAGAAAACAATTGAAAAAGGCTTAGTAAAACTAGGTGACTTGAGCATCGGTCCCTCTTTGATAGCCTTATTGATGGTATTGAAGGATTTAATAGGCTCATCAACCCATTCAACTCTTTTGTTCTTTCTAAATTTTTTAGAGATGGATCTTATAGTTTCAACAAAGTTTGTAATGAATCTTCTAAGAAAATTAATTTGGCCAAAGAATGACTAGATCCCCTCCATGGATTTTGGGATTAGAATTCTATAAATTGCTGCAACTCTTTTTGGATTGATTCTTATCCCATCCTTTGAAACTATATGCCCCAACAATTTTCCTTTTGTAACCCCAAATGTAGATTTCTTAGGGTTTAATGAAATACCATATTCTAAAGCTCTTATGAATATCTTTTCTAGGTTAATCCAATGATCCTCCTCCTTCTTGGTATATACTATGAGGTCATCCTCATATATAGCCATAAAGACATCTATGAAATCTAAAAAGGAAACATCCATGGCCCTCTAAAATGTAGCTCCAACATTTTTTAGGCCAAAAGGAATTCTAATATAGATGTATATTCCCCATGGTGTAGTAAAATGAGTTTTATAATGCTCACAATATTTTACCTTTACCTGATTGTAGCCGAAAAACTCATCCATCATAGATAAAATCTCACAAACACTAACCTTATGCAAAATTGCCTCCATTTTAGGCAACAGGTAATTATCTTTCAATGAAGATATATTCAAATTTCTGAAGTCAACACATAGTCTTATATCTCCATTCTTTTTCCTTACTATTACCAAATTTGATACCCAAGTGGAATGTATGATAGGATTTGTGATTCCACCATCTCTGAGATTCATGAGCTCCTGTTGCATCTTATGTGCCAATGCATGATTTATTGGTCTTTTCTTGTGCCTAAAAGGTTTTTCACCTAGCTTAAGAGGAATCTCATGTTGGAATAAATATTCTCTATAAGCCTTTAAATCATCATATGACCATACAAATACATGTTTATATTTCCTTATAAAAGTGATCGACATAGCTCTAACTCTTGGGTTGAGCCTCTTACCAATGCACACCTTCCTGTGTGCACTGTCTGTCCCCAAATTGATCTCCTCAAGGTCTTTATCTTGTATAGAATTCAGTTTCATATTGAATTTTTTTGAGTTATCAAAAACTCTTTCTAGAAATAACAATCCTTTTGGGATATTATTGACATTTAGTTGAATAATATCCTTACCAAGAATGGTATCTTTTCCATCCACCTTCTCCAAAAAATTGTAGAAATCAATTTCTTGACTATGATACTCATTCACACAATACAAGAACTTAAACAAGTCCTTATCATCATTAAATATTTTTCAACTTTGGATATTATCTTGAATAGAATTCCTTATCTGAATCTAAACCTCTGATATATCAGAGTAGGTAATATCATTTGTTCTCAAGGAAATATTGGCAAGGAAGCCTTCTATAATACATCAAACATTTCAATGTAATCTCAAATAACATTCCTATATTGTTTTTAACATTTTATTTTTAGACTCATATTTTCCTCTTATTTGGAAAAAAACTAATTCAAATTCACCTAAGACTTTGATGATTTTAATTCCATGCTTGACAACAAATTTAAGTCCAAGGAGTAAAGCCTCATACTCAGCAACATTATTTGTATATTCAAATTTGAGTGAAAATGAGTATCTATAAGACTTAACTTCTGGTGAGATGAGAATCACCCTACCTTAGATCCTTCTTTTGAGCAAGCTCCCTCAAAATTCATGGCCCAAAGACCATCTAACTAAACCTCTTGCTTTATCTCTTCAATTATTTTTGCATCCCTAACCTTTACTAGTTTTGCATCTACAACTTTAATGTTGTCCATGTCTATGTCAAAAAAATGTGCATCCTCCTATGGACAAATATTTTTAATTATATGTTGAGCCCTCTTCTCCCAGATTAGCATGACATCCCTACCATTCACAGGTATGGTAGAATAAGAAAGGTACAACTTCATACTTCCCCCAACTGCTGCTTCTCACCCCCTTGATAGGGGCATTCCATACTGAGCAGGAATGTCAACAACAATTACACTCATAGCATAATTCTTCTCAAGAAAGGAAACCAACTTGAAAGGAACTTCATTCACAACTCCAACCATAGGGACTTCCCTTGAATCCATGGAAAAAAATTACCATATGTATGACTGGCCTGCAACCCAAACTCCTTCATGAGTCAAAGGCATGATATTTGTGGATGCACTAATACCTATCATGCAATTTTTGATCAACTTGTCATTTACTTGCAAGGTTACTGTACACATCTAAAAATGGTCATGGTTAATCAAACCTGTTAATTAATTAAATATGAATTATTTAATTAATATTCTTAGGTCATCTACATATAAATAAATTTAATTATTTATTTATATTGTTCATATTTCCAATTCTTCTAGTTTAATTAAATAAATAAGTTTATCTAATTAATGTTATCTTCCTCTTAATTAATTAAATAGATTTCACAAATTATTTATATTAATTATCACAAGTTTAAATTCTAAATTTAAATGATATTCTTCATTTCACATTTAATTAAATATTTTCAATATTTAATTAAAACATTTTCTAAATTCTTCACTCTTCTCAATAATTAAATTTTTCAAATATTTAATTAAAAAGCTTTTCATCTCTTCTCACATAATTAAATATTTTCAATATTTAATTAAAATCTTTTCATTTCCCACACATAATTAAACATTACCTATTTTTAATTATGGACACATCTTTCATTTGTCTCTTAAACTTTCATCTTCTTTTCAAATTCTCGATCTCTCACCGTTCATTTTAACAGGTTTGAACTCGACCGTTGATCCTGGCCAATGGGATTTTTGCCTTCAAAAATCTATAAATACAACCCTCTTGTGAGTTGAAAAGGACCTCGAATTTTAGATTTTCATACGTAGTTATTATAGTCTCATTTCAATTTTATCAAGCATTTTAGTATCTTAGCATTTCAATTTCATAGCTTCATTTTTTAGTCATGCATATGCACTTTCATTAAAATCTCATTCTCTTAAGTGTTCATTTCAACAAAGCTATTGTTTGCACAACTAAGAGCCAACATCTTTAATCAAATTCATGAGAGATAGAGGACAATGGGATGAATTTGAAGAAGCTGTTGTTTTAGAGTTTGTGTTTATGCTTTTTAGATTAGTTTTCACTAATATAATCGCCTTGGTGTGTTAATTTACTATTTAATTAGTCCACATTCTCTAACACACATTTTTGGTGCCCACTGTGGGGCATCCCCCCATTTTAATCTTTTAATTGCAATTTTTTCTAGCAGGTGACGGACTGGAGTTGCACTTCGACGCATACGATCTTTCTTTCGGCACACCCGTTCCTGTTTCAGTGCATCCCTGACCTGTTTCGATGCATCCGAAAACTGTTTCAGCGCATCCCGGGTCTATTTTAGCGCATTCAGAGATTGTTTCGACGCATCCCATGATGATCTTTTAGTGCATCCCATAACTGTTTTGGCGCATCTAAGGGTCTATTCCAGCACACGCAGGAAATTTGTTAAAACAAAAGCTTTAATTCCGATGCAATCCGCGGACAAAAATTCTTATTTTCAATTTTTAAGGAAATGAACCAACCCTAGGATAGAAATTTAAAATTTGGAATTTACCAATCCTAGGATAGTCACCACATGCTATTTTTGCAATTAAAATGAACTTCATGCCTATTGTGAAGCAAAATCTTCACTTAGATTAGTTCATTGTCATTTGGTGCTATAAAAAAAACATTGTTTGCTTTGTTTGTGGCAATAGGTCTATGCTCTCCCCTTAACTGAGTGACCAAAATACCAGATTGCCTTTTCATTTTTCATGCAATGTTTACAATTTCTTACATCCTTTAGAAGTCCTGTCGTAGTGGGAAAAACTACTCACCCTATAGGAACGACCTAAGTGAGAACAACCAAAGCTAGGTTTTCCAACCCACTATAATCAAAAGTGAATTCGGGGAGAGTCTGCAATTTGAC
The DNA here is from genome assembly GCA_007115665.2 of Sequoiadendron giganteum. Classification (NCBI taxonomy): domain Eukaryota; kingdom Viridiplantae; phylum Streptophyta; class Pinopsida; order Cupressales; family Cupressaceae; genus Sequoiadendron; species Sequoiadendron giganteum. The sequence continues at coordinate 21,601,670 of CM021104.1, forward strand.
AGCAGTGTGCAGAGATAACCATCCCCAAAGTCTTTGTTCTAAAGATTGGGAGGTCTCTTGAGGGATTTTATCTGTTGTTGCGCCAAACAGAAACCTTGACTATGAACCATAGTGTAGAAAGCCAGCCGAGTCAGTATCCAAACATCATCTTAATCACAGTGCAAGGGGAAGGAAGAATCTTCCCCCAAGACACTCATCATATAGTCGCCACAGATTGTTTGCTCAAGGGATTCGGTATCCACTTCCATCACTTTGAGTATGCACCTGGAAAAGACAAAAACACGGGCACCCTCTAGGGGGTGACATGGTTGTGTGAGTTGACACGATTTTAAGCTTTGGGCTGTGGTTTCTATGATGACCTATTTGACAAATTAAGAGTGAGTCTGATTGAATTGCTTATTTTGTTCAAAACCTGTGAAAATATCAAGAACATACACTCTTTGTTTAGATTTTAGGATTAACAAAACAATTGTATGCTTCTCTATGCTGTGTTTTTCACATTTAAATCAGATTAAGATCATCCAAAAATATCAAAACTATCCAAACATGTCTATCTCAGAGGTCAAGTAGATAATTTAGCGCATCTGTGCTCTATTTCGGTGCATCTGTGCTCTGCTTCGGCGCATCTATGCTTTGTTTCAGCGCATCTATGCTCTATTTCGGTGCATCTGTGCTCTATTTTGGCGCATCTGTGCTCTATTTCGGTGCATTTGTGCTCTGTTTCGATGCATATTTCCTCTATTTCGGTGCATCTGTGCTCTATTTCAGCACATCTGTGCTCTGTTTTGGTGCATTCAGTCTCTGTTTTGGCGCATCTATTTTTCGAGCCTAGGTGATTTTCTGACATTCAGAAATCAAGTCTTATCGGTCTAGTCTTTCCCATGCTCATAGTTTAGAAGTCTACAACCTTTGCTAAGAAGTCCCTAGAAAGAAATATTAGAAAACCCAAGAGGTCTCTCAGTTATAAGAAGATATTGAAGAAGAGGAAATTTCTATATCAAAGTCGAAAGGTCCTGCTTGAACACAGAACCTTTATTCATCGATATCATGACTATATTAGAGGTTTCACTCATGATTATGTTGTATAAGCTTTATAATCATGAGCTTTCTTTCAAAGAAGAGCCCTTTCTCAAAGGCACAACCACAATCAGCGTATTCATTCTTCTTATATTCCCCAACCTGTAATCATGTACGCTACTCGTCCAAATCAAATTCTACAGTAGAGAACTCAAACAAATTAGGCATTCATTAAATTCATCTTTCTACAAAGCTAAGATCAAACTTCATAAAGTGCAAAATCATCTTTATTTTTTATCTTTGGTTTAATTCTTGCAAACAAGATTTTCATCCTTTCAATCAGGGAATCATGAGCTAAAGATTAAAAATCTTATGTCATAGAATCTTCATTCTATCCTGACTTTCGTATCCATCACCATTGCACTATTTCATTCCTTTGATCAAATTTAGTAGAATTTGAGTGAAGCTTATGCATGTTATCACGAGATCTCGAAAACACATAGAAAAAGATGAAAGTATAGTGAGCAAAATGGGTGATAATAGTGAGAGGGAGGAAAATCTCTTTAACAATTCAAATATTGAAGAGTTAACGAAAGAAAAAATTCAAGAAGCGGAGCAGGGTCCTCAATTCCATACTCTTATGGAAAGGATTTTAGAACAAAACAAGGAAAGATACTTCCTTTCTTTAGCTAATCAAGGAGCTAAGTTACCTGCCGATTTTGACATGGAAGGGATTAAAGAAAATCCTGAAATCCCTCTTAATGATTTTAGTGCCCTTACTCAACAAATCGAAGAATTACAAGGGAAAATAAAAGAAATGCAAGGGGGAGCAACAAAGAAGTATGTTTTGGATGAAATATGTCCTTATCCATTCGATAGGATTCTTTGAATGATTCCTTTTCCAAAACATTGTGAAATCCCTAAGTTTGATAGGTATAATGGGAAAACTAACCCCATTGAGCATGTAAGGGATTTTTGAAATATGAGCTTGGAATTTTCTCATGAAGATACTTACTTAATGCGGTTGTTTCCATGAAGTCTGGGTGGAAAATACATGGAATGGATTTCAAAGATCATTCCCCCCATCAAAACTTTTGAGGAGTTAATAAACAAATTTATATCACAATACTCCTATAGCATCCAACACCAGATAACCATGCTTGATCTCTATAAGGTAAAACAAAAAGTAGGGGAATCTTTTACTACATTTTTGCAAAGGTGGAGAAGGGTGTTTGTTAAATATTCTCATCCTGCTCCTGAAAAAGAAAATATGGAGATATTCATCGATAGTCTTAATCAAGAAATGAGTTACAGACTAAACCTTCACTATCCTCAATAATTTGAAAATTGATTGAAAACACAATTACTATTGAAGGCATGTTGATCAAGCGTGGAGTTCTAAAAATTGACAAAGAGGGTTCAAATTCATACAACAACCACAACAAGAACCATAATCACAATAATGAAAAGTCACAATTTTGGACTCGAAATAAAAATGTTGTGAATGATGGGGTAGTAGGTGCTAACAACGTGAATACAAAACCTACCATCTTTAATGTGTCAGGTGTTCAACGTAGCAATAATGCTGGAAATTCTAGTGCCCAAGGAAATGTTTCCAATCAAAGGAACATGACTAATAGTAATGGAAATAATTTTTTCAATAATCAAAATCAAAATACACCCAGATCTTCATATTATTCAAATCGATAGAGTTTTACTCCCTTGAGCCAATCTTTGGAATCCATTCTCAAAGAGTTATTAAATAAAAATGCTATTATATTTCAACCACAAAGAGACTACGAGCCTCGAGTTAAACCACCATCATGGAATGATTGACACTTCTATGATTATCATAGGTGCAAAGGTCATAAGACAAACAATTGCTAAGGGTTAAAGAATATTGTTCAAGATTTGATTGATAACCATACCATCACGGTTGAAGGACATAATGTCAATAATGACCATCAAGCATTCAAGAATCTGCTCCCTAATTATCAAAAAGGGGAATCATTGGGTGACAAAGGCAAGAATGTTAATAACATCCACGACGCCATTATCAATCATATCTATACTAATGATCCTCAAATCAACACTATCTGAATCAAAGGTAAGCAAGAATATCAAGAGGTCAATGCTACAACAAGGGGACAAGCCAAAATCATTTTGAAAGGCAGCCCATCTAAAGCAGCAATTCCCCCTCTGAGTCAATACAATTTGGTTGATCAACTGCGAAAAAATCAGCCCAAATTTCTATCTTGGAGCTTTTAAAGTTATCACCTACACATAAGGACATTTTGGAAAAGGCCCTTGTTGATACAACTGTATCCCCTGATCTGGATATCAATAAATTTCAAGCCATGGTGGGACACTTGTCCTCCTACACATGTTTATCTTTTTCTAAAAAACATGATTCATCCATAACCCATCCGCATAATTCATCACTCTATTTAGAAGTCATGATTCACAAAGCCCACATTAGACATGTCCTCATAGATGGGGGAGCCGGATTATACATTTGTACTTTTAAATTGGTCCTAGCTTTGGGATATTCAAAAAATTCTATAGATCCATGGAGGAAAATTACAATCAAGGCATATGATGATGAGGAAAGGACTTCCAAAGGTCTCATCATGCTACCAATCAGAGTGGGACCTGTTGTGAAGAATACCTTTTGTCAGGTTCTCGATCAGGATCTAACCTATAACATACTATTGGGCCGTCCATGGATCCATGACATGCAAGATGATCCATCTACTTATCATCAATGTTTGAAATTTCCATATGATGGACAGGAAGTGAAAATACCCGCTGATCACATTAGCAGTCAAACTTGTTCTAATCTAAGAGCAACTCGGGACACACTCATCCCACATAATAGAGAGGCCTTGGCCATCTCTACCTCCAAATACAAAGAACAAGCACAAGAAATGATAAGAAATTTTGGCACCAAGTTAAATTTGAAAGATAATGGGGTGGGAGAATATTCTTTATCTCTCTCTAATCTACCCCTATCCCCAAGATCCCATGGTCAACCGTCAACATCTACACAACAGGCTACAACAATTTTAGCCTCAACTTCAGCCCCCATCACCAAGTTTAATGGCATATTTATCAAATAAACTGAAGTAGAAGATAGAGCTATTCTTGATTGGCTCTATAAAGATGAATAAGAATCCGTACAACATATCAAGTTACCCACAAAACAATATGGAAAAGGTTATGCTATCATGCAACAAATGGGTTATGAAGGAAAGGGCCCTCTAGGTAAAAGGAAAGAGGGTATTGTTGAACCTGTCCAATTAAAAACAATGCACCCAAAAGATAAGACTTGTTTAGGATATGGTGAAGATACTAAGGAAGAAGTAACACAAAGGCCATCCAATGAGGAGTTAGCTGAATCAATTCTGAGAATTCAAGTGGACAATTCTGACATGGACTCCAATGAATAGAATGGGATGACTTTTCTAACGATACTTTCATCTCAGAGAAAAGGGTAGACATCATACACAAATTCTCACCTACATTCTTACAAGGGGAAAGCTCAAGACCTCCGCTCGATTATGTCTTACAAAGCAATCAAGACTCTAGTGAGACCAATTCAATTCAAAGTGAGATAGATCATTCTGAGGAGGATGACATCCTAGACCTCCCCCATAATGATGTTGGCATTAACATCATGACCCTAATGGCTAATGACCTTACTCATCCTAATGATCCATTACATTTGGTTCATCCCGAACTCATTGATTGGGAACAAGTCGCATCCATTGATGTTCCAACTTATCCAAATGATGAAACCATAATAAAATTTCTTTGTTCATCCCATCCCAGAACAAGTTTCATTGGGGAATCACAAAATCAGAGTTTTAGATAGGAAAGTGTCAAGTTTCTCAGCTATGAAATAAATAATATAAAAGAAAGATCTAATGGTGAAAACCTAACAAAGGTAGTATTAGATCAATAAAAGAGAAAAATAAAAAGCGTATCCAATGGTGAAAACCTTTCAAAGGCGCCAGAGGATGGGAAACTTGACACTCTTCTGGAGCATTATCAGGAAAGATCTTCCATTTTAATCGAACCAACAGAGGCACTCAATATAGGTACTACAGAAAAGCCCAAAGTTTTGCGAATAGCTACATCTCTAATAGACGAAGAAGTACCTAGATTCACATAATCTCTCAAAGGTAATCAAATCAGTTTTGCATGGTCCTATGTAGATATACTTGGATTGGATCCAGATCTCATCATGCATAATCTATCTATTACACCGGGGGTAAAGCCTGTAAAACAGAAACTCAAAAAAATGCATCCACATGTTGCATTATTGGTTAAAGAGGAATTAATGAAAATTTTAGATGTTGGATTCATCCAGTCCATGGACTATGCGGAATGGATCTCCAATATCATTTCTGTTTCAAAGCCGGATGCAAGGATTAGAATTTGTATAGATTTTAGGGATTTGAACAAAGCATGTCCTAAAGATGACTTCCCCTTACCAAACATTGATATGATTGTTGATTTAACTGCTTGACATGCAATGTATTCATTAATGGATGGATTTTCAGGATACAACCAGATAAAGATTGCACCAAAAGATCAGGATAAAACAACATTCACATGTCCTTGGGGTACCTATTGTTGGAATGTAATGCCATTTGGATTGAAAAATGCAAGAGCTACATACCAACGAGCAATGACAACAATTTTTCATGATATGATGCATACATTCATGGAGGACTATGTTGATGTTCTTCTTGCCAAGTCTAACACTAGAGAAGGACACATCGATATCTTATCTAAATTTTTCAAAAGAATGGAACAATTCAAAGTAAGACTTAATCCAAAGAAATGTGTCTTTGGAGTGAAATCTGGAAAGTTATTAGGATACATTGTGTCAGAAAAGGGAATTGAAGTGGATCCAACTAAGGTACAAGCAATTCTTGATATGCCACCACCAAGGAATACTATTCAACTATGCTCTTTGCAAGGACAGTTACAATCCATTCGAAGATTCATTGCTCAACTGGCGGATAAAAGTTTACAATTTACACATCTCTTACACAAGAATGTTCCATTCAAGTGGGAGGACAAATGTGAAGCAACATTTGATCAAATAAAGCAGTATCTCATGAATCCACCAGTATTGATTCCGCCAATACAAGGTGCACCTCTCATATTATATATTATTGTCACAGAAGTGTCTTTAGGAGCATTATTGGCACAAGAAGACAACTCAAGAAAAGAACGAGCCATTTATTACATCAGCCAAACCCTAACAAGTCACGAGCTAAATTATATCTTCATTGAAAAAGCTTGTTTAGCAGTGGTGTTCACTTCTCAAAAGTTACGACACTACATGCTAACTCATACAGTAAAGCTTGTGGCTAAGATTGACCCACTCAAATATCTTCTAAGTAAGGCAACCTTAACTGGCAAGTTGGCTAAATGGGTTATGATCCTGAGCGAATTTGGCATTCATTATTTGGATAAAAAAGCTATAAAGGGACAAGTAATTGCAGATCAATTAGCAGAAGCACCAATACCAATAGAACACCTAATACATGTTGATTTTCCTAATGCCGATGTGTTCATGACAGATATCCAACAATCATGGTCACTCTACTTTGATGGTTCTTACACTCAACATGGTTCAAGAGCATTAATTATTTTTGTTACACCTCAAGGACATACAATCCCAAAATCTTATCAGTTAATGTTTCCTTGCACAAACAACATAGCTGAGTATGAGGCATTGATAATTGGCATAAGAATTGCAGTAGACTGGAAAATCGTAGAACTTCAATTTTTTGGTGATTCACAACTTGTTATAAATCAAATCAATGATGAATATCACACTAAAGATGACAAGTTGATACCTTACAAAAGAATGGTGGAAGATCTCAAGAAATACTTTGTTAATATCAAGTTCATACAAATTCTGTGCATTGATAATAAAGCAACAAACGCTATGGCTACAATCGCCTCTCTACTCCAGTTGATAGAGAATAAAAAATGGTACGATTTCCTGGTGAAACAATTGTTTTCTCCCGCCCATGACAATCTTGAAACTCAAATCATTTGCCATCTAACAAGTTCTGACTCTCCCTTATATGGTCAAATTTACACTTACCTAATTGATACTACTTTACCCTTAGGCTTGTCTAGGAATCAGAAAAGAAATTTCATTTGTCAATCATCCCGTTACACCTTAATTGCTAACATCTTATATCAAAGTGGTCTAGATGGTACCCTCCTTAGATATCTCAAACGCGATGAATTGGAAAAGGCCTTACAAGAACTACATGGTAGAATTTTTGGGACACATTCAAGTGGACTAACCTTAGCAAAGAAACTTGTAAGATTAGGGTACTACTGGCCAACCATGGAAAATGAATCATTCATCTTTGTGAAGAAATGTGCAAAATGTCAGATTCATGGAAATCTCATTCATGCTCCTGCTTAGGAATTACAACCTTTCACCACAACATGGCCTTTCGCTCAGTGGGGATTGGATCTAGTTGGTAAGATACACCCATCCTCTTCAAATGGACATAAATTCATCATTATAGCCACTGAGTATTTCACTAAATGGATTGAAGTTGTTCCCCTCACAACTATTATTGGAAAACAAATCTCTTCATTTATTTTGAACTATATCATCTACCGATATGGTATTCCCAACTCCATTATCACAGACAATGGAAGACCCTTTAAAAATTAGGATGTAGACGAGCTATGTGAAATATTTCACATCCAACATAGATTTTCTACACCCTACTATCCACAAGGGAATGGTCAAGCAGAAGCTTCAAATAAAACAATCCTCAAGATTTTGAAGAAAATAGTGAATGAATCCGATCGTGATTGGCATGTACAATTGAATCCAGCATTGTGGGCATACAAAATGAGTATTCGCACACCGACAGGTGCTACTCCTTATGCTTTGGTCTATGAAGCAAAAGCTATTCTACCACTAGAAGTTGAGATTCCTTCAGTTTGAGTATCACTCAAAGGGTTAATCAATGATGAAGATTATCGAGTATCAAGATTGCAAGAGCTAGAACTGCTTGATGAATGACACCAAACTAGAGTTAATCACCTGAAGGGATATCAAGAAGTTATGTCCCATAGCTACAATCACAGATTCAAACCACAAAATTTTTAGGTAGGTGATTTGGTTCTTAGAGAAAACCCTCAAAATCAACAGGATCGGGAAAAGAAAGGCAAGTTCGAACCTAATTGGCTGGGCCTGTTCGTTATCGTTGCAGCATACGGATCGGGGGCATATTAGTTGTCAAAAATAGAAGGGGATTTGTTTGAATATCCAAACAACAATATTCATCTGAAGAGGTTCTACGCTTGAGAAAATATTAAAAACAATATAAAAATTCCTGGAAAAAAAAAAACATTGCCTTGATGAAAACCTAGCAAACAGGCGTCTTGGTAATAGAAAAAAAAAATCATAAAATTAGGAAAAAGTGCAATAAAAACAAACAGTGAAAACTTGGCAAACATGCATTGTTTTTTATTTTATTTGGCTCTCTCATCTATTAGGATTCATTCTACACATCCATCTTACCATCAACATCACACACACACCTCGCCATCACATTCGCATCGCATCATCTCCTTGAAACGATAGGGATTTCATCATGGCTTGATGATTTAAGGGTTATCCTTAGCACTAGTTGTGTCTAGCAGGTGTTGGAGTATGAGGTCACTAGGGGGTAGTTTGCTTCTTCGAGCTTTTCTAGTAGGCAAAACGACAACATGTGTCTAGAATCAGAATATCGAAAACAACAATCTTGTTCAATTAAAGTGGGCTTACATGACTATTTTGATAGATGATTAAAAAAAATTGGATGATCTTAATCTGAATAAAATGAATGACAAACTTAAAAGCATAAGTTGCAATTTTTGTTTTGATATTTGATGACATCATATCTTTGGAGTGGGTCAATGATATACTGAACTAGAATCACAAGGAAGAAGTATGATTTTTCTTTGCTTGTTGTCTGTAAGCTAATCATTAGTATTGTGCAAATTGGTCGTGGGACATGCTCTACAATGTATCATTGATGACATTTCAGAATTTGCATAAGAAAATGGTTAACTTTTGTCTGTTTATGCAAACAATACTCAGGTCATCTTGGTTCAATTATACCTTGATGCTTGTATTAACTTGCTACATCAAACATTATGAAAGCAATACTCAGGTCATCATTGGTGATAACATACCCTTTGATGCTTGTACTAACTTTCAACATATCAAAAGGCTCAATGATGAAAAATAAACACAACATGAAATGACAACAAGGAGAATGGTTCATTATTGCATTTAGGATTGCATAATTCATTATTACATTTTAGGACCGCATAGTTCATTCGCATTTCGAGGGCTTTTTAAATAGATTTTTGAGAGTTGGTCACATTCTTGAATATCTTTTTAGACAGCTATTGAGTATGACTGGACATTTGTTGCATCTCATTTCATTATCATTCACATCATTTCACCATCATTTATTATCGTTAGTCATACATCATCAAGTCATCATATTCATATTAAGTGCATAATTCATTCATTTCATATTATCACTTCATTACATTGGCATTTCCACTTGCATACATGTCATGTCACATACATAAACATTCATAGTAAGCTTGCATCCATTTAGGTCATATCATTAAGAAATCACATCATTAATCCATTTCCATTTTTTTCATCATATCATTTTCACATCATTAAAATCATTTCATTACATCTTACATCTTGCATTTATTATAAAAAATTATTTATCAAAATTGCATCATTTTCATCATATTAGAATCATTTCATCTTGCATTATCATACATGAAATAAAAAGAAATAAAATAATTTACATCATCATTTGCATCATCATACATCACAAAAATCATACATGACATAGCATATAGAAATAAACATGCATCCATCACATGAGCATAAATCATACATAATCAAATCACCACTGGATCTCATAAAACTCATCAAAATAAATGTCCAAAAATACAAGGATATCAAATGCTTCAAAAGGATATACAAATACAATGGCATAAATGTGTACAACATATCCATCACTAAGGGGCATCTGGCCGGGGCACATGGCTACTGTTGCCTCCTGAGGTAGTAGGTCTCGATGGATCTTTGATCCTAGAATCTCTAATCTCTTGTCTGATTGGCTGACCCATACTCCCAGTGGCACTCCTGGAATGGCTGCAAGAATGGGTCCTAGATCAAGTACCCGTCTGTGTGAAGGCAATCCTCCTCTCAGGTGGTACTGCCTTGAAATACCTCATCCTGTAATACTCAACCTCCCGAGAAGTCTCTAGTCCCTCTACAACAACCTCTCTAATCGAGGTGCTCTCCACTGACCTAAGAAGTCTCTCGGCTACCCCCTCGGCCTGTACACATCTCTCTCTAAAGTTGTCTCTCTCGGCCATAAGTTGCGCTATCTGTGGATCAGGAGGTGGTGGTTGTGCAATATGTGCCTCTAGCTAACTGATCATCCCCTGAGCCTGTGGTAACTGACTCTGCAAAGTCTAAACCTCTACCTGTAAAGCGTCCATCTGTCCTTATGAAGGAGCCCTGATGAAAATCTATGGAGCCGAAGTACTCAACTGGTCCACTACTCTCGAGGTCCATGGCCTCATCCTGAAGGGAACATCAAGGAAATATCTCTATCCTCCACCCCCGCCACCTTTGTCACCTCCGCTATCATCACTAATATCCTCCTCACTGCCTGAATCATCCTCCTCATCTCCCCCCTCATCAATGTCCATGGCCGAAGCATCCTCTGCCCATGTCGGAGCCTCTCTTGCTGGCTGCCCTATTGCTGCCTGTGCCTACCCTCGCCCTCACTGAATCACTAGTCCTCCCATCAATGGGGCAGGCTCCTCTAGACTGGTAAACCTCAGGAAGGGATGTGTGTAAAATAATGCCGCATACTCATCAGTCATCCCTACATCTGTAACCTCTGGATGCATGGCCCACTGAGCTGGCTGTAACTCAAAATACTCTACTCGGGCCGCCTCAATGGTAATAATAGGACCCCACTTTGGTACATCCTCTCTGCATCTGGCATAATGTGCCACACCCTACGACATCATCTGAACTAGCCCAAGTTGCCTTAAGACTCTCATCACCAGAAACCACTCAATAATATAAGGAGTCCACCCAATCAGGTATCGGGATCTCATAACATAGGGAAACTCTAAATCATCTGTCTCCCATGGATCACAATCTACATAAGGTCTCCAGATAATTGTATCCAGATCATCTAACACATGCCACCAATACTCTAGCTTTCCCAGCCTCGACTAGACAAGTGGCCTTGTGTATGCATAGATGTATGGGAACCCAAGAGGATGATCCCTCTGAAAAATGGGACGTGTGATGGCAAAATGCTCCCATGCGAATATATGTAGCAGAGTAACTCCACAAGAGAGACTCTTCCCATCTGTATACATGACCTGATGAAGATCGTGGTATAGATGGGCAAGCATACATGAGCCTCATGCATATCTAGTCCCATGGAGAAGCATATTCTCTAGAGTCCTACCTCAACCAACTGATAATCCATTTGCCCTACGATCAAGACAAAGGAAACCACTGATCATACCTGCTAAAACCGAAGGTAGAGGGGCATATCTCTCCACCATCTCCTTTTAGGGAAACTCATATCCAGAGACATGAGGATCTTGGAAGACTCATCTCAAAGCATCAGTCCCTCCGATCTCCTTGTGATCATAAATCACAAGCTCTCCAACTACAAGAATACCCAGAATCCTGTATACATCCTTTGGCGTCACTGTAATCTCTCCTGTCAGTAAATGGAAGGTGTTATGCTCGTTGTGCCACCTCTCAGCCAAAGCAGTCAACAGTGCTCTATTGACCCGATACTACAGGATACTCAACAGAGCTCTCAAACCACACTGATCTATAACTCCTAAATCCTCATTAGATAGCCGAGGAATCATCTCCCACATCTGAGGAAATATCTCTCTGATCTAGAGGAGGTTAAATTCCTCCTTTACAACATCATCAAGCAATTATGCAAATCAATCAGGAATGGATATCATCAATCAATCAATACATCAAGCAAGTTCAATCAATTTCTATTTGCTTTATATATCACATGGAAGAAAATTTATCAATCATTTCTACTATTTGTTTTTCATATCACATGGAAACAAATTTAATAGTCAACATGACTCAATATCTATCTATTTGACTTTCAATCAGGAAAACAAATCTATCATTACTATTTGTTTTCATATCGCATGGAAGCAAATTTATCAGACCTATTTGTTCTTCAAGCATGAAGAAAAATTTATCAAATCAAGCTACTCTATCATTGATGATATTCAAAAGCATAAAATCAGTTGTCTCATATAGCAACACTCATCAAGCACTATATCAAAAATTCTTCAAAAAATTCAAATTTGGGAAATATCCCTAGATGCGCCAAAATAGGCCATCAATGCGCTAAACCCTGTATGCGCAACTTTAACCCCGAATGCACTAAAATAGAGTTGCCATGCACAACTCTGTCAATGTGCAACTCTATCTACTATATGCACCAAAATAGATTTTCTATGCGCTATTTCATCTATGTGCCATTCTATCATGCAAATGCTTTATAACACTCATCCTATGCACTATTTTATCCTATGCGTCAATCTAGCATCCTACACGAGGCAACATTTCTGTATGTGCTATTACAGGTACCCTATGCACCATTTTCTATGTGTTTCCCTGGATACACAACTTTATCTACCGTATGCGCTAAACTATGACTCGTATGCGTGAAACCGGGATGCTAAAAATTTAAAAATTGCAAAAAAATGCATAAAATCATCAAAAAAAAAATTATGGAGAGGATCAGGTCGACTTACTGAAGTTTCGTACGTAGCTAGTCTCTGATACCGGGGGGCTTGCTCAAATTTGTGGTGCTCATAATGGATCGACATCATGAATATCTCTCTCAAAGCTCTAAAATTTATCAAAGGTTACTGTTCAAATGATAATGACTTTTCACCATTTCCACCTTTTAAGGGGGTAAAAGTGTGAAAATATTCAAATTTTTGGTAAGGAAAAGCATTATTTCGAGAGCTAAATCATGAATTCTCCTCCAAAAATCATGTTGATTTATCTCTCGAGGGGGCATATAGCATTCTTAATTTCTAAAAATCTGGGGCAAAATTCTTTGAAGCAATGTGTAAAACACATCACCTCAAAGAGGGGTAAAATGTACACATCTAAAAATGGTCATGGTTAATCAAACCTGTTAATTAATTAAATATGAATTATTTAATTAATATTCTTAAGTCATCTACATATAAATAAATTTAATTATTTATTTATATTGTTCATTTTTCCAATTCTTCTAGTTTAATTAAATAAATAAGTTTATTTAATTAATGTTATCTTCCTCTTAATTAATTAAATAGATTTCACAATTTATTTATATTAATTATCACAAGTTGAAATTCTAAATTTAAATGATATTCTTCATTTCACATTTAATTAAATATTTTCAATATTTAATTAAAACATTTTCTAAATTCTTCACTCTTCTCAATAATTAAATATTTTCAAATATTTAATTAAAAAACTTTTCATCTCTTCTCACATAATTAAATATTTTCAATATTTAATTAAAAGTTTTTCATTTCCCACACATAATTAAATATTACCTATTTTTAACTATGGACACATCTTTCATTTGTCTCTTCATTTTCCATCTGTCTCTTAAACTTCCATCTTCTTTTCAAATTCTCGATCTATCACCGTTCATTTTAACAGGTTTGAACTCGACCGTTGATCCTGGATAATGGGATTCTTGCCTTCAAAAATCTATAAATACAACCCTCTTGTGAGTTGAAAAGAACCTCGAATTTTAGATTTTCATACATAGTTATTATAGTCACATTTCAATTTTATCAAGCATTTTAGTATCTTAGCATTTCAATTTCATAGCTTCATTTTTTAGTCATGCATATGCAGTTTCATTAAAATTTAATTCTATTAAGTGATCATTTCAACAAAGCTGTTGTTTGCACAACTGAGAGCCAACATCTTTAATCAAATTCTTGAGAGATAGAGGACAATGGGATGAATTTGAAGAAGCTATTGTTTTAGAGTTTGCGTTTATGCTTTCTAGATTAGTTTTCTTTAATATAATGTCTCCTTGGTGTGTTAATTTACTATTTAATTAGTTCACATTCTCTAACACATAGTTACATAAAATGGGTCTACATGGCTAGGGTTAGCATTTAAAGTGGTGCCTATAAATACTTCAGGCAACTCAATATGAAAATTTTCAGGTTCAACATCCTTCACCCCTTCTTTTTCCTTTTCACTAGGGGCATTCATCTCTTCCTTATCACTAACAATAGATGTACCAAAAACAAGGGCTAATGTATTTTCCTTGTGTTCCTCTATTCTCATCATTTCTAACAAAGGAACTACTACTTTGATTTGTGACAAGATCCGATTCATGTAAACTACGTTATATTTTAGAATATCAAGGCTTGATACATAATTTTATTTCTCTTTTGTTTGTTTGGATTCAAATTTACTTTTCTGAACCATCATATTTCCTTTGTTCCCTTGATCATCCTTCTCCCTTTTAAATTTTTCTTTAATAGAGGAAACCTTAGCTTGATTTTTAGGATCCTTATCCTCCTTTCCTTTGATGTCCCTATTTTTTGTAAAATTCTTCCCCTTCACTTCATCATCTCTTTCTTTTATTAAGAGGCTTCCTAGATTACCTTGGTCCTTATTGACTATCCTATTCCTCAGATTGTAAGAAATTTTGGCCTCTGTAGTGGTCCTACTAGTTAACAACTTGATCTCTTCATCTGAAGGGCTCTTTAGCCTCACATTGTCTCCTGATTCTAAATTATTTACCCTAGCAATAAATCATCATTTTCATTATCAAGAAAAACTCGTTGATGATAAGAATGAGCATCCAACCTTCTGATGCAAATATCCTCATCTAAGAATCCTTCCTCATCAACATCTATATTCAATCCAAACAACATGTTGGCACCATAATTTAGGGTTAAGGATTGAGCAACCCTACACTGTAAAGAAGAATGTGGTAACTGAAAAGGGTCACTCCAAGGAGAATCATGCACAAAGTTTGCATTACTTCTTTTCAAAGGATCAAGAGTCGCATTGTTCTGCACATTTATTTGATTGCTTTGAATCGGCCTACCATTATGGCAATTGGTATTATATGGTTGATATAAAAGCTTAGGCCTTCTTTCTTATCCTTGATAAATTAGTTTATTATGGGATAAACCTTTGTCATTTCTTGTTACCTTGTAGGTCATCATTTTATCCATTTTTCCCTTATCATTTATGTGCCCCTTAGGGTTCCTAAGAAGTTTTACATATTCTCTCCTACCTATTTTAATTGAAGCTCTTCTATTTGTTTCAATATGGATTGTAATCTTGTATGCATCTCTTAAGGTTTGAAGATTCTTATCTCTAAGATGGTAACCCATTTTAGAATCCAAGGCATTGAGACATGTAACCAACAAAAATCTTCATTCAGTCTTATATGTGTTGGGAGCCTAGACATAGTCTTCTGGAATCTAATATTAAATTTTGATACCATTTCATTTTGACCTTTAGCAATTTTATTGAATTAAATCAACATGAATCTTGGGTCTATTTTGTCACCATACTTCTCTCTAAACACCCTCTAGAATTCTTACCAAGATCCAACACTAGCCTCTGGAAGGCTCCTATACCAATCTATTGCATCAGCTGTTAAATATTGTTGGAATGATGGATGCACAGGTGTCCTTGATGAAGTTGCAATACAATCTTCAATGGAGGACCTTTGCCAGGAAGAAATATTCAGCCACAAAGAAAGTATGATAATGGCATTCAAAATAGAGATTCTATTATGATCTATCAGATGATTTACAAAGAGTACATATGCCTGATTATATAGGCAAGTGCTAAACCTAGAATGAAAAGGATGTTGCCAAGTGTTCAAACCACACTTCATGTGACAACAAGAAACCCTAACCAGCTACTTAGGGAATGAAAACAAGATGGAGATAAGTTCTAGAAAAGACAACTCATCTTCTAGAAGGGAATCTTATCTCAACAACTTTATTAAATGATTAAATACAACTTAGGACTAATATGATTAATTAAAACCTAAGTTAACTTATGCTAGTGTAATAATTAATTAATTACACTAACACCCCCCCATAAGTGCAACTTAGGGAGGAAATGATAATGCATGATGATGATGGGTCCCAGCTGATGGCCATTTTAGGTACCCAAGTACAAATGCAATGCAAACTAAACTAATTGGGGTAAAGGAGAAAACCCAATGCGAACAAAACTCCTCCCCAAAATAGAATGCAAAGAGAAACTAAGTGATGAAAGATGGAGGACTCCATAGGACCCCCAAAGTACACCATCCATCACAAAGATACATGAAAGAACCCCCCCAGAAGAGAGGAAGAAATAGACCACAGATCCCCCCCAGAATGAAGTAGCTCCAAAAGAATTGAAGAAATTGCATCTCCTGAAAAAAGTGAGAGGGAAGAGGCTGAATGAAAGAAATCTCTGAAGGTGAAGTAGGTGTAGCCCAAGATGTCTCCATAGAAGAAGGTGTGACCTCAACAAATGAAGAAGTCAAAGTGGGTGAAGACTGAATAGGAACCTCCAAAGATGGATGATTAACTAGATCCTACTGCACTAAAATGAAAGAAACCACATATGTAGTCATAGAAGTATCAGCAATTGCAATAGTAGGTGGAGGAAATGGAAAGGATGACTCAAGAACAATATTTGAAGTGAGAACTCCAATGTTCAAGAAGCCAAATTTCTCCTTTGAATGATGATTCACACTAGAAGTGTGATGAACAGCTGTAGGAACAAAAGCACCATTAGTAGCAAAATCTGCAAACGAATACAACCGAGATGAGTGATCCACCACCCCAGTAGCAATAACCGCTCTACTCTCCAAGTCTCTAATGATAACTAAATCAGGTGTGAACTCCACGGACCTCCCATTGCCTCCATGTGTGATCTGATAGATAGAAAAAAGGTTGTTCGTCAAATGAGGAACACACAAGACATCCTGAAAAGTGTTGTCCCCAAAACTAATAGACCCCTTCCCTGTAACACTCATGTATGTATTGTTTCCCATCAAAATAGGAGACATAGTGTGAGACTCAAAGGAAATGAACATAGACTGTGTAGAAGCCATCTCCCTGATCTAAGACTCGAAGAAACACAAAGAGCATGTCCCTTCATATCTGATGAAGTATGTAAACTAGATGTGCCCCTATCATGTTGTACTGAAGAAAAAGAAAAAGGAGGGGAAGGAGATGATGCAGACATCCTAGAAGGCAAATCAATATGATGTTTCTGAAGAATATTTTTGAGCTCATCAATGTCCTTCTTGTAGCAATTATGTTCTGCATGTCCTTCTCTCTTGCAATATGCACATGGGCCCTTCTCCTTCCTAAATGATTTCCCCTTAGAAGAGAATGATGAATCTGATGACTCCTTCTGCTGCTCATAAGATTTGGAATCCTTTTGTTTTTGTTTCATTCCTTTTCCTGTAGAAGCCTTCTGATCTCTGAGCTCTTGTGATGCAATAAGTGCCTGTGATGAAGAGGGCTTCAAATTGCCCATATTGGCCAACTTGGCCTGCTCTCGAGTGAGAGAAGATGCAAAATCATCAAAAGAAGGCATAGTAAATCTAGTACCAAGTGCATCCCTAGTAGCATAAAAGGTAGAAACAAAAACTGAATAATCTGGTCCAAGCTTAGAAAGAATGGACAATATCAACTAAGAGTCTTCCTTCTGAACACCACACTATGACAACTGCAATCTAAGAGACTTGAGTTTGGTGAAAAACTCTTGGATGCTGTCAAAATCCCTAGGATTTAATCCAATAAGCTCATTCTCTAACTAAAACACTCTCATAGTATCCTGCTTCCCAAACAAAGACTACAAAGTAGTCCAAATCGCATGGGGTGTAGTGCAAGACTCAATATGAAAAAGAAGGTCAAAAGAAAAAGAAAGACATAATGTACCATAAGCTTCATCACATCTATTAAACCACTTTCTCTTTTCAATAGCACCTGTAGGTTCAATTTTTGTACCCATGGTTACCCTGTACAACCCTTTATGTTTCAAGTGAATCTCCATTTGTTTTTTCCAACCAAAATAGTTGAATGGAGTAAGGGGTGCAATATTATGTGTATCCATGACATAAAACAACAACATATACTCTCAAATAAAAATAAAAATAAACTGAATTTAACCTGTAGGAAATGAGTTTTCTAGCAAAAACGTTTATTTCTAATTTGATTTTTGGAAAATCTACTCATTGTTTGTAGACAAAAATAAATACCCAAAAAATATTTTGATGCCAGAAATAAAACCAAAAAATCGTTTCTTGATCCAATAAGCAGAAGATGAATATATATTTTTTTTTAACCTTCACCTAGGAGAAAAATGACACCTGACACTTTTTAGATTGCGATTTTCTCCAGAACTATGTAAGATATGCAAAATCTAAAAGATACCCAGTTTAGATTTTGATGCTGGCTACAAAACCCATAAATCGTTTTTCTTGCAAATGAGTGAAAACTAGATTTTTGAAGCAAATATGATGACGACTCTAATAAAAAATGGCTTGCAACAAACCCTTGCTTGTCAAAGAATCTCACTAGCCAAACTTTCTTGATCTTGGGATGAACCTTCACTGGAATAGCTCTGATACCATGTTGGAATGATGGATGCACAAGTGTCCTTGATGAAGCTGCAATACAATCTTCAATGGAGGGCCTTTGCCAGGAAAAAATATTCAACCACAAAGAAAGTATGATAATGGCATTCAAAATATAGATTCTATTATGATCTATCAGATGATTTACAAAGAGTACATATGCCTGATTATATAGGCAAGTGCTAAACCTAGAATGAAAAGGATGTTGCCAAGTGTTCAAACCACACTTCATGTGACAACAAGAAACCCTAACCAGCTACTTAGGGAATGATAACAAGATGGAGACAAGTTCTAGAAAAGACAACTCATCTTCTAGAAGGGAATCTTATCTCAACAACTTTATTAAATGATTAAATGCAACTTAAGACTAATATGATTAATTAAAACTTAAGTTAACTTATGCTAGTGTAATAATTAATTAATTACACTAACCAATATTGCTTGAATAACTTCATAATCACATCTTCATACTGTACTTAAAAATATCCTAATAAGGTCATAAAGACACCTAAGTGTTCCTCACCTGTCATGGAATCACTTCATAAGAACTTAGAAAGGAACTACCTAACCTCATTGGGAATTTGATTTGGGAATCCAAGGATTCCCCCAAAATCAACTTGTCTATATGTATCCATTTGTAGGGATCTTCTTCCAGGAACATTACCTCCTCCAAAATGTTGATAACCTCATTGCCATGAGGAATATTTTGTTGTATATATATTTGATGTAGTATCAGGATATGCTAGTTTCCCACATAGGGTGGAACACTCCCCTGCACTTAAGGACCACCCTGAAATTATCCTTGAGTGTCTGACATAGAATTTACAACCCCTATATTTTTCCCCACAAATGGTGGTTGGGATACAGTTCCAACACTTGTAGTGGGTTCAAAATACTGACCCTGTGTGGTGCTTATTTGAGGGCCCACCAAAACACTGAAAATTATGGGAAGTACATAGAGGCATACCTATTTGACTACTAGTCCTAACTCGAGTTTGAGGTGTAGGTATAAAATTAATAGCAATATTTTGTGTAGCTCTCAAATCATCAAGCTCCTTCCTTGCCTCATCTCTTCTCTTTATCATTTATTCTCTAGCTTTTTCTTGTTTCAACCTTTGTATTTCAAATAACAAGTCCATGGTCTCATTTAGGACTTATTAGTCAATTTGAAATATATCATTTAAGGTGAGGGTTTGAGTAAGGACTTCAGTAGTATTGTGGGGGTTAACCGGGTTTTCAAAATAAAATCTGTAGCTTTCCTAGCAATAGGCTCAACTTGCAATTGTTGTATTACAAAATCTCCAAGAGGTGGATATTGATCTAAAATTTATTGAGCGGGGTCAACCCCATCCCGGTCTATATTTATTGTTTGTCTTTCTCTTCTCTAAGATTTTATAGATCTTATCATTGGGGTACTTAATCCCTCTTCCTCATTTAAAAAGGAATATGCTTCATGAGAAAAATCATAGCTATCTTGACTATGCAGAATATAACCACTATTTTTACCAAAGGTAGGATCAAACTTACTTGGATCCTTGTTCTTCTGATTTTGATTCTTGTTTTTCCAGGATACTTTTCTTCTTGTGTCTCCTCCCTCCATCATTCCTGAAGGGTTGGGAAAGTGAATCGATCTTCTATCATGCATGTTTGCAACTTCTTCTTTTCAACTGGCCTTCAAAGTACAAAGTCGCTACCCAACTTAATGGGAATAATATTTCTTTCTACTAATACACTTTAACAAAAAACTTGACACTTCAATGACTCTATTAAGGCAATTTTGTCTTCTACTAGATCTTCTCAACTTCTCCCCAACAAAGTTTCCAATTTTTTGGTGTTTATAGTTTATGGTATAGCATCTCCTAAATGGTAGCTACTCCTTATACTTAGAGACCCTAGGTTAGTGGCCAACAAATAGGAGATGACTGATTGACAAGCCTCTCCCCTACATTTTAAGCTCTGCAGGACCAAGGTGGGTATCCCTATACATTAAGGCATATCAGCATGCTACAATAGTGGAAGGCCTTCAATGGGATAAATCATCTACACAACTCTCCCTTGTCTTTGGTATTGTATGGTAGTATGGAAATAAACATAAAATAAAATATCAGAAATTAAAAAGGTTTTCTTTTTTGAATTGAAATTGGATCAACCTCATAATTATGCTTATGAACATAGAATGACTGGTGTCTTATCCAAATGGATTCCAAAATGAAGTAACACTCCTACAATAGACCTACCCTGTCTTCTTATCAACTTGCTTCCTTACAACAAGAAACCAACAAAAGAACAAAACTAAATAACTTCTTTGAAATCCCTATTGCATCATCACTACCCTAACATATGACTTGAAAGAAACCACTCTGCTCCTTGAACATAAACTAAAAAATCAAACGTTCAAGATCAAAAAATGTGCTTGAGAACCAAAAAAATCCTTGATTATATTGATTCAAAGATAGTGAGTAAAAAATTAGAGAGAATGATAGAGATGATACAATACTTGAGAGAAAAATGCAATGAACATTTGGGTCATCTATTGTTATTACAGAGACAACATTATAATTTCTTCTTCCTACATTCAGAAATCACTATACAATCTAAGACAAAGACTTACAAAATTTTAGAGAGGATGGAACCCCAATAAAATGTACAAAATTTTCCTTTATAATGTAGACATAACTCAAATTTTGAAATTGCAAACCCTAAACAAACTAGGGTTTGAAACCAAACACCCAGATCAAACTATAGTCCACTGATAATTTCTCCCAAAATGATGCAACAACCAAACATGAATTTACTTGAAACCACAAGCACACCCTGAAATTGATGGTGTTCATAAAATAGGCATGGCACCCCTAGAAAATCCATGATCAAAATCAGGAAGAACACACCCTGACATCGATATTATCCTCTTCAACACATCAATAAATCAATGAGATTGCTCAATAATATATTATGCTTGGGAGAAGAAAAAATCCGATCTATAATTGTCGTGGATTGATTCTGGTAGCTGGTTGCAATTGCGCCATTACTTTTGGCATTCACCCATGAACATTCTAACAACTAGCCATTTACATTTGAATACAAGCCACCAGATGTGATATGGAAAATTGATATTAGATCCCCATCGATCTTTAAAACATCACTATCGATCTCCACCACTAAAACATCACATGACTCATAACAATGATGTCAGTCATACAAAATCGTGCCAATAATATTTCACCACTTGAAGAGCTGACCATTCAAACTACAGGCACCACCATCTCTTCACACGATGAGAGATTCCATGTGTCAACCACCTAAAAACCCCACATCCTATTATTTTATTCCCTTGGAGTGCATGAGGAACAGTTGAAATTAAATCTCAATGATGAATTTCACCTGTCAGTTCCAAGCTTATAATATTAGGCATGTTAGTGGAGACTCGGCCCTACACCAACAACAATACATGTGTTCTCATCCCACTGACCCCACTACTTAATATTTTAATCTTGTGGGGTGCACGGGGAATGAATAGGATCAAATTTTTAGATATAGTTGTTGATAATTTTGCACATGATGAAAAAATTAGTTTTAAAAGGAGACCTGACTAGGTCGATAGTAACAAGACCCTCGGGACAAAGACTTAAGACTTAAGTCAGAAATGGGAAATATTCACTTTGATCGACTTAGGAAAAGGGCGAAAAATTAAAAGGGGGTCATGCATAGGCAAATAGGAAACGATGACACAGATTCATAACTTAAAAGGGACAAGACTAAGCTAGCGCAAAAACCCAATGAAAAAATAAAACAAAACTAGGGCTTAAGAAGGTTTTTGACAAAAGATGAAAGCCTAAGGGGTTTTAAACCCTAAGATAAAACCCTAATGCATGAAAAGTGAACCCTAACCCTCAGGAGACTCAAAATTTTGACAAAATGGTCATGGATTTGCAAGCTCCACAAAGTTGAACTCTCAAAAATCCAAGGGAATGTAGATACACACAATATTAAAATATTCCCAAATCCACAAGACAAGAAATGGTAATGTAGAGAAATTTATTTTCTCCTAGACAACCTTCTTCACAAGAAACACACTGTCAAACATATCTTTCACTGCAACATGATCCAAAACCTAAAACTCTGGATATAGAACCTCTAAACACATCTAATCATCATATCTAAACCACACAAGAATATATTGAACCATGAAGAAATTTGGAGCACAACACAAAACACACATTTGTCACCTTGTACACTTCTCTATTTAAATTTTCTCAAAATCACTTGTAAACCAGGTGAACCTACTACATCAACAACACCACAAAAACCTTATCAAAATATCCACAACATCTTCAAAACCTTCTCAAAATGACCACAATAGATATTAAATCACAACCAAACTAGGGGTTGATATCAAACCATAACACCTTCTCAACACTTCCATACTAGGGGTTGACATCAATGATAACAATCATGACAAGATAGTGCAACACTCTCCAACAACTCCAACAATATCCCCCTTTGTCATTGATGGCAACACCAACTCTTAAAAACCATCAAAAATAGAACAAACTCTAAATCTACAACTCACAAGAAGCTTTACTCCTTTCTTGAACACTTCTTTCATTTCGGGCTTCTTTCTTTGTTTTCCACTCTCTCCCCTTTTACCTTTTATTTTCAGACATCACTCTCTCCTTTTCTTTGTGTTTTTTAGACATCACTTTCTCCCCCTTTGACAATAATGGAAAAGCACAATACCTAAAACTTACTTTCTCTCCCATTTACTTTCTTTCCACTGCTCTCTCTACTACTCTCTCCCCCTTAGGGGCACATGATATGCTCCCCCTAATTAAACCAACCAAAGATACCACTACCTACTGCCCTTGAGAAGTAGCCTTCATCATTCCAAGACCAAGAATGTATCTTAAATTTCTCCCCTAGATAGATGCACCAAATTATGCATCTAGTTGAAGGGAGGAGAAAGAACCCCTATCTTCTACCAAATATACACAAATGTATCTTTTGGGAGAGATTTTGTGAAAATATTTGCAACTTGATCCTTTTAAGGAACATACTCCAACTTCACTTCATTCTCTACAAATTTCTCTCTTAGAAAATGATATCGAATAGAGATATGATTTTCCCTTGAATGCATTACCATTTTTTTTGAAATGTTAATAGCACTTGTATTATCACATAGAATAGAAATAGGCTCATCATATGATACTATGATATCTTTCAATTATTTCTACATCCACAACACCTATGTGCAACATGATGCTACAAAAATATACTTTTCTTTTGTAGTAGATAATGATAATGAATCCTACTTCTTACTCAACCACAAGACCAATCTGCTTCCAAGAAAGAAATCATATCCACTTGTACTTCTTTTGCATATGCACAACCTAGCCAATATGCATCTATATAAGCACTCGAAGAGAAATCAATATCCCTAGGATACCTTAGACCAAAGTATGGAGTTCACTTCAAGTATATAAATATCCTTTTGACTACTGCCACATTTGATTCTCTAAGATCTTCTTAAAATCTTGCCTTAAGACAAACTACATGCATGATATCCAATCTAGTAGTAGTTAGATATATTAGTCCACCAATCATTGATCTATATTTGCTTGATTTGTCTTAGGATTTTCATTGTTTTTTCTCAACTTACAACTAGTAACCATGGGAGTACAAACTAGTTTAGAATCCTTCATTCCAAACTTCTTCAACATTTCCTTAACATATTTTACCTCTAAGATAAACATACCTTTTTTCGATTGACTAATTTTTTAGTCGAAGGAAGAAATTTATCTCCGAAAAAAAAGACATCTCAAACTCATTTTGCATCTCCTCTACAAACCTTTTGAACATTCCTTCATTTCCCCCAAAGCTTATGTCATCAACGTACACAACCATAGTTAGGATATGATCTCCATCAACTTTGAAGTAAAGGTTTCTATCTATAGTACCCTTTTTGAATCCCTGTTACAACAAGTATCTATCCAATCTTGCATACCAAGCTCTAAGAGCCAGTTTGAGTCCATGGAATGCTTTCTTCAACCTTTAGACTATTTCAACATCTTTTGACAATTGAAAACCTTCTAGTTGTTCAATGTACACTTCTTCTTCCAACTCACCATTCAAAAATGCAAGCTTTACACACATTTGATACACATTAAAGTCTTAATGTGCTACACAAGAAAAAAATATCCTAATGGATTCCATTCTTACCACCTGTTATCCTCAAATTTTCAACTCGCTCAATTCATGGGAGAACCCCTATGAAACTTGTTTGTTTGGTGGCCCATGTCCTCTAAGTATGCATATCAAGAAAAAATTGATTTCTCCTGTGTGTATTCCAATCCATTGAAATTTTATTTTGATCGAATCACCTTTTTGTCTTTTGGAATTTTGAAAAAGGGAAATTTTGAGGTTTTAGTCATTTTTCTTGCATGAAGTGTCACTAAAATTTAACACCAATGCATATTTTTGTTTGTTGCATATTATGATGTAGATGCAAATAATTTCTCTAGAACTACACTTCTAAACTCACACATTTGGAATTAATGAGTCTTTATGCCAATTTAAATGGTTTTAAACCTATTTTTATCTTCATTTTTACCTTGTTTTCCATTATCTTCACGCCTTTTGGTTCCCATTTTTTTGTGAGGATTTGTTTGGGATTTTTCGCCATTTTTAAGGGTTTGTAGGTAAATGAATTTCTTTATGTGTTTTGCATCTTTTATACTTTCTTTGTTTTGTAGGTACATAAAAATTTGTTTTGGTTTCAATTTTGTATCTTGCATTGTTTCATTTTTGTTTTGGAATTATTAAGGGTTTATAAAGCCACTGGTTTTTTTGTTTTTTTTGGTATTTTTTATTTAATTTTTTGTTTCCTTCACCATAGGGTTATTATCTTTTACTTCCTACATCGTTTTAACTTAAATTTTTCTCAGAGTTTAAATTTTGAACAATGTATTGTAGCCAACATCCCTTGTTCGTCATTCAGACCTTGAGTAATGCTTTTGATTGTTTAGGGAAAACATTCTTGAACACAAACCCTACTTAAACCTACCTATATTTCATTTGGGTTTTTTGTCTTGATCGTCATTCATACGTGACACAACAACTTACCGTGTGTTGAGCAAAGAAAATTATTCGTGCTTCATCCCTTAACCACCACTCTTATGTTGTGTGGATAATTTTCTCCATGCAACAGTTCATCAAAAATTCACCTATAAGTGGAGTTTGGGAAAGTTTTCCTAAATGACACTTATAATCACCTCATAATTTTAGTGTGGAGAAGTTTTCTTGCACTACACCACACATTACCTATTCCATGCACTTCACAATTTTTTTTCCAAAAGTGCATATCTCTTTGCACACTAAGGGTGTAGGTCAAAATTTTTATTGACCTACATCAAGTCATTTTACCCAGGTGAAGGTCAAAGAATATTCATTGACTTGCACCAAGTTGATTTACCCCATGTAGGTCAGAGAATTTTCTTTGACTTGCACTTGTTTGGCCTACCCTTATGTAGTTCGGAGAATTTTCTCCAAACTACATATTTTTGCCTTACCCTCATGTAGAGGAAAATAATTTCTCTGATCTTTCATCCTAAGTTGAAATTCCCACGTAGTGTGGCAAATTTTCTCTGAACTACACACCAAATATGTATAAGTGTCGATTTTTCCATAACTGCATGTAACTTGAAACTTATTTAACACTGGAGGATTTTGAACTTCATGTTTGTGGTTTCTTTACCAATTTCTAATTCTTCTCCAAAGGAGAATAATATAGAACACAAGTATGAGGGTGTGATTCCAATGACATCAATACAATCCAATGTAGATAACATCAAATACATTGAAATTGGACATGTGGATTTGTTCAAATCCCTAGAGAGGGTAAACAAGCAACCAATTGATTCAAGCATGAAGTGTGTTCTTGAGAATAGTATTCACTTTGTTTCCTCATTTCTGGTGTCATCCCACAATCCTAAATTTGTATTAGTAATAGTTATAAATTCCAAAAAGGAAACTAAGAGCATCACAAATGTAGATGGGAAAGTGATCATCGGTCTTGATGAAGAGTTCTTTGACAAAAAATTTAGATGCCCAAGCATTGATAATTATGTTGACCTCATAATGGATGGCGTAAAATTAAAATCAACACATGACGGCTCAAGACTGCCAATCCTACCATTGCAAGGTGGCTTAAGAACCTCCAATGTATTGAGTTCATCGAGGAGGTGAATGAAATGATAACTCTTCTTAGTCAAATTAAAGGGCTTCCAACATCTAACACTTTCCAAGAATGGATGTACCACTATATCTATGTCAAAAAGAAAGGTCAACATAACATATTTTGGGGAAAGAAGATTAGTGATGTTATTTGTGAACAAATTTCCAAGGTATCTACTTCATTGAAGTTTTACATGACTTCATATTTGGTATATGTTGCTGCCTCTACCAGACATTTTCCAATATTTTTTTTAAAAGGTGATAGGAGAAAGGTTCTTGTATATGAATATTATTATCAATTGAATTTGAAGAAAAGAATCAAACAATTCAAGAGAGTCAATGATGGCTTTTTCTATTCGTACATGTGAATGTTTTAAAAGGAACTTGAGAAGAAAAGAGTTTAAAATGAATCATGGGAACTTATTAAATCTAGTTGTATGTTCCTAAAGTTTCCTACCTTCACATACATCAAGGTTGGGTGCTTTAATAGATATCCATATATGCTATGAGATATCCCAGTGATAAAATTATACTCATGGAATCATGTATGCATATTATGGTAGTACATAGCAAGCAAGATGAATCACATTAATCTATTTCAAGTTTCATCTAACCATTGGTAGGTATTCTATCACTACTTCTCCCAGAGCCAAAGCCATGGAGACTGAGATGCAATGGGTAACAATGAAAAAATACAAAAAGAGGAATGAATTTGACTACAAAGGAATGAAATATAAACTTATGAAAAGATACACCCATATTCATAGAATTGGGGATATATGGGCCGAGTGTAGGAGTGACAAAGATGCGAGGAAGATAGAATATAGTTAGCTTACCTTAGAACAAATCAAGAACCTAGAGCTGGTTGATATTCTTAAGGATATGAAGGATGAAGATGACATTGTAGATCCTACATATGAGGGAAAAAAAATTGTTGATACTCCTCTTCCTCTAATCTGATGGTCCCAAAAGTGAAGAGAGAGATTCCACCCTACTCTAGAAAATACCAATATTTGGCTACAAGATAGAATGTAAAAGTTCAAATTCTTCAAAACAGGATTAGAGGAGGAGGGTTTTAAAGAGCCTATAGGTAAAAAAGGGAGAACTATGGACAAAGAATAAGGATGATGATCCTAGTTCCAGTAAGACTCCTAAATTTATCTTTAAAATAATAATGACTAAATATAAGGATAAAAAGGAGGCATCAACTCAGTTAGAAGAGCAAGATGAAGATGTTGTAGCTGAAGAATCATAGGAATCTCCTGTTAATTCTCAACCAGAGTCACCTCATGAAGTATCACCTTCCTCCTCTCCTATAACTTCTAAAGTAAAAAATATTTCTTCTTTCCCTATAGTTTTTTCAATGTAAATTACTACTACACCCATTGTTTCAATTATACAGTCTTTACCTACTATTTCCACTATTCGTACTACTCCTACCATGTTTGTATAGTCTATTCATTCATCACCCACTAGTGGGCCTATTTTTGAAAGTCCTCAAGGAAATATTGAGAATTTTTTCGGCTCTCTTTCTTCCATTCCCAGTCTATCTCATGTGACCTCACCAATTCTTGACCCATTCACCCAAAATGACTTTGATAAATTCATGGATACATATGCACCTCAAGTGTCATGTGTGGAGATCCCTACTACAATTTTGGCTGAAACTCCAACTATTTTGACTATGATTTTTATGAAATATTGTTGGGATGAAATTTTTTCAAGGATGTTGGTGGTGAGGTTAACATGGATTGGTCTGAAGATAGAATAAGCGTTAAAGGTGTTATGCAGAATATTATCCCAAAAAGGGAAGCTAAGTACACTATGTCAAAATTCAAGGATATGAAAGATAGAATTCTTTAAGTCCTCTAGAATGGGAACCTATTTCTTGGCAACTAATGAATTTTTTGAGTGTTCAAACAATTATTCAAGTGAAGAGCAAGTAATTGATGACTCATCCTCTACTAGTAAAGAGATTCCATATTTTGAAACCATCAACATAGGAGGCTCAAATGACATTTGGACTTTGAAATTTGATGGTATTTGTTCTTACATTGGATTTGGAGTAGGGATAGTTCTCATATCTTGAGAAGGAAAGATCTTCGCATTTTCTTTCAAGCTAAAATTTGACAACACTAGCAATACCATTGAATATGAATCTATTTTTGTAGGGAATAGATGTTGCATAGAGGAAATGAATCAAGAATATTCACATACAAGATGATGTTGATTTGGTTGTTTGTTAGGTATAATGGCACAAATTTGCACCCTAAGAAATTTTCTCATTTATTTACCCTTAATTTAGAATTACAAGTATGATGATTCATAAACCCCCCACTGTATTCCTATTCTTCCCATGCATCCCTATATTTTTGTGTTGGTGGGCGAATACTCGTCGGGGACACACATGCACTTCACAAAACTTTGCATGGCGCACTACCGTCCTGATAGTTTTCTACCTCTAGGATCCATAAAATCATTACATTTTTTGGTTGGTCATGAATGTAACATTATCTATTGGGTCTTGATCGATGAAAAATGACTCTTTGCCTCCATTTTATCCATTCAATCTCATTATTTCACTCTCTTACATTCTCTAACTCATTTCTCACTCTCTTTATTCACTTCTTGATCATTCTTATTTCTCCATTGCTCTATATTTTCTACCAACCTCCCATTTGGTTTTTTACACCACCTTCTTTCTTCAACACCATTTTCATTGTAGGTTTACCAAGCTCTATCTCCTTGGCATGGTGTTATCATTCTCTTATTTCCTCTATTGGCCTTGAGTGCTTATATCAAGGAAGGCAAAATTGTGTCTTTTCTATTATTTCATTTATTTATTTTCTCTCTATCATTGCATCTTGGCTATTCATAGAGGTGGGAACATCGAAACAAGGGTATAATTAAGGCAAACCTCAAAACACAACCCAACATTTCTCCATTTTTTTTGTGCGTAGGTGCATGTTCGCCTGCTTAGAGCTAATTGGAGAAATAGACCATATGTGAGTTATCTCTCTTTTTTCATCCTTTCATCATTAGAATAGTTTTATAAGTATTTTTCTTGTTGTATTATTTATTTCTACATTTTATTATTAAACTATTGAATTGCAAAACTCTGATATTCGGGTCGTAAGTAGACCTTGAGTGTCTTTGAATGCGATCTGAACCTCTATATGTACAATATTCCAACACATCCCTAAGACTCTAGTGTGGCACATTGAAGTCCAAATCCTGCATTATCATCTTTAGATAGAGAGCATTTTGATTTGCAGATCAAGACCCTTGTAGTCTACTCATCTAATTTTTCAAAAAACCTATCAATAACAAAAGAGAAATAGAGTTTTGTTTGCCCTACCTTTTTAGTTTTTGTTTTCCTTTTTAGTCTAATAGTCAATTCAAGGTATTTTAGGGAAGTTTGTTCCTTGAGGCTCTCCCATGAAATGGATCCTTGGGGGTGACAAATCCCCCTACTCTACATTTTTTTTTAACTTGATGTGAACATCCTTGTTTTCATTTCTCAATATTGGGAATCTTTCTCTCGTGTCCTAGGTGCGTTGTAGATTTATGGGTCACAAATTGTGTAGCTTTGCAACCCAATGTAAAACCCATAGATACATATTTAGGACTCTTGGATATTTAGAAACAAAATCTAGGTAGATCACTTTCTACTAAACACAATACTCTATATCTTTTGAGTTAGTTCCATCTAATTACTTAAATGTGGTCTCATTCATATGCATCCATCCTGTTTAGAATGTGAGTGCAATGCATAATATAGATTTCAACTTGCATGATGATCCATTAAATAAGGAACCTTCTTCATTATACATTTCTTCCTAGATTAATGCAAACATTGTAACTAGCATCTTGGTTGATCCGATGAGTTGGGTTAATGTGATAACAAAGAAAAATCTTTCCATAAATAGTTTGCATAAAGAGAGATATGAAGAGTCATAGACCACTGATGGACTCAATTTCCCCTATGGGAATAATTTCTTTATCCATATTGGTAGGACCCAAGGCTGTTGATGTGTCACTTGTTGTGATCCCAAAGTTCGATCCATTTAGATTCAAGCTAGGCATTTCATGGATAGCATCTATAAATGGTTTCACCTTTGTAGTCCATAAATTCTTAAAGTTCCCCCATGAATGCATTGTGGACGTGGTGCATGACACTAGATATAAACCACTAGTGTCGCATGGGGGCTTCTCAATGGATCACTTTTGGCCTACCCTGATTGGACCTCTCTCTCCTAGGGGAGATTTTCTATATAAGGCTTATGTTAAATATAATACTAGGGGCTCAACGATGAAGGTTAGCTATCTTGTCTATCTATATGATATTTCTGCAAAAGTTTCAATGATAGTGCAACAACATGCTGCTTCTTTAGCCCTATCAAAAGGGAAGGGGAAGCATGTTGACACTCTAGATCCTTCTCATTTTACACCTTTTTCTTCTTGACACGTAGTGACATCCTCGGTTCATGTTCCTATGCCTCACATGGGAATATTGTTGGTGGCTATGTGATAGAAGCCAAATTAACTTGCTTTTTAGTTTCTGATTCTACTTACAGTTCCCTAAACCACTATATATGGTAAGGGGAAGTGCTCCCATGGGGTTCCTTCTACATCTCGACCACTATGACCTTCGATTTTTGTTTTGTCTATCTCTCAAGCAATGGATAGGAAGAGGCCCACCATCAAGATGCCTATGTCTATTTATCCTCTTTTGGTTGTTCTTGTTCCTACTCAAGAGACCATCCTTCCACCAGAAAGAATTTTGGAGGGTACTCCAATGGTTGAGAAACAACCTCTAGCCTATTAAATTGTTGGTTCTCATTGCACAAAAAGATCGAGTTGTTAATGCCCAATAAAACCACTATATTTATACAATATCTAGAGGAGACGGTTAAGCCATGTCACAAAACCAAGCACTATGTTGCATAACAGAAGGAGACCAAGGGTGCACACCTTGCAACAATCCACCCCAAGTGCAAGTGAGGGGTTTGAACATGTGACCTTGGCTCTGATACAAATTTTTATATTAGTGGTTGTTGTTGCACCAAAATATAGACCTATTAATTCCCTATACAACCACCATATTTATACAAGATCCACTAGAGGTAGTTAAGCTATGCCACGAACCCAAGCACTATTTTGCACAACAAAAGGAGACCAAGGGGGAACACCTTGCAACATGGCCTCTTCTCAATATTTGTCCTCGATTGCTTGAAATTGACATGACCATCTTGTGCATGAGTAAGCATTGGCTAAAGGCTCTAGTTGTGGGACACGCCGCCTCATCGAAGATGGAGGAGGAGCCAGTTGCATCTGTTTCTACATCTCTTTTTGTTGTTCCTACTTTGGTTCCCATCACTTCAATTTTTCTTTTGGCTTGTCTATTGGGTCTTGTAAGCGTGTAATAATGTGAATAAGACTTAAAACACTTCTTAATACGACATTATATCTATGATTAAACAAATTGAATCAATTCAGCAAAGTAATTAAATGAAAGCGTCCTATTGCTCTCTATCTCCAAAGATTTATTAAATCTAAATTTCTCTCAGATTGTGTAAGCAAATAAGACTGTTAAAATAACTATCTAAAGAACAAGATAAAGTTAATACAATGCTAAATGATAATCAATTAAACTAGCATGATATTGATGTGAAATAGATAATTGCAGCTATAGGAAGCAACCATGATTGAAAACTGGATTGCTTGATGCTTAATTGTATGAATGCTTGATGCTTGATGTCTAGATTCTTGTAGAGTAAGAGTGCAAAAGCTTGATTATCTGGATCCTTTCTTGGTTGAATGAGGCTTGTATTTATAGATTTCTAGGCTGTAGAAATGCACAGGGAAAGCTTTGAAAGGATTGGATTCAATCTGGAGAATTGAATGGTGGGAGATGGAGGAGATTGAGAGAAATATGGAGATTGTCTCTACCCATGAAAACACCAAGCAAGAGAAGAGGAAGAATTGACGGAAGAGGATTGAGAGATCAAATTCCAAATTTGTCTCCAAAATTTCTTGTGAAGTTTCAATCAATTAATTTGACATATTTTAGACTTAGATTAGACATAGGAAATCTAATTTATTTTTGAGAGAATGTAGATTGGAATATTCCTTGTGCAACAATTCAAATATTTTGATTTATTTAAATTAGGAAATGGGAGATAAATAATTTAATAAAATGAACCATAGGATAGTTGTTTATTAAATTAATCAGAGCAATATGGTAATTAATTAATAAAGTGTTTTGTCTTTATTTAATTAATTTAAGATGGATGTGATAGAATAAAATAGGGATTTGATAATTAAATCGAACAAAGTATTTATTTTTTGTTTATTTAATTAAGATGAATTTAGATGTGAACTATATAAATAAATATTTCTATTTATTCGATAGTAGAGGAATTTAGGATAATTAATCAAATAATGCGTATTTAATTAATCGGATGCTCCAGACCAATTTTTAGGTGTATACATTTTGCCCCTCTTCAAAGTGATGTGTTTACATGTTGCTTCGAAGAAAATTTTGCTGCTACTACCAGGATCGATGATAATAAAAAATAATTCTGTATGCCCCAGACATGCCCCAGACATTGATTTTTAGATGATGGATTATAATATGCCCCCTCGGGAGATAAATTAATGATATGATGATTTTTAGAATTTTTATGATTTTATGATGATTTGAAGAAGTGTTTCGATGATGAAATAATTTATTTCCTGACAAAATGATGAAGAAATGAGTCCTCTGATGAGTTTTAATTAATTTCATGCATAAAATTTATCAAAATGTTATAAAAATCCCCCAAAAATACCTTTCAAAAATTATAAATAGTGCTAAAAGGTCATTTTCAATTCATTATTTGCTTTTTGAGTTCAAAATTCTTAGTGATAAAGACTTTTCTGATAGCTGGAGCGAGATGCCTATTCCTTACCACACTCACCAATTCGAGCGCATTCGACGTCACAGATGGCCGCCTGTGTATGGACCTCCGGTATGTACCCCTTGACCTCCTCGTAATTCGTGCACTTTTGTTTTTTTTGCTTTTTAGGTCTTAGGCATGTCTAGGTGTCTTTTAGCGCTTTCAAGTCGCGTTGTAGCACTTACAGTCTGATGTAGCGCTTCCATTAGGTAGTCTAGCGCTTTGAGTTTTAGCGCTTGCGTTTAAAACTCTAGTGCTTCCAATCGGTAAAGTAGCGCTTTCAGCGAATTAGTGCTTAGGAGTCTAGAATTAGCACTTTGAAGCCATATTTTAGCGCTTTGAGACTTTCAATGCTTTGAGTTAGTGGATTAGCGCTTTTAAGGTCTGTTCTAGCACTTCTGGTAAAGTGGCGCTTTGACGGCCTGTTTTAGCGCTTTGATGCGGAAAAGTAGCACTTTGGGATTTTTAGCACTTCGGAAGCCTCTTTTAGCACTTTGGAGTGCTAAAATAGCGCTTTCGTGGTTTTAGCGCTTTGGGTCCCTGATTTAGCACTTTTAGTTGATAAAGTAGCGCTTTTGAGATGTAGCGCTTTGGATGGCTATTTTAGCGCTTCTGGTCAATTTTGAAGATTTTGACTTAGTGAACCTTGATTTTAACAATTCTGATCATGTCCATTCTTCTAATTGGTATGATTGATAATCCAATTGCTAGATGTTGTATTTAGATTAAAGTAAATAAGACTAACTCTCATGATAGGCGAGAAGAAATCCTATTTCTTGATGATCCTCATGATAGGCGAGGAAATGATTCAATACCTGATAAATCTCATGATAGGCAAGATCTAGATAATGGTTTGATGAACCTCATGATAGGTGAGGTTTGATTCAATATCTGATAAATCTCATGATTGGCGAGATCTAGATAATGTTTTGATGAACCTCATGATAGTTGAGGTTGGATGTTTGCCTATGAATTTTGATCAAAAATTCATACCAAAGCTTTTGAAATAGAATTGATAGTAGAATGACGTTTAATTCCTGACATAGTTCACTGATTGTGGATTTTTTGTTTGATAATAGGAGGACCTGGGTACTCTCCAAATGCAAGAGAGGTTTCCACAGACTATAGATTTGATACCTCATTTAACACCAGATGAGCTTCAGGTGATAGGCCATTGTGGCCTTACGAGTTTACTTGATATGCCCCAGATTAGGATTAATCAGGGTTTGTTGACCGCGCTAGCTGAGAGGTGGCATAGCGACCACAACACCTTTCACCTACCTATTGGTGAGATGATAGTCACACCAGAGGATGTGTGGCATATCTTACACATTCCATTCATGGGGGAGATTGTTACATATGACTCTCATGGGACTAGTAGCAGAGATGCTCTCCGTCGAGTATTTCAGGATCAGGACATTGAGGGTCCAATTGTTCGATGCCAGAGGATCGTAGATTCGTATGCGACACTACTAGCAGTTCTAGCTGGATTCATTGGAGGTTTCCTTTTCCTTGATTGCAGGTCAAAGGGATTCCTCATTGGCTAGGGTAGGACACTAGAGAGCATATTGGTACATGGTACCAGATATGCGTGGGGGATGTGCATGTTAGCACATCTTTACCATGATCTTCATTCCATTGTGTACCTAGGTGCACGTAGTATATACAAAGGGGCGACCCTGTTACAGATATGGGTTTGGGAGCATTTTTCTATTTGTCAGCCGTTTCCCATTGCAGACAGACCAGCTAACAGACCGTATGTATTTAGATATAGTGGTCGGTTCACATAGGCCCAGATGGGCAAGTTAGAGCACTGGAGGAGAGTTTTTGATGATACTGAGATAGTGACATGGTGCCCATACCTTGACTGTGAGGAGTGGGATGAGGATGATACAGTATTGGGCTTCCTTTGTGACTCCATGTACCTCATTGGTCGGACTCCTTTTGTGATTGAGAGATTTTTGTTGCGTCGGGTGTACAGATAGTATGGCATTATTCAGTGTATGCCACAGGGGGTAGCCCACTATGCACGACGATGGATGGATATTCCGGATTGGGGTCTCACATTATCTTATGATGTTGTAGTAGAGGGGTACAAGACATTACAACCATCTCCCTGGGACATGCGGAGGGATATTGCAGAGGCACCCGTGACAAAGGAGTACTCGACATTTTTGGCTTTCGTCCCCCCTCCTTGCATCACCATTCCTGATGAGCCCGCACCATTACCAGTAGAGGAGGATGTGGCAGAGGATGTCGCCGGGGGTGAGGGTGATATCCCAGTAGATGAGAGCTCAAAGAGTGACAATGAGGATAGCAGCAGTAGTGGGGACAACGATGGTGGTAGTGGAGGAGACCGAGGGACAAGGCCAGCCATCAACAGTGGTCCATCTTTGAGCAGGCCTCGCAAGAGGCGAGTAGTGACCATGCCACCTATGGATTATTAGAGATAGGTTTCAAGCTTGCAGGCATAGGTTCAAACACTGAAGGGGCAATTAGTACAGGCTTGGGGTATGCTTGTGCAGACCTAGACCCAAATGCAGGCACAGGCACAGGCTCATGCTCAGGCATTATCATAGGTACAAGGATAGTTAGCCACCATGCAGACATAGGTTGATACCCTAACAGCCGAGTGAGACAGTGCTCGACAGATAGCTGAGAGGGAACAGGAGACAACAGATACCCTCTAGAGATTGGTTGATGGCACCTCTATCAGTGATTATATGAGAGAGGTTTTGCAGGTTGGCCAAGAGGCATAGTTCTACCAGGGACATTATCATGATGCAGTGCTTGCCAAGCACCGAGTGAGTTATGCCCCATCGAGATCAGGGTGGACTCATACATGGATAGTCAGTGAGGGGGTGACACAGCCTCCACGCAGAGATTCCAGAGATCCGGGTCCGTCTAGGGGTGGTGGTGGTACAAGTCCTATTAGGTCTACTCATTCTGGCAGTAGCAGGTCATAGATGCCCTTGTGATCTTTTGTGATGTATATTATGATTGTAGCCCATTGTGGATCATGTATTTTGTAGAACAGACTTTCCTTGTATACTTGACATTTGTGATATATATATGAGATGCAGTTGATGTGATATGACGATGGCTTTTTGATTTCTATGTGATGGATGCTTTTATTTATATGATTTTGTGATGATTTAAATCTAAATGTGATGATGCAATGATAACTGTATGTGTAGAATATGATATATAGATAAATGATGTGATCAAAATGTGATAATACGTATGGATGGATAAATGTTTGCTTTTTATTTTCAAATATGATAATGATGAATGATCTTTTATGGGTGTAATGATGTGATTTTATTATTTTTAAATGTATGGATACATGGTATGATAATGATGATGTTGTATGATGTAGGTGATAAAATGACTATTTATTATGATGCAAAAATCTGTATGGATGATGAAATATGGATTTGCAACTATATGGTAACGATGATGATTTTGGATTTTATGTCAAGTATACTCAGTCTTATTTGTAGATTAGATAATCATTGATTGGAATCCTTTATGCAAAAAATACTCTGCAGATAATAAATGATGTTGGATGCAATCTAATTTTAACCATGTCATGATATGTAAAACAAATGTCATTTTAATAGTCTTTTTGTGCTTGGTATCATCATAGAGCTTTATTGAATGTTGAAAGTGAATACAAGCATCAATGTTTGTGTTAATCCAATGACGACCTGAGAACTTCTTTCATGATTTTTGATATTGCAATCGAACACAAGCATCTAGGTATAATTGAATCGAGATGACCTGAGCATTCATTGCGTAAATAGGTAGAGATTATCATTTGAGTGTGTGAATTCTAAATGTCATCGGTGATACATTTGCATAGCACATCCCCCGACAATTCACACATTTATATGATTATCGTACATATAGCAGACAATAAAAATATCATTCTTTTTCCTTGTTCCTCTAGTTCAATACATCATTGAGTTACTCCAAAGAAATGATAATCAAAAAGGAAAAAATATCCATTTTTTACTTAGAGTGTTTCATTCATTATTCAGATTTTAGATCTTCCATCCTAATATTGACATGTTTTTGAATTTTCGAGATTTTGACCAAAGACCTAACCTAGTAACCTATCTTAGGGGTCTCGGAGGCTGATCAAACATTAGCCTTGCCTATGTTACACACATAGAGACCACGTAGTTCGACTGACATAGACCTATGTTTTTGGATTTAGCCTTTTCAGAGTTTCCTATTTGACATGTTTTTGGCTTTTCGATATGATATGGATGGTTGATGCTTCTGACGATGATTGAAATTGAGCTTTGATCTTTGTTTTTGGTTTTTTTACCATCGAATGCAATTGATACGTAGGATTGCCCCTAGATATCCAAATGTTGCCCCCAAGCTATGGAGTTATATGTTGACCACATGACATGACTTTGATAGTGGATGAATGATGGCTGGACGAAAGATATGATATGAATTGATACTGCCTTTTTAGATGAAATGATCCCGACATATATTCCAATAGATGGGAAAGCTGATCTTTGAATCACATATGATGCCTATTTCTAGGTTTTTCACCACATGATTTGATTACACCTGTTGTATTTTTCTTATTTTTCCCTTTCTCTTTTGTATTTTCTAGTTTTTTTTTTAATATTTTTTTTATTTTTGTGTTCGCCAAGATGCCTATTTGCCAGGTTTTCACCAAGGAAACAATTTTCAGAATTTTCCCTGTGCACTAGGAGACTTTAAGCATAGAATTTTCTGAGATGAATACTGTTGATAGGTTCATCAAATAGATCCCCTTCTGACGTTGATAACTGATATGCTCTTGATCCATACACTGATATGACGAAAAATGGACCAAGCCAGTTAGGCTCAAATTTTCTTTTCTTTTCTCTATCTTGCTGATTTCTAGGATTTTCCTTTAGTACCAAGTCACCAACCTGAAAGACCCTCAGTTTTACCCTGTGATTGTAACTCTTGGACATCCTCTGTTGATAAGCTATTAGATGATTAACAACTTGTTGACAACGCTCATCCAACAATTCCAGTTCGTGCAGTCTAGATACCCGGTAGTCTTCTTCAGAAATGATACCTCTAAGTGATACAAGAAGGGATGGAATTTTAACTTCAATGGGTAATATGGCCTCTGATCCATATACCAAATCAAATGGTGTAGCTCCTGTTGGTGTTCTAATGCTTGTTCTGTAGGCCCATAGTGTAGGGTTGAGTTGAACATGCCAATCATGTCCAACATCGTTAACCGTCTTTTTGAGAATTTTGAGTATGGTTTTGTTTGAGGCCTCTGCTTGGCCATTTCCTTGAGGATATTATAGTGTTGAAAAATGATGTTGGATGTGGAACTTATCACATAGCTCTTGGACATCTTGATTTTTGAAAGGTCATCCATTATCAGTGATAATGGATTGAGGGATACCATACCGAAATATTATGTAGTTCAAGATGAAAGAGGATATTTGCTTCCCAGTGCTGGTAATAAGGGGTACTGCCTCAATCCATTTCATGAAATATTTTGTAGTTGTAATAATGAACTTGTGCCCATTAGATGATGATGGATTGATTTTCCTTACTAGATCTAAGCCCCATTGATAAAAAGGCCATGTTGTTGTAAAGGGATGTAGTTCTTGTGCTAGTGTGTGAACCAGATTGTTGTGAACTTGACATTTGTGACATTTCTTTACAAATTAATGTGATTATTTTTCCATGCACGACCAATAATAACCTCAACAAAGGAGTTTCTTAGCTAGAGTCATTCCACTCGAGTGAGTACCACAAATACCCTTGTGAACTTCTCGTA
Organism: Sequoiadendron giganteum; assembly: GCA_007115665.2. Lineage (NCBI taxonomy): Eukaryota > Viridiplantae > Streptophyta > Pinopsida > Cupressales > Cupressaceae > Sequoiadendron > Sequoiadendron giganteum. The sequence continues at coordinate 21,641,467 of CM021104.1, forward strand.
AGGCCATTTCAGATTCATTGCGTTCTAGACATCGGAGTAGGGTACCATCAAGACCTCGACAATAAAGGATATCTATGATTAATGTATGTCGGACGGATTGGTGGATAAAGTTCAATTTTTGGTTCCTGGAAAGATATGGAGGAAGAATAGCATCTTTTAGGTAAGCATAGGTTTTTTTGTAGATAAAGGGTTCAATGGTTTCTATATGGCACATGGTAGCAGATTCCGATTGATAATGGGAAGGACAGGATACTTGTTCTACCATAAACTCATAACAAACATGCTTCTCAGGTAATTGCAGTAGTGAAGCAATCGTAGCCATGGCGTCTGCAGCTTTATTCTCTGCTCTTGGAATCTAATCAAACTTGATATTTTCAAAAGACTGTTTCAGATAATCTATTTGTTTTTTGTATGGCATCAACTTTTCATCTTTGGTATGATATTCATCATTCACTTGATAAATGACTAGTTGAGAGTCCCCATACACCTGTAAGTCCCTGATTTTCCATTGAATAGCCGTGTTGACCCCAATAATCAATGCTTCATATTCCACCACATTATTTGTACATTGAAACATGAGTCTATATGACTTCGGAATTGTGTGTCCATGGGGGGAGATGAACAAGAAAACTGCTCCCGATCCTTGTTGTGTACATGATCCATCAAAATAGAGAATCCATTGTTGAGGCATAGCTGTCATAATGTCTGCATCTAGAAATTCCATTGTCATTGGGTGATCATCTAGTAGAGGAGCTTCAGCTAGCTGTTCAGCGATTATTTGTCCCTTGATTGCCTTTCTTTCGACATATTGAATGTCAAATTCACTTAGGAGCATTACCCATTTTTCCAATCTACCTGTTAAGGCAGCTTTACTTAGTAGATACTTCAAAGGATCAATATTTGCAATTAACCTGATTGTATGAGCCATCATGTAGTGTCTCAAATTTTGAGTAGCAAACACCACTGCTAAGCAAGACTTTTCTATGAATGTATAGTTTATTTCATAGCCATTTAAAGTTCTATTGATGTAGTAGATGGCATGCTCTTTTCCTTTATTATCCTCTTGTGCTAAGAGTGCCCCCAATGAGATATCAGTTGTAGCAATATACAATATGAGGGGTTGCCTTCTGTTGGTGGCATGAGAACTGGTGGCGATATTAGATATTGTTTGATCTGATTGAATGTCGCTTCACACTTCTCATCCCACATGAAAACTATGTGTTTATGCAATAGATGATTAAAAGGATGACTTCTATCTGCCAGTTGGGAGATAAATCTTCTGATTGATTGAAGCCATCCTTGTAGTGATCGGAGTTGGCTAATGTTTCTAGGAGGTGGCATCTCCATTATAGCTTTGACTTTTGCCAGATCTACTTCAATGCCCTTTTCTCAGACAATGTACCCTAGCGGCTTTGCTAATGCAACCTCGAAGACACATTTCTTAGGGTTTAACCTGACATTAAATTTTTCCATCCACGTGAATATTTTATCTAGGATATGCAGATGTCCTTCCCTAGTAGAGGATTTTTCTAAGATGTCATTGACATAATCTTCCATGAAGGTGTGCATCATATCATGGAATATTGTCATCATTGCTCTTTGATAAGTTGCTCCTGCATTCTTTAAACCAAATGGTATGACGTTCCAATAGAAGGTTCCCCATGGAAATGTAAAAGCCATCTTTTCTTGATCTTCTAGAGCTATTCTTATTTGATTGTACCCATAGAAACCATCCATGATTGATAACATGGCATGCCCTGCCATCAAGTCCACAATGATGTCTATATTTGGAAGTGGAAAATCATCCTTCGGGCATGCTTTATTGAGGTCCCTGAAATCTGTGCAGATTCTGATGCTATTGTCCAACTTGGAAACAGGCACAAGATTTGACATCCATTCAACATAATCTATACACCACATGAATCCAACATCCAGTAATTTCTTTAGCTCTGTTTTGACCATTAATGCAATGTGGGGGTGCATTTTTCTTAATTTTTGTTTAACAGGCTTGCTTCCTGCTGGCAAAGACAAATGATGCATAGGAAGATTGGGATCTAAACCTGGCATATCAAAATATGACCAAGGAAAGTTGATGCTTCTTGCTTTGAAGAATTGGATGAATGCCGGTCTTTCTTGTTCTATCATGGATTCCGCCAAATGTAGGATTTTTGCCTTCTCTTTTGTGCCAATGTCCACTGATTGTGTAGGTTCGACCAAAACTGATGATCGCTCATGATAGTGTTCTGGGAGAGTGTCAAATCTTCCATCCTTTAGTGCCTCAGAAAGGTTTTCACCATTGGATGCGTTCTTTATTTTTACTTTTTCCAGATCTAATGCTGCCATAGAATGGTTTTCACCATTAGATCTATTTTCCCTGTTGTCAATTTTGCAACTGGAAGATTTGACACCCTCCTGCTGAGTCATACTGTTATAAGTAGTATAGAGAGAATTTGTATCAGGTTCAGTATGACATAGGAAATGCACGATGGCATCATCATTTGCAAATTTTGGTACAGTCATAGGTTCGATAGGTTCCCAATCAATAAGTTTTGGATGGATTAATGGCATGGTATCATTGGATTGATTTTGGTCAATGGAAGTAAGGGTGAGGACAACAATATCATCATAATTGTCATTCGAGATATCGAGATCCATGATGGTACCCTCTTCGAAGTTATCTAGTTCACTCAAATTCTGTTTGTCCTCACTAGAGTCATCAATATTTAGTGATCCCTCGATGAATGGTATAGACCCAGAGCCTTGGCCCTCCTCACATGTAGGTGTATATTTTTGAATCACATCGACTGGAATATCAATGACTAGTAAATCACAAGGTAAGTTCCACTCATATTCATTTGAGTCTTTTTCAAAACCATCTCTAAAATGAAGGATATTTTCCATAGCTGTCCTTGTTAGCTCCTGCTTCTCTTCTTCAGAGTATCCTAGCACTAGTTTTTCTTTTGTGTGGAGAGTGAGAGGTGTGATAGGTTTTGAGATTCCCTCTTTTCTTAATCCCATAGGCCCTTGTCCTTCATAACCCATCTTTTCAAGAATAGCTTTTCCTTTTCCATACTTGTCTGTGTTGATGTTAACATTTTTGATACCAATCTCAGATGTTGATGTTTCTTCATCCTTGTAAAGCCAATCCAAGATCACTTTATTATCTATTTCTTCTGCTATGGTTCCAAATTTTATGAATGTTTCTTGAAGAGTTGTGCTAGGTAAAGATGTCAGAGGTTTGATCATTGATGGTTGACCATATTTCCTAGGAGATGGCATTAACTATGATAAGTTAAGTGATTGCTCCATTGAGTATTGTCCCATTCCTTTATTAGTCAACTGAACTTGCTTCTGAAAGTTGTCTGATAGAGAAGTTTGTGTACCTGGAATGTTTTTTTCAACATGACTTGTTTCCTTTTCTTTACCTTTCTTTTGCACCCACTTGGTAGTGATGCTTGGACTTTGTTCGTTCTTGGATGATGATGAGCTTGAAGCTTCCCTATTGTGAGGGACAAAGGTGTCTTGAGATACTCTCAATGTGTCACAATGTTGTGGATGATTATAACTAACAGCTATAGTCACCTCTTGTCTATTTATTGGAAAATTTAGGCATTGATGGTATGTAGAAGGTACAGCCTACATTTCATGAATCCAGGGTCATCCTAAGAGTATGCTGTATGTTAACTTTCTTTCCAACACTTGACATGCTATATGCTTGATCATGGGTCCCACTTGAATGGGTAATACAATTAAACCTTGGGATGATCTTTCCTCCTCATCATATGTTTTGATGGTCATTTTCCTCTGAGCATCAATAGCGTCATTGGAATATCCTAATGCACGGATTAATTTGAGGGTACAAATGTTTAGACCAGCTCCCCCATCTATTAGAACTCTCTTAACACGATGATTATGGATACACACTTCAATATGTAATGCAGTGTTATGTGGATGATTTAATGAGACATCATCCTATTCAGAGAATGATAGACAATGCGGGGTAGTCAGGTGTCCCACCATAGCTTGGAATTGACAAACATCCAGATTTTTTGGCATGGTTGTGGCAACTAATGCTTGTTCGAGAACTTCCTTATGTGATGGTGACAACTTAAGAAGCTCCAATATTGATATTTGCATGGGGATATTTTGCAATTGATCAATAATATTATAATGAGATTGAGGTGCAACCGTGCGTTGAGATCCTACTCCTTTTAATACTACCTTGGCTTGCCCCCTAGTCATGACATTTTCCGGTTGATGTTCTTGATTTTCTCAGGGGGTGTTTTGCATTTGATTGATAACATCATAATGTGATGGAGGTGGAACTACATGTGTGGAGCCAATTCCCTTTAACATTACTTTGGATTGTTCCCTAGTTAGTGCATTGGCGGGTTGATGTTCTTGATTTTCTCTGATTATCAGAGCTTTACGTGCTTGGGAGTAAATCCAAAGAGGTAATGGTGTTGGTTTTGTTATCAACAATGTTATCGTTAACTACATGATCATGTTTGACTTCAGATAGACATAGGATTGTTGTGTCATGTACATGATTAGCATGCTTTCCTTTGCTATTTGAAGATGATGCACCTTTGTCATAATTGGGCAAAGGATCTTTGAAGGCCAAATGATCATTGTTATTTTGAGGTTCTTCCACATATACTTTGTTGTTGTCTACCAAATCTTGCACTGCATGCTTCAACTCCATACAGTCATTGGTTTTATGACCCTTGTTATTATGATAGTTGCAATAATCAGCGTCATTCCACCATGATGGTTTGACTTTTGGATCCCAAAATCTAGCTTCCCGTGCAGTGAGAAGGCCTCTGGTAACTAGTTCCTTCATTGCTGATTCCATTGACTGACCCAAAGGTGTGAACCTTCGCCGATTTGACGGTTTTTGATACAACTGTGGTTTTATGATTTCATTGTTTTGTATGGTATTTGTCTTGACATTTTGCTCGTTGTTCTGATTCTTTGATGTGGATGATGTCAAATTAAAAGCTGGTTTGGCATTTGTAGAATCATTTGTTGTTTCATTGATAGTCGTGTTGCGATTCTTTTTCCAAAATTTTGGTTTCTCATTGTTCGAGTATTGATTTGAGGAATTACTTGTGTTGTTTGTTTTATCATTAAAATTTTTGATAACTCCTCTCTTGACCAATGCCTCTTCCATTTTAAGACCATTTTTGATGACTTTCTCAAACGTTGGAGGACATTGTAGTTATAATCTATAACTCATTTCTTCCATCAAGTTTTCAATAAACAACTTCATCTTTTCCTCTTCAAGAATGGACCTAGGATATCTAGTGAACAAGCATCGCCATCTTTGGAGAAAAGACAAGAATGTTTCTCCCTTGTTCTGCTTTAAATTGTAAAGATCCTTAATTGTTACATCGTGTTGGATGTTGAATGAGTATTGAGAGATAAATCTGTTAACGAGTTCCTCAAAAGTTCTAATACCTGGTTTTAACTTTGAAAACCATTTCATACATGATCCTCCCAAACTCCTTGGGAATAGTTGCATTAAATATGTCTCTTCTTGTGCAAACTCAAGACGCATCGTTTTGAATTCTCTAATGTGATCGATTAGATCCGTTCTTCCATTATACTTATCATATTTTGGGATCTCACAATGTCTTGGAAAAGGTATCAAGTAGACCGTTGCATCGAAGGGATAAGGACAAATGTCTTGTATCGCATATCTCTTGGTAGTCCCTTGTGTCATATCTTGTTATTTTTGTTGTAACAATTGCATTTGAGATGTTAAAACAGCAACCGGATCTATTGTTTGTGTAGGTTGTGGTATCTCAGTCTCATTCATTTCCGGTGTTTCTTTCAAATGGTTTACATCAAAATCTTTTGGAAGTTTTGCCCTCGATTTGGCTAACATTAAAAGATATTTTTCCATGTCTTGTTCTATAATTTTCTCCATAAATATGTGAAACTTGGGATCTTGTTGAGCCGCTTGGATGTCCTCTGGAGTTATTTCATTTTTATTGTTTTGGTTCAGATTATTCCAAGGATTTCCTCTGCCATTTCTTGTGATTTTAAAATTTCTTGTTCTGAGAATCTCTATTTTTGGGACCTAATTAAGATTGGCATACAATTTTTTTCCTTTTCTTCTGAAATTTTGATCTTATGTGCGGGATAGTGTCAATTTGAACCTTTTTTAAATAAAGTCGAATAAGATGACTTATCTTATTGATGAGACAATATTTTAAAAATTTAATCGCTATACTTTGTTCCGTGATGAAGGATGATAGTATCTTGATAAAGAAACTTTAGTATAGTAATTGATTGTGTATTTGATTTCAACACTTGTGATTTGCAAGATCTTGTTTCAGTTGATAAGCTAGAAATTTGTATAAAACTTTTGACTTTGATTCCTAGACAATGATTCTGATAGAAGAAATTTTATCTTGATGAAAACTGTGGATAAAATGACAGATTGATGGACTGGTAAAAATCTTAAACTCTCTGTTTTAAAAGCACTAAAACAGATACCTGAAGCGCTATTTTCCAGAAGCATTGGAACAGAGACCAGAAGTGCTGAAATAGTGCCTAAAAGCGCTGTAGAAATTGATAAAATCGCTATTATACTAAAAGCGCTGAAATACAGACCTGAAGTGCTGGAAGATTTAATAAAAGTGCTATTTTACTGAAAGCACTGAAATAGTGCCAAAAGAGCTATTTCTCAGAAGCGCTAAAACAGTGACTAGAAGCGTTGAAACAGGTTCCCAGAATGCTTAAATCAAAAGTTCAATTTTCTCTATTGTAGAATCTAGCCTGGCCTTGTGGCATACTGTATTAGAGACTGCGGAAGATATGAACAATGAATCCGTTGACTACGATTGTGGAACTGCGTGAGAGCTCTTCTTTGAAAGAAGGCTCATGAATAGAGTGGTTCTACTGCTAGTCTAAAGAGTGACCCCTAGCAAAATCGTGATAACGGTGAATGAATGTTCTATGTTGTAAAAAGAGTTTCCGATTTTGATATAGAAAACGTTGTCTTCTCAATTTATTTCTTTAACCGAGAGGTTGTTTGGGCCTTGGAACTTTGATTTTTTTTTTGAAAAACATGGTGGACTTCCACTTTCACAGCATGGATTTCCTGATTTGTTTTGACTTGACATTTTTAGGATGATCTTTAATCTGATTTAAATGAATTTGTGAAAACACGGAAATCAATTTTGGATAAGTGTTTTAAAACTAAAAAGATTATGTATATTCAAAAATCACAAATGATCTTTATTGATTTTGACGGGTTGTTTTAACAATTGTATACAAATCAAACAGACTCACACTTAAGGACAAGTAGGTCATCATTATACTCACAGCCCACATCTTGCAATTGCATTGACTCACACAGCCGTGTCACCCCCTAGAGGGTGCCCGTGTTTTTGTCGTTGCCAGGTGTGTACTCAAAGTGACGGAAGTGGATACCGAATCCCTTGAGCAAGCGGTCCTTGGTAATTATATGGTGAGTGTCTTGGGGGCATATTCTTCCCTCCCCTTGCACCGTGAGTATGACAATGTATGGATACTGACTCGGTGAGAAACTAATCTATGGTTCGTAGATAGGGCTCTGTTCGATGTGGCAAATAGATAAAATCCCTCAGGAGACCTCCCAATCTTTAGAACAAAGATTTTTGGGATGGTTATCTTGCTTACTACTGTCAAGTTGGACTTTCATCAACAACTTGCATTTTTATTATAGTGGGTTGGATAACCTGGCTTTGGTTGTTCCCACTTAGGTCGTTCCCATAGGGTGAGTACTTTTTCCCACTATGGTAGTCCTGCTAAAGGATTTAATAAAGCGTAAATGACATGAAATAAAAGTGAATCTAGCACTTCGGTCACCCAGTCAAGGGGAGAGCATAAGCCTAATCACCACAAGCACAACATATAAGTTTGTCCTATTTTAAAAGCCCAAAAATAAATTTTCTAATCTATGTGAAGGTGTTGCTTCATAGAAATCATGATGTTCTTTTTAACTTCTACTATAAAAATGCGGTGACTATCCTAGGATTGATAGATTTGCTTTAAGAAAAACAAGTGACTATCCTAGATTGATAAATTTTATTCCAACTTTGAAATGACTATCCTAGATTGATCAATTTTAGAAAAAAACTTGAAGTGACTATCCTAGATTGATCAATTTTAGTTCAACTGTGAAAAAAATTAAAATATGGCCGCGGATGCATCCGATCCAGACTGACTTTTACAAAAGCGTTGGAATATTACACCAAAGTGCTAAAATAGTTACCTAATGCGCTATTTCTCGGAAGCGCCGAAGTTTGGCATGGAAGCATTGAATTACCGAAAGCGCTAAAATATGGACCGAAAGCGCTAAAACAGTGACTGGAAGCGCTAAAAACCGAAAGCGCTGAAATAGGAACTAGAAGCACTGAAACAGTGATTGAAAGCACTGAAAACTGAAAGTGCTAAAACAACAACCAAAAGGGTTAAAACTTTTAACAGAAGCGCTATAATAAAAACACGCCGAGAACCTGCGTGACACTTTTCAGAAAAATAACATTTTTGATAAAATTGGGGTTAATGCCCCACGATGGGCACCAAATTGTAAGCGTGTAATAATGTGAATAAGACTTAAAACACTTCTTAATATGACATTATATAATGATTAAACAAATTGAATCAATTCAGCAAAGTAATCAAATGAGAGCGTCCTATTGCTCTCTATCTCCAAAGATTTATTAAATCTAAATTGCTCTCAGATTGTGTAAGCAAATAAGACTGTTAAAATGACTATCTGAAGAATGAGATAATGTTAATATAATGCTAAATGATAAATCAATTAAACTAACATGATATTGATGTGAAACAGATAATTGCAGCTACAGGAAGCAGCCATGATTGAAAACTGGATTGCTTGATGCTTGATGTCTGGATTCCTACAGAGTAAGAGTGCAAAAGCTTGATTATCTGGATCCTTTCTTGGTTGAAGGAGGCTTGTATTTATAGATTTCCTGGCTATAGAAATGCATAGGGAAATATTTGAAAGGCTTGGATTCAATTTGGAGAATTGAATGGTGGGAGATGGAGGAGATTGAGAGAAAGATGGAGATTGTCTCTACCCATGAAAACACTAGGCAAGGGAAGAGGAAGAATTGATGGAAGAGGATGGAGAGATCAAATTCCAAATTTGTCTCCAATTTGTCTCCAAAACTTCCCGTGAAGTTTCAATCAATTAATTTGACATATTTTAGACATAGATTAGACATAGGAAATCTAATTCATTTTTGAGAGAATGTAGATTGGAATATTCCTTGTGCAACAATTCAAATATTTTGATTTATTTAAATTAGGAAATGGGAGGTAAATAATTTAATAAAACGAACCATAGGATAGTTGTTTATTAAATTAATCAGAGGAATATGGTAATTAATTAATAAAGTGTTTTGTCTTTATTTAATTAATTTAAGATGGATGTGATAGAATAAAATAGGGATTTGATAATTAAATCGAACAAAGTATTTATTTTTTGTTTATTTAATTAAGATGAATTTAGATGTGAGCTATATAAATAAATATTTCTATTTATTCGATAGTAGAGGAATTTAGGATAATTAATCAAATAATGCGTATTTAATTAATTAGGTGCTCCAGACCAATTTTTAGGTGTATACAGGTCTTGATTATGCTCACCTAAAAAGGGTGCAATTTTCATCGCTCCTTCCATGGAGCCTCCTCTTTTGATGTCCCTCCCAAAAATCCCTTCTTTCTCACAACCCATTGGCATGCCTCATACAAAGGTGGTGACTTCTGTGGTTACCTCTAGTTTCTCCTCCACTTTTGCTTCTTCTACGTGGACTCAACATCCTCCATTGAATCACAAGATGGAGAATGACCTCACTACAAGTGGTTGTTGGAAGAAGGGTTCAATTTCTTTGAAATCTAGTTCTATCTTGACATGCACTATACTTGTGACAAAGGCAACCCTCACACCCATAGAATTTGTCACTAGCCCTTTTGATGAAGTTGGAAATGACTCTCAAGTGCCTCACCCTTCTCCCACCTAGTTGCAATAGGGAACTCCTAGGAAGTGCATGTTCAATTTGGTGGATGATATCCTATCTTTTTCATCACTTTATGCAAAATCGATGACTTTCTCTTCATAGGAGTTTAGTGAAGAAAAAATCAAGGGGCCTTCTTCATTGGTTCTTGTTGTAGGCGAGTCGGATTGTACTGACCTTGAAGAATTGTCTTCCCTCCCCTTACAATTATCTAGATTGGGAGTAGGATGATCTATTGGTTGATGAGAACTAGGGTAGTACCTCTTCTACATCTATAGATTAAATTTTTGTGTGTGTTTGTGTTCCCCTATGCTTGTATTTTTATGTTATGATCTTACCTAGAGGACCCTTTCTACCCTTGTAGGTACTTGGATATAGGTGGGGAAAAAAATTTGTGCACTTCTTTTTATTTTATCATCATTCTTCTATGTTTCGTGAAATTTCTTTTTGATATTGGGAATGATGCAAAGCGTTGAGGGAATTTAGGCCTTCTCCCATGTTGACCCAATTTTTACTTTTACTTTATATTCATGTGCTCTTCCTCATATTCTAAGAACTTTGGGAATTGATGACCATTCATTCATACACCTTATTATTTGTATCTATGAATAGATCTGACCACAAACTCTTATATCTTGTTGTCTCTTTATTTCTTCATCTTTGTCTTCTTCTTGATGTTGTGGTTCTTATGTGTTGTCCCTCAAGTGTGTCACAACATATCATAACATCTTATCATGTGTTGCATTCCACAACATCTATGCCTCTCCTTTCTCTCCTTAGGATTTCATGTGCCCCTTTGCATAGCACACACCATCCTAAGGGGGGCTACCATGGTTTTCTAAATTTCAGTAAAGCAAATTCTTTCAAAAAAGGATTATTTGGTTTAAATTTTCTCTTTAAATTGAATTCATGATGAAAGAATCCCTTATTGAAATATCTCATTTTCCAAAAATGTTGTATTCTCTTAGGGCTCCTAGATTAAATTTTCTTTCGAAAAATATTTCATAGTGAAAGAGTCTCAAATTTTTCCTTCCGAAAAAGGAGAACTTTTTCTAAAATGAAAGTCTGAAAACTTTCCTGAAAAAGGATCATTCTTTTCATCAGATTCCTTGACAAAATAATATTTCAAAAGGATCCCTTGATGGTAGAATAACTTGTGGTAAATGTGGTGTCTTTCAATTGGAGTGTTCCTTTGAATGGGTCCCTTGGTGTCCTAAAGGGTTCCCTACCAAAGGAACCCCCTTTGAAATATCTCTTCTCAAAATAATTCTTTGGTGTCTTGCAATGTGTGTCTTTTATCTAATATTTGATTTTGCATGTCTTGGTGTCAAACATATTATATCTCGATGTCTACTGTGGGGGCAGCTCGACTAGACCCACCTTTTTTGTGATTGTCTTGCAATGCAGTTTGTAGTAGTCACAAGCTTATCTATCTAATCAGTGTGTGTCTTGTGTCTATTTGATCAGAATATGTCTTATTGTGTTGTATTGTTTTTTCTTGTGTCTTATGATTAGACTTTTTTCCAAAAAATTTGTATCTATAACCTAATATTTTTATGGTGAGATCACAACTAGATTTGCAAGATCAAAGACCCATATCCTCTTCGCATCTTGGTGGAGCTTATTCTTTCATGTCTACATATTTTGGATTGAATATCTACATCCTTGATGTTATTGGCATATTCTCTTCAACCTCTAAGTTCTAATTTATCTCACATATGCACTAACACATATACTTTCTAAAGTGGGGGTAGAATGAATGGTGAAAATTTGCACCCTAGGAAAATTCCCATTTATTTACCCTTATTTTAGAATTACAAGTACGATGATACATAAACCCACCGTCATATTCCTAATCTTCCCATGTGTCTTTGGCCTTGCCATTACACCAAAAGATCGACCTGTCAATGCCCAATACAATCTTCAAATAAGATCCAGAGGAGGCAGTTAAACCATGTCACAAACCCAAGCGTTGTGTTGGACAAGGAAGACCAAGGGACATACCATCTTGCAAAAATCCCCCCAGCATAAGTGAGGGGTTTGAACCTATGACCTCCTCTCTGATACCAATTGTTGGTCTTTTGATTACATCAAAAGATCAACCTATCAATGCCTGATACAAGCTTCAGATAAGATCACAGGAGGCAGTTAAACCATGTCACAAACCCAAATGTTGTGCTAGACAAGGAAGACCAAGGGACACACCATCTTGCAACAATATACCTATCTTTTTGTTTCAGTGGAGGAATATTTTAAGGGACACATGCATGTCACATGAACATCCGTGCACTATGATATCATCCTGAAAAATTATCGCCTCTAAGATCCACAAAAGTGTTATGTTTTTGGGTTGGTCGTGAATGTAAAAAAAATTGTTGGGTCTTGACTAGAAAAAAATGACTCTTTGCCTCCATTTTATCCATTCAATATTTTTATTTCACTCTCTTAGATTCTCTAACTCATTTATCACTCTCTCTATTCACTTCTTGATTATTATTACTTCTCCATTTCTCTATCTTGCTTCTACCAGCCTTATACTTGGTTTTCTATAGTTCCTTCTTGACACCATCATCATTGCAGGTTTATCGAGTTCTATCTCCTCAACATGGTGGTTTGATTCTCTTCTTTCCTCTATCAACCTTGAGTTCTTATGGTAGGGAAGGTAAAATTGTGTCTTTTCATTTTACTTCCATCTATCATCTTGTAGAGTAGCATCTAGGTTATAATTTATCTATACTCTATTGTGCCATTTCTATTCTTTCCTTTATCTCTTTTCTCTATATTGTTGCATTTTGGTTTTCTGTAGAGGTGGGAACACTGAAATGGGCATTTGACTGAGGTCGAACTCAAACACAACCCAACATTTTTCCTATTTTTGTGTGTGTAGGTGCATGTTCGCTTGCTTGGAGCTAGCTAGAGAACTAGACCATATGTGAGTTGTCTCTCTTTCTTCATCCTTTCATCATTAGAATAGTTTTATAAGTATTCTTCTTTTTGTACTATTTATTTTCGCATTCTCATATTAAATTGTTGAATTACAAAACTCTAATATTTAGGTTGTAAGTAGACCTTGAGTGTCTTTAACTGTCATCCAACCGTTTGTTTGTACATGATGCTAGCACATACCTGAGACTCTAGCATGGTGTGTTGAATTCTAGATCATGCACTACCATCCTCAGACAAAGAGTTTTCTGGTTTGTAGTCTAAGACCCTTGCAATTTGCTCACCCGATTTATAAAAAGACCTATTATTAGCAAAAGGAAAAATAGAGTTTTGTTTTCCCTTCCTTTTTAGTCTAATAGTCAATCCAAGGTATTTTATGGAAGTTCATTCATTAAGTCTCTCCTATGACCTAGAGCCTTGAGGGTGATGAATCCCCCTACTCTACATTATGTAATAAATCTATACTAGACAAATAATGAAAGGTTGAGGGACTACCACAATATTGTTTGGAATTGTATAGAATGTTTTGAATCTTTTGACATATTTTTGGTTCCAAGGGAATACAATGAAAAGGCAGATTCTTTGGCTGTACCAACCACACTCATGATTCCTCATTAATATTCTAAAGGAACTAAGTATATTATTAAGTTGTTTTTCTGACCCAGTGTTCCTGATAATTCAAACTATTGGAAAATATTAAATGATGATAATCAAATTATTTCCTTTTTATAAAAGGAAAAAATAGTGAACTATATTTTGAAGGGAGTGACTCTACTCCTTGAGAATCAATCTCTGAAGTTCATCAGGAGACTGGTGAAGAGATTATACAATTGAAAGAGAATAAAATTCCCAAGGGATTGGTATCTCTTGAATTTTCATTTATAAGCATGATCACTATGTCAAAAAATAGCAACAATGTGGATTTGATTCATCAATGAAATTTGAAAAAATTAATTTGGAAGTGGAAGATGATCCCAAAATGGTGAATATTTGGAAATGTTACATGTTGGAGGAAAGGGACAATTTTGCAACACTTTTATGGTAGTACATGGATGTGATTTCCTATTGATATGATGACTTGAAGTCTTTATATCCAAAGGAATTTCAAATTAGATTCCTCTCAAGTCGGGTTCTATGCCTCATAAGTAGAAACAAAGGTAGTACAACCCAAAAATCTCAGGTGCCATTCTTGTTGAGATTCAAAAAATGTTGAATGTTATAATTATTTTTCCTATCCATCATTCAACATGGATAGCTAACATTGTTCCAATATGAAATAAGAATGGAGGGATCCTCATTTGTGTGGATTTTAAAAACCTAAATCATTTGTCACTGAAAGATAATTATGCATTTTCGGTAATGGATCAATTTCTACAAATAGTGATAGGTTCAAAAATGTTGTCTTTGTTAGATGGTTTTTTAGGATACAACCAAGTGGAGGTAACTGAAGAATATTAAAAAAAAACTACTTTCACTACTCCATGGGTCACTTTTTCATATCGCAGAATGCCTTTTGGATTGATCAATGCCAGTGCCACTTTTCAAAGGACAATGGACCTAGATTTTCATGATGTGATGGCTAAGTTTATTGCAGTTTACCTTGATGATTTGACTATCTTTTGTAAATATCGTTGAGATAATTATCATCATTTACAACAAGTGTTAGAAAGGTTCCAATAGCACGGTATTTCCCTTAATCCCAAGAAATCCATTTTTGGGGTTACCGAAGTAAGGTCAATCAAGATTTATCCTGAGTAGGTCAAGTCCATCCAAAATATTACTCTGTATTCAAGTAAGACAATGGTGCATTCCTTCTTTGGGAAGGTGAAATTATTGAAAATATTTGTTCCAAACTTTGTAAAGAAGACTCATCATATCATGGATATGATGAAAGGAAAGTGAATATTTCATTGGAGTGTGGAAGGTAAAACCTCTTTCAATGACATAAAATAGGTTATTGCTCATGCTCTAGTCTTAGTCTATCCAGACTATACCAAAGACTTCATCATGTATAGTTATGCCTCAGAGTATACTCTATTCACCATCTTGGTGCAGTAAAATAGTGATGGGATAAAATCCCTAATAGATTTCATGAGTTTTCATTTGAAGACTCATGAACTAGAGTACTCAACAATGTATAAGAATTCTTATGTTGTGGTAAAAGAAGTTAAGCACTTCAGGTTTTGCATTCTTAGTTATTATGTTTTTGCATTAGTGTATGATTCAGCAGTCAAGTCTATCTTGAATCAATAGGAATTTGAAAACAAGAGAGGTAATTGGATTGCCAAGATCCAAGAATATGACATGAAATTTAAGCCCACCAAGGTAGTTCATGGGAAGGGTTTATGTCAGTTGCTTGTTCACAATAAAATAGAAGAGATGTGTGAGGATGAAGAATAAAATGTCAAGGGATTTCCTATAGTCTTGTTTTCAAGTACAATAGATGAGTGGTATTCTAACTTTGCACACTTACTTACATATGGAGAATGTCCTGAGCATTTTTTGTATAAGGAAAAAAGGACAATCAAGCTCAAAGCTGAAAAATTTGTTCTTTGGGACAATGGTTTGTAAAAAAGGAGAATTGATGGCATTTTTCTATGATGTGTGGACAAAGAGCAACAAGGAAATCTATTGGAATCCTTTCATAGCTTAGAATGTGGAGGAAATTTTTCATCTCCAGTTACTACTCGCAAAATTTTGAGAGAAAATTACTACAAGCCCACACTCTTTCAAGATGCATACAACTGGGTGTGTAGGTGTGAATTGTTCTAGTAGCTTATGGGGAAACCCAAGTTAGCATCTCTACCCCTCAATCCAGTGGTAATAAATGAGCCCTTTCAAAAATGGGGTATTGATTTCATTGGCATAGTAAACCCACCATCTAGTGCAAGACATAGTTATGTTCTCACGACTACTAATTATTTAACCAATTGGGTGGAAACCATTCTAGTAAATCATGCTACTCTAGAAGTGGTTTGCAATTTCATCAAAGAAAATATTATCTCAAGGTTTGGCATACCCAAAAGGATAGTAGCAAATAATGTTACTTTTTTTTCATCTAATGAAACAAAAAAGTTTTGTTTTGAGTATGGAATCACTCTTGCTCACTCTTTTAACTATTAACCCCAAGGGAATGGTCAGGTCAAGTCAAGCAACAAGAATCTGGTTACCATAATCAAAAATTTGGTGGATGAAAATCTGAGGTCATGGCATAAGGCATTATATGATGCATTGTGGGAAGATCATATTACCACTAAATGAGCTATTGGTATGTCCCTATTTTAGCTCTTGTATGGTTTGGATGTTGAGATACCTATCACACTGAATTTTCCTACTTTGAATTTGGCTAAGGCCATTGAAGATGACACTTTTGACAGCTCTATTGATAAGCATGTTATGTTTCTTGCTAAACTTGAGGAACAACATGTAAAGGTGGTGGATTGCATTATAAAACACCAAAGCCAATTCAAGAAGATCTTTGACAAGAAAGCCAAATCCAGATATTTCCGAATCAAAGATCCAGTTATATTATGGGATAAGAGAAGAGAACCAAAAGGGATGCATGAAAATTTTGACTCTTTGTGGAGAGGCCTTTTCACTATTCACCAAATCTATGGTGAAAATAGTTTTCTTTTGGTGTACCAAGATGGAAAACCTTTTCTACTACCCCACAATGGACAACATCTGAAGCTTTTCACTTAGTGAAGCAACATATAAATTTGTAAAGTTATGGTTTTTCATTTTTCATTTTTTTTTTGTCTTATTTGTCTTTGTTACCTGACTCTATAGACCAATGGATGGATGAAGGTACTTAGAGTTCTAGGATTCTTGTCCCTTTGATTGTTTCAAAGGATGATTGAAAGAAGCTCCCTAGTTAGACCCAGTTAATATCCTCAAATTTTCAACTTGCTCAATTCATGGGATAACCCCTATGAAACTTATCTATTTCATACTCCACGTCCTCAAATTATGTATATCGAGGTAAATTTCAATTTCTCTCGTGTGTATTCCAATCCCTCAAAAAGCCATTTCAATTGAATCACTTTTTTGTCTTTTGAAAATTTATAAAAGGGAAATTTTGAGGTGTTAGTAATTTTTCTTACATGTAGTTTCACTTAAATTTAGCGCCACGACATATTTTTCTAAGCTGCATCTTTTGAAGTATTCACAAAGAATTTATTCATGACTGCAGTCCTAAACTCACGTGTTTGGTATTAATGAGTTTCTATGCTGATTTGAATGTTGGAATTAAATGGTTTTTAACTTGTTTTTATCTTTATTTTTACCTTGTTTTCTATCATCTTCACACCTTTTGATTCCTATTCTCATTGCAAGTGATTGAGCCATTTTTGTGTGACGATTTGTTTGGGATTTTTTCCATTTCTAAGGGTTTGTAGGTACGTAACATTTTCTAGCGTTTTCACTTCATTTATATTTTCTTTGTTTTGTAGTTGTGTAAGACTTTGTTTTTGTTTTCATGTTGTATCTTACATTGTTTCATTCTTGTTTTGGACTTATTTATGGTTTTTATAGCCACTGGTTTTTGGTTTTGTTTGGTATTGGTTATGTCTTTTCACATTTCCTTCACCATAGGGTTAGCCTGTTTTACCATTTCATCATTTTACCCTAGATGTCACTTGGAGTTTAAAATTTGAATAATGTATTGCAACCAACTTTCCTCGTTCACCATTTAGAACTTGAGTAATTCTTTTGATTATTTGGGGAAAAAATTCCTGCACAAAAACCTTGCTTAAACCTACCTACATGTCATTTGGTGTTTTTGTCTTGATCATCATTCATATGCAACACAACAACATACCTTGTGCTAAGTGGAAAAAATTCTCTGCACTTCATCCCTTAACCATGAAACTTGTGTTGTGCAAAGAATTTTCTCCATGCAACACTTCATCGAACATTCACTTATAAGTGTAGTTCGGAATTTTTTTGCCAAACAAAACTTATCATCACCTCATAAGTGCAGAGAATTTTTCTCATACTACACCACACATGACCTATCCCATGCACTTCAAGAAATTTTTCCTGAAGTGCATATATTTTTGCACACTAAGGGTGTAGGTCAAAAAAAATTTCCCAACATACATCAAGTCATTTTACCCAAGCGCAAGTCAGAGAAAATTATTTGACTTGCACCAAGTTGATCTACCCCATACAATTCAGCGATTTTTTTTTTACTTGAACTTGTTTGACCTACCCTTATGTAGCTCAGAGATTTTTCTTTGAATTGCATATTTTTGCTTACCCTCATGTAGAGGCAGAGAATTTCTTTGACCTTGCATCCTAAGTTGAAATTCCCATGTGCAGAGAATTTTTTTTGAACTACACACCAACACACCAAATGTGTATAAGTGCAGATTTGTTTTGCAATTGCATGTAACTTGAAACCTCTCTAACACTAGAGGATTTTGAACTTCATGTTTGTAGTTACTTTACTAATGTTTGGTCCTTCTCCAAAGAATTAGAAAATGAAATACAAGTACTAGGGTGTGATTCCAATGACATCCATTGAATCCAATGTAGATCAAATTAGAGACATTGAAATTGAACATGTGGATATGTGTGAATTCCTAGAGAGTTTAAACAAGAAACAAGTTGATTCAAGCATGGAGTGTGTTGTTGAGAGCAGTATTCACTTGGTTTCCCCATTTTCAATGTCAGCCCACAATCTTCAATTTGTAGTAGTAGCAACTACACATTTCAACAAGGAAACTAAGAATGTCACATATGTAAATGGGAAAATGATCATAAGGCTTGATGAAGAGTTATTTGACAAAAAAATTAGATTCCCAAGAATTGATAATTATATTGACCTCACCATAGAGGGATCACAAGCCTTTTATGATTAAAATTATGATAAGTGTAAAAAGAACATTAGCACCTAATGGCTCAAGATTCCCAAGCCTACCACTGCAAGGTGGCTTAAGAACCTCCACCACTGTGAAGTCATCAAGGAGGTGAATGGCATGATAACTCTTCTCAATCAAATTAAAGGGCTTCCAACAATCAACACTTTCCAAGAATGGATGTCCAACTATATATATATCATAAAGAAAGGTAAACATAAAATATTTTGGGGAAAGAAGATCAATGATGTTATTTTTGAACAACTTTCCAAGGTATCTACTTCATTTAATTTTTGCATTACTTCGTATTTGGTATATGTTGCTACCTCTATGAGGCATTTTGTAGGTTTATCTTCAAAATTTGATAGGAGAAAGGTTCTTGTATATGAATAATATTATCAATTGACTTTAAAGTAGAGCATCAAACATTTCAAGAGAGTTAATGATGTATTTTTCTATTCCTACATGTGCATTTTTGACAAGGAACTTGAGAAGAAAAGAGTTTCAAATGACAAATGGGAACTTGTCAGAAATTTTGGTTGTATGTTCCTAAATTTTCCTACCTTCACATACATCAAGGTTGGGTGCTTTGATCGATATCCATATATGCTACCTAGATATCCCAGTGATAAAATTATGCTCATGGAATTATGTAGGCAGATTATGGTAGTACATAACAAGCAAGATGAATCACATTAATCCACTTTCAAGTTTCCTCTAATTATTGGTAGGTATTCTATCACTACTTCTCCCAAAGCCAAAGCCATGGAGATTGAGATGCAATGGTTAACAATTAAAAAATATAAAAAGAGGAATGCCTTTGACTAAAGAGGAATGAAAGATAATCTTAGGAAAAGATACACCCATAATCATAGAATTGAGGATATATGGGTTGAGTGTAGGAGTGACGAAGATTTTAGGAAGCTAGAATACAGTCATCTTACCTTGGAATAAATCAAAATCTTGGAACTAGTTGATATTCCTAAGGATATGAAGGATGAATATGACATTGTAGATCTTGCATATGAGGAAAAAAAAAAAATTGATACTCCTCTTCCTTTAATCTGATGGTCCCAAAAGTAAATTATTTCAATAAGAGAGAGTTTCCACCCTACTCTTACAAATACCAATGTTTGACTACAAGATAGAGTGATAAAGTTGAAATTCTTCAACACATGATCAAAGGAGGAGGGTACTAAAGAGCCTATAGGTAAAAAGGATAATTATGGACAAAGAATAAGGATGATTTTCCTACTTCTAGTAAGACTCCTAAATTTATTTCAAAACGAAAAGAAATAAAGATAAGGATAAAGAGAAGGCATCAACTCAGGTAGAAGAACAAGATGAAGATGTTACAACTGAAGAATCATAGGAATCTCCTGTTAATTCTCAACCAAAGTCACCTCATGAAGTATCTCCTTCCTCCTCTCCTATAACCTCTACAATAAAAATTATTTCTATAATGCAAAGTCCTATTCCACCTATTTTTTCAAGTATATAGTATTTACCCACTATTCCTACTACTCCTACCATGTTTGTAGAGTCTATTCATTAATCACCCAGTAGTGGGTCCATTTTTTTAAAGTCCTTGGGGAAATATTGAGAATTTTTATGAATTTTTTTCTTCCATTCCTCGTCTATCTAATGTGACCTCACCAATTCTTGACACATTCACCTAGAATGACTTTGATAATTTCATGGATATGTATGCGCCCCAAGTGTCAAGTATGGAGAGCCCTACTACAATGTTGGCCGAAACTCCACCTATTTTGACTACCACTATTGTAGAATCAACCCCCCCATCTACACAAAATTTGGTAGTAAGAATAGAAGGGGATTATTCCACTCTTCCTCCTTGGTTGACATCACAAACACCCAAGAGGGAGAAACAAGTTGTCTCCCCAGATGACTTTGATTTCAGCCAAAATGTTCCGACAAAGACCAAGACTACAAAGAAGGCCAAAAAACTTTCAAGGGTGGTGGTTCACAAGTCAGGTAATAATTATGTTGAAGTGTTGCAATCTCCATTGAAAAAAACTACTAAATAAGTGAAAATTGTTGAATATGTGATCACTAGAATTGAAATAGGAAATAAATTACATGAAAGTGCTAAGGAGGACTTGTGAGAAAAAATGGCTTCCTTGATTAAGAAGTATGATAGGGATAAAATTATCATCAACTAAAGATCAAAGTGGAACAACTCACATCCGTACTTTCAAAGATAACTCAATGTTCTAAGTCCAGTGAACCTTTTGCAACAAGTGTGGATGATTTTTCCATCCAAAAGGCTGGAAGGATTGGTACACAAGGTAGGGTTGTTAGTGCATGGATAGATAGGATAATGTAACAAGTCACACAACTATTGAAGTCTTCCATTGAGTTTATCGACAATATGGAAAATGTTAAGTCAAAATTAAACTAGATACTTGATGTATTATCTCAATATTTGCAGTTAGTAGAGGAGGATCTTGAAGCTTGGACCAAATTGAGAGATTTCAAGCTAGATGTGTTGGTGGAAAATGGGGTGATTTCCACTAGAAATATGTTCATTGCATTTCAAGAAGTAACGAAACATAAGAGAGATGTCATCAATGAATTAATTAAATATTTTCAAGAAGCTCAAGAGATAAAAAATGATAGAGGATTAAATAGCACCTTTAGTATTGGGGCACTTCCTTGCCAAATACTTGATGACAATCAAAAGGTTCTTCCCGTGGAAAGAATTTTCCAAGAATTCACTTCCCTAATTTGTATTGATTAAATTAGAAGCTTTTTCGTTAGCTTCCATTGATAAATTAGTGTATTTTTAAGTGATTCTAGATTACTTAAAAGTGATATTGGATAAGCATATATAATCACATTGTTGAATATGAAAAATGAGAGGGGGGTGAATCAATTATCACAAATTTTAACCTTTAATTCAATCACCCAAACTAATAATTAAAACAAATTAAATGATTAATCATCAAATGTCAATACAAAAACTCAAATACAACACATAAACATAATAAAACCATATTTACATGGAAAAACCAATGAGGGAAAAACCATGGTGAGGATTAACTCAAACTATAGAGAGTATCAACACCAATTACAAAAAGGCTCATTACCTGAAACAAGGCTCACTACCTAAAATAAGGACTCACTATCTAGAGCAAGGAATCAATGTCCAATAGGGCTTCAACCTGAAGGGTTTAGTACCATAGATATACAAAGAAGACAAGGAAGACTTGTTACAGAGAGACTACAATCCTAATGTAACAAAGGATTCCACCACAGTCACTTGATCAACTTGCATGAATGATAGAGTTCACATTTTTCTCAATGCATTCGAAAACTTAGCATTAAGCTTCACATTGATCTGCCACACACGTGTCACATACACTTTTTGAATAGAATAAAATTCACATCTACTCTTTCACTTATCTTCCTTTGTTTCTCTTGTACATTTTTCATTATTATCTCATCCTATATTTATACTATCTCTAACCTTGAAAAAGATCCAAATTCGGCCATCCAACTTCAAATTCAGATTAGGTCGGCACCAAACATCCTAGGGTGGAATTAGAATGAGATAAACCCAAACAAATGCTTCATCAACTTTGAAGATAGTTCTTAACACAAGGTTGACCAATCCAGTGTAAAACAAATAAAACAATTGAGCTTGAAACTTCCAAAAACCAAAAATATCAACTCTAGAACCACAAGTCAAAAGACTTCATCAAAGAGAAATCCAGACCAACAAATTTTCTCCTAGACATCAACCAAAACACATAAAACCATAGTTCATAACTACTGAACACAACTCAAACTTCAAAATGAACCAACAAATAAAAATTTGGATATAGCAACCTTCAACAACCATGACCAACATATCTAAACCACATAAACATAGGGGAAAATATCATAGAAACAACTAAATACCTGTAAACTTTCTTTAATAGAATTTTCTCAATATCCTCAACATATACAACCAACAACAACTAGTAGATATCTAGTTGACTAGTTCACATCAATGAAAACACCTTCATTATTTTCTCCATTCTTGCAACAATATCCCCAATTGTCATTGATGGCAACACATGATGTGAAAAAACATCAAAGACACCACACTATTTTTTAATATACTTCTGAAGATTTTTCTTTTTGCTTCTCCCCCTTAGAAGATCATATTCCTCATTTCCTAATTTCTCTTATTATCTTTCTCTCCTTTTCACATGATTTCTCACCCCCTTTGACATCAATGGAAAAGGCAAAAGATATGTTCATTGAATCTTCCTTTGGCATGAAAAAAAAATACTCACAACTATAACACTTGAAACTACATGCTCCCCTTAAGAGGTAGCCACCAAAACATCAGTCCAAAAATATAGAACCATAAATCCACCAGACTGATGCATCTCCATATGCATATTAGTTCATTAAAGGAGGGGCAATAACCTCTAACTTCTCTTGGAGATACTCAAAAGTATCTTTAGGAGGATCCTTCATGAAAATATAAGCAATCTAATCCTTCGTCAGAATATACTCAATTTTTACTTCATTCTCCATGACCTCTCTCAAGAAATGATATCGAATAGATATATGCTTCATCCTTAAGTGCATCATAGGGTTCTTCAAAATATTAATTACACTTGTATTATCACAAAAGATAGAAATGGGATCATCATATAGTACTATGATATCTTTTAATGTCTATTTCATCCATAGAACTTGTGTACAACAAGATGCAGTAGCAATATACTTATCTTCAATAGTAGACAAGGAGACTCAATATTTTTTCTTACTCAACCATCCCACCAATCTCCATCCAAGAAAGAATGCACCACCAATACTCTTTTTGTCATCTATACATCCAACCCAATTTGCATCTATATACGAACTAAGTGTAAATTCAATATCTCTAGGATACCACAATCCATAATCCAGAGTACCATTCAAATACCTGAATATTATTTTAACAACAACAACATGGGTTTCCTTCGGATCTTCTTGAAACCTAGCCACAAGACAGACCGCATGCATAATATCAAATCTAGTAGCAGTCAAATACAACAATCCTCCAATCATAGATCTATACTTGCTTTGATCAGCCTTACTTGAATCAACCAATCACCATCAAAGTACATACCAGTTTGGAAACATCCATCCAAAACTTTTTCAACATCTCTCTCACATACTTAGATTGTGAATGGAAAATTTATTTCTCTGTTTGATTAATCTTCAGCCCAAGAAAGAAATTCTTTCTGCATTTCTTCCACAAACATCTTGCACATCTTTTCATTTCCTCCAAAAATAATATCATCAACATATAAAACTATAATCAATATTTTTTCATTATCAGTCTTAAAGTACAAATTATTATCTGAAGTACCTTTGTTAAATACTTGTTGAATCAAATACCTATCTAACCTTGCATACCAAGCTCTAGGATCTTGCTTCAATCCATATAAAAATTATTCAATCTGCACACCATATCCGATTGATTTGTTAACTAAAATCCTTTTGCTTGTTCCATGTAAACTTCTTCATCCAGCTCACCATTCAAAAATGCTAACTTGACATGGATCTGATAGACTTTGAAATATTTATAAGCAACCAATGCCAAGAACATCCTTATAGCTTCCATTCTTTCTATGGGGAAAAATTATCCTAAACATATATACCTTCTACTTGTGAGTAGCCTTTACACACAAGCCTCACTTTGTTTTTGATAACTTCGCCATTCTCATTAAACTTATTTCTGAATACCCATTTTGATCCAATGATATTTTTATCTATCGATCTCAAGGACCAATTCCCAATTCTAATTATTCTCAATCTATAAAATTTCTTCTTTCATCACTTCCTTCCAATTTTCATCTTTACATGCTTCACTTATTGTCTTTGGCTCAATCTCAGAGAATAAACATAAATTTACTTTAGCAATAGCTTTGCTTCTGGTTAACATGCCTTTTTTCTTATCTCCAATAATCTGATTTTTTGAATGATTCCTCTGTACATATTTTGATGTCCCAAGGGACATCACTGGAGCATCTTCTTCTCTTTCATTTTCTTTTTCTTGTTTCTCTTGCTCATCTTTATCCCGTTCTTTCACAATTTCTTCTATTCTTGCACAATCATGTTCATTAGACACATATCCATCAATATCAATAGAATTCCTCATTGTATCATCAACCTTCACATTCAAGATCTTTACAATATTTCTTGATCTTTTATTGAAACATATGTATGCCTTGATTTTAGTAGAATAACCAAGAAATATGCCTTCATCACTTCTTGAATCAAACTTACTCAAAGTTTCCTCATGTCTTCTGATATAGCATTTTCTTCTGAATACCTTGAAATATTTAACAATAGGAATTCTTTTGTTTCATAGCTCATAGGGAGTCTTTGTACTATTTTCTCTTGCTTGAACTTGATTGAACACATAAACAATAGTATGAATAGCTTCTTTCTAGTAAACTTTCGGTAATTCAGCTTCAGTAATCATTAACCTAGCAGCCTCTTGAACTATTATATTCTTCCTTTCAACAACTCCATTATGTTGAGGAGTTATCAAGGGCAGATAACCGTCTCTTTATTCCATACACTTCACAAAACATATAGAACTCATAGGAGGTGAATTCTTCACCTCTATCATATCTTAATAATTTTATCCTCAAATCGACTTCCCTTTCAACCATAGCCTTGAATTCCTTAAATGTATCTAAAGCATTTGATTTTTCTCTAAGAAATGTAACCCATGTATATCTAGAATAATCATCAATAAAAAGTATAAAGTACCTTTCACCAAGTAGAATTTGCACTCTCGTAGGACCACAAATATTTGTATGAACTAAATCCAGTAGTCTAGTAGTAGATTGTTCCTTTTATCTATAATTATTTCTTGCTTGCTTCCCAAACTAACAATTCCTGCACATAGCATTAACAAGATTTGTAATTCTTGGTAAATATCTCATGGCCTGAACAACACTAATCCTTTCCAAGTTATCAAAATTAATGTGACACATTATCCTATGCCATAACCAACTATCATTTATCCAATTCATAAAGCATTATCCATCGACACACTTCAGTTGATAAATATATTCCCTTCAGATTTCTTTCTTGTAGCAATCAATGTTTCAGACCCTTTTCGGATCTCATAGTTTTCATCTTTAAAAATAAGATCATATAATTTTCTACACATTTGACCAATGCTCAAAAAATTATTCCTTATTCCCTTAACATAGTAAACATCGTCAATATGATGATTTCGATTAAAACTTATTAAATGTATCCCACATAATTTAGTACAAGTATCATCTCCAAACATAATTAAGCCTCCATAATATTTCTCAAGTTTAAAAAACTTAATCTTATCACCATTAATGTGATGTGAACAACCACTACCAACTACCCAAAAATTATTTTCCTGTTCATCATGTAGGGCAGAGATAACAATAACTTCATTTTTTCTCCTTCTCCTTCTCTTGAGGGCTTTCCTTTACCTATTTTTCTAAATTAGTATAAGTAGGGTCATCCTTAATCGCCAAGAATAAGAATGCATTCTCATTTGGATCCTTATTTTTAATATTCATATGAAATACTAACATTCTCATTCACATAGTAAGCTTCGTTAATCTTCTTTCCTTTCTTTTCTTTCTCATACCTTTGTTTATTCCTTTTTCCTCTTTCAACAAAATTTGCAGCATAATGACCTATTTCTCCACAACTAAATAATTTAAAGGGAAACTTACCTCCATACTTACAAGAGCCTTTTCTCATTCTTCTTACAAAATTAGCTTCTATTTCATCAAATTTCTCTTCATCCAGATCTTCAACTTTTGTAGCTTTAAAATTTGTCTCTGATTTGCCTCCATTTCTTAGACTCGACTTTCTCATTTCATAAGATTTCAAAAATCCTAATAGTATATTCTTAGTACAATTATTATAATCTATACTCTACTCAATAGAACTCACCTTTTCACTATAAGTATCAGGAAGAATCTTGAGAATCTTCTTTACAGTCCTAGTTTCATCTATAGTAGCACCAAGAGATCGCATTCCAGCCACTACCTCATCCAATCTCTATACATAATCTTTAACATTTTCATCTTTATATATAAGATCAAACTGTGTTTCCAAATTCTACAATTTTTCCTCTTTAACTCTTTCATCACCATCATGTGCTCTTTCTAAAGCATCCCAAACTTCCTTAGCTATCTTCAAATTTTAAACCTTAATCAACTTAGGATATACCAGACTATTATTCAAGATGAACTTTACCTTTTTTATTTCTTCAGGTGTACTCAGACCATTAGTAGGAGTGTAAGGATTCTTGTAATATTTCTCCACATCAAAGCCGCAATACTCTAGATATTCTTCCATCAAACCTTAGATAATCATAAATCATTTTTCTAGCCATCCTGGACCTTCCTCAAGCACTTAAGCTCTTCACCAAGGAACCAAGCTCTGATACCAATTATTGAATAGGAAAACTGAGAGAGGGGGTGAATTATTTGTCACATATTTTAACCTTTAATTCAATCATCGAAACTAATACATAAAAATGCTTAAATGATTAATCATCAAATGCCAATGCATAAACTCAAATCCAACACATAAACATAATAACACCAGATTTACGCGGAAAACCCAATGAGGGAAAAACCATGGTTAGGATCAACTCACACTGTAGAGAATATTAAAACCGATTACAAAAAGGCTCACTTCCTGAAATAAGGCTCACTACTTGAGATAAGGCTCACTGCCTGAAATAAGGACTCAATTTTTGGAACAAGGACTCACTATCCAACATGGCTCACTTCAATAGAGATACAAAGAAGACAAAGAAGACTTGTTACAAAGAGACTATAATCCCAATGCAACAAAGGATTCCACCATAGTCACTTGATCAACTTGCATGAATGATAGAGTTTTCCTTCTGCTCACTGCATCCAAAAACTCAGTAATAAGCTTCACACTGATCTACCACACACATCTCACACACACTTTATGAATAGCATCAAATTTGTGTCTACTCTTTCACTTATTTTCCTTATTTTTGTAGTTAGGATAAAATAAAATATAAAACTAATATAGCAATATATCAAATCCTAACTAGCACAATAGAGTACGAGCAAACATGAAAATCAAAATAACAAGCAAATGCAAACTCAAATCCACGCTTAACTCGAGATATCTTCATTTCTCTTCTCAACCTCGCATGAGAATGCAAGATTTTTTAGGTTTGTTGATGAAGGAATGTTGGTTGCTCACTATTGAAGCAACATAACATTAAGATGTAGATGATAGATGAGAAATAGATAGATGAAAGATTGCAGAGACAATTCGACAGAGTGAGGGTATTGGAAGAAGTCGATCCCAAAATGGCTTGTGAGAGGCTGTATTTATAGAATTTTGATGTCGACGGAGAAGAAGATTTGATAAGATTTGATTTTTGACAAAAGATGAAATACAACGAGATGGGATAAGATTCTAATAAAATAGAAAGATTTTGATTTTATCTTTTAAAGGAAATAAATCCTAAAAAAGATGTGAAGGATAATTGATGAATTATCTAACTAATTAATTAATTAGATACACATGATTTCTGATTTTAGAAAGAAAGCGAGAAGATATTTTAAGATTTAATTTATTTAATTAATGTTGGATTTATGACTTCATTAATTAAATAATATAATATATTTAATTAACATTAGAAGAATGGATAGATTACAAATAGAAATGATTTAATTAATTAAATAATATGAATTATTTAATTAATATTGGAAGAAATAGAGGGATTATGAATGAAATTAGTCAAATAAAGAAGATTTATTTAACTAATTAGATGATTATATGGGTACCTAGGGCAAAACATGCTACAAGATGTCTAAATGGTGTAATTTTGTGACAAAGTATTGTAAGAGGACATTTTTGGGTGTCTAAACTTTTCCCTTCTTTGAGATGATGTTCAAGATGATGAGATTTGTGTCGAGTAACGTCATTTCAAAGAAGATAATCTATGGATAGAGGAAAATGGATGATGATAGAAAGACAGGATAATGATGATGTAGAGATATGATGATGATGGGATGATAATGATATAAGAATAGGATGATGATGCCCCCTCGAGAGGATAGGCAGGTTGGAAGAACATGGGTATGCTCCTCTAAATGGATGAAATGATAAAAGATGGATAAAGAGATGGATAATATGTTATGCTGCAAGAAAGTGATAAATCATGGTGTTTTGGTATAACACTAGACATTATGCACCAAGGTATGAGGACCAAGGTGACGATGTGTCTCATGCCCCAGCGTAATATAGCCTTGTCTAAACATATGAGGAAGTAAAATTAGAGCACTAAATTCCTAATGCACAAAAGGTATGATATGACCTTAGATGCCAAGGATAGTGCAAAAATCCATTCCTACATACACAAGATATGAATATTAGTTGGAATGATATGGATTTGATACAAATGCAATATAAAATGATAACACACACAAGAAAGAAATCATGCACAAATGATACAAAAATAAACAAGGTATTGCCCCTATCAAGTTGTAAACTGTTTATTAATTGATTGATGATGATGATGATGATAGTGTTTTCATTGCAGGGAACGATATATCCCTAGATCAACACAAGGATGCGTAATTGACTGATTGATTGGTTGGTTGATTTGGTTTACGACAATATTAGGATCAAGATCGTTGATGCAATTGGATAATTTGACAAGATTGATCAACTTGATTGGTATGGATTGATGATGACTTACGTTTGGATTTGATGTACGGATGAATGAATTTGATGAAGATGATTGATTGGTTGAATGGTTGGATGATTGGATTGAGATATTGGATTGATTAAATGAATTGGAAGAAGTGATTGGATGGATTGATTTTATTGCTTGGATTTTTTTTGGCTATTTGGTTTTTTTGTCTTTTTTCAGGACCTTTTTCTATTTTTTTGTGTTTTTGGGGATATTTTGATTTTTTTGTAATTTTTTTAGGATATTTTAATGGAGGAAAGCAAGGATGAGGCTAATGAATAGGATGATCAAGATCAACTAGATAATATATGGACACAAATGTTAAGTATTTTTCCCCTATTCCTCATCAAGACCAAGGAAAGAAAGAGAGGATGCATTTAGATAGGATGGTGGAATATGGATAAGGTGAAGGATATGTCACATACGATATGGATAAAGTGTATAAGATAAGATGTATGATGTTCAAGAAGATCATTAACCTTGTCAAGATAAAAGGTGGAAAGGTAAAGGATGAATGCAAAGAGGATAATGGATATGAGTGACAAGATGGACAAAGTGTGCCCCCAAGTGTAAAGTGCAAGAGGAATATGGAAGAGAGGATGTGGATAGAGATATAGAGGAAGGAATCAAGCATCAAGTTTCATGGCTAATATCCCTTGAATATGTGTCCTAATAAACCATGGAAATAGACTCATAAGATTTGGCATGATGGAAGAAGCTAAGGACTTAAGCAAAGGTTTGGATTAAAGGAAGATAATGGGGGATGGATGTTGGCTCATGGATAGGAGGTTGGAAGGCTTGTTGATGGATAGATAGAAAGGATGGAAATATCAGCATCAACACACACCTTGAAGGGTGGTGGAGTGATGGAAGATAAGCGGCTTTTGAATTTAGATATTTAGATGGAGGAGTGGATGAGTATTTTGGGATATAAGGACCCAAAATGGATGGTGGTGATAAAGGATATCGAGAATTGGATGGAGTTTTTGGATAAGCAAGTTTGGATTCCAATTTTTATTTTATTGCTTCTACGAGACTTTAAGGAATCCACATAGCTTTTGACTTTGATTTTTGATTCATAGGCCTTTGTGGCCTTTGAGATTTTTCTTTTTCCTTTATGGGCCTTTGTGGCCTTTGAAATTTTTATTTTTGATTTGTGAGACTTTGTGGCCTTTGAATTTTTTTATTTTGAATTAGGATCAGATTTTATTTTATTTTTTCATGTCTCTTTGAGGAGACATGTTGATCTTTTGATGTATGTGGATTTTGATATGGAAGCTTTTGACATTTGGCACACAAATTGATTTGAAGAGCAATGGGATGGGTGGGTAAAGATGAATGATATGAAGGTATTATGGATGGGTTGGTGTAGGTATGTTGGAAAAGGTTCAAGGGTGTGTACCTTTGTTGATATTGACTAGGGATATGAGGTATGTAGGGCCCCAATATGGATGGAAGGGTTGAACAAGGGTTTGGATGATAAGGACCAAGGATAGATGGAAGGTTTCATGAACTAGGATAAGGACCCAGGATAGATGGAAGGTTTGATGAATATGTATTGTTTATGAAACAAGATGTGAGTCCAGGTTGTGGAGGATATGATATGGATGAAAGGATAGGTGTTGGAAGTAAACCAGAGTGGATAAAGGTAGAGGAATACATTTTATAGGTGTGGGGTTCATGGATAGCTTGAATAGGGGTGATAGACTCTTGTGGATGATTGTGATCATGGTATGAAGATAAAGGGGTCCTTTGATCTTGAATTAAGGCAAGATCATGGGATTGGATGGATAGTATCATTTGATCTTGGTTATAAGATGGAAGGGGCTCATGATATGGAGATGAAGGGATTCTTTGGTCTTGACTTAGAGGAAGGGGGTCATCACTTGGAATAGAAGTTAGAATTTGATCTTGATTTAGAGAGGGATCATGAGATGGAAGGGTATCATGTGATCGAGTGGGTGTGACATCTTGGTCTTGATTGGGATGGGTATCATGTGGTGGAGTGGGTGTGACATCTTGATCTTGATTGGGAGGGGTATCATTAGATGAGGTAATGAATGGAAAACTTTGTTCTCGTAATGGACTAGGGTCATGCCATGGAGTTAGTATAATAGGATCAAGATACGAGGTGGATATTCTTGGATCATCAAATGGGTTGGATATGGTAAGATTATGAGATGGTATGGATTCATTAGATGAGGTGGAATGGGATGACTCTTGAGTAGGCTCGACATGTTCTAAATGGTCAACAACATGGAGACATGATGGAGGTTGACTTGGGATCAATGGGGGAGATTCTTGAATAGTATCAAGGGGGAGACAACATGATGGGGTTGTAAGAATGGGCATGGTGTTTGAAGACTCTTTGGTAGGTGGATGGGTGGATTCAAGTAATGTTAGAGGTTTAGTTTTGAAATGTTTGAATTTAGGGTGAGGATTTGATGGATAATTGAAAGGCTCTTGATTTTGTTGCCAAGGTGGACTTGGGATCCTATGTTCTTTTTGTGATATGGGTGGATATGTTGATGTAGCATTGACATGATAGGTAGATGGGTTAGGTTGGCATGATGATGAAAGTAACACATAAGATCGATACTGAATGTGTTGAGTTTGAAATGGTGTTTGGACTTGATGTTGTGCTTGTTGGATTTGACAAGTGGCCATGAGGTATTGTGCTTGCACTATGAGATGTTGTATTTGAAGTGATTGGTTTGTTTGAAGTTCAAATTGTTGGATGAGGCCTTGGAGCCTATGTATAATTCATTGGTCTAAGGGTTGTGCTACTTGATAAAGTGATTGGAGGAGGTCTTGGAATTGGGGTACTAGGTCTTCTAATGTTGGCATGGTGTAAAATGATGCTGATTATATTAAGGATATGGTGATGATTAAGATATGATGTGGAATGAAAAGATTGGATGATTTGGATGATGTGGAAAGTGTTTATTGGAATTTTGACTTGGGAAATATCAAACACAATATCTCACATGTAAATATATGAATACACACACCAAACACAATGATAAATTTGTTTTTCAAGATTAAATGTTATGATTTAACAAACAATCGAACACACAACAACAAGCCTAATGATAGTCAAGTGGGTATGGCCAATTAGGTTTTGAACTAGGATGCTCAAGGTTGACTAGAGATGATTTGAAACCAAAATCCTTCCAGACAACCAAGAGAAAGGGGTAACCCACCCTTCACTTTCCAAAGGTATAAAGTTCTTTGGGGCTTAGCCAAGAGTGACAAGATTTTAAATCTCAAAAAAGTGTGTCTTTCGATTCACTTCAACTAGGTCATCCCTAGGGGTGATGAAATCCCCTAGCAGGCCTCCTATGAAGGGTTTGACAAAAGAAAACCAAGTGAGGTTTTTTTTATCACACATGCACTTGATTCAAACTCGCAACTATTAATTTCCCTTAGAAATGAAATGTCTATAAAACAATTCAAACACTTATTCTTTTTAACCCAAATCCAAAATGTGTGATGGAAGACACTTGTTTGTTTTAACCTAATTTCAATGATGTGATAGCAAAAAAGATGTTCTTTTTAAGAGCCCAAATCCAAATGTGTTTGCAAACAATGATTAAGAGAAATGAAAGATTAGAGGGAACGCACCCAAAAAATATTATTCCAATCTGTTATCTATGACTTATATTGCTGCTACTATAGCTCCTTATGATCACCCTTGCTAATTTTTTGAGAGCTTTCCAAAAATGTAAAGAAGTCAAAAAAATTCCTTGTTTTGCACCTAGAAATGTGGATTTGTAAAAACCAGAAATGGTGATAAACCCACAATTTTTCTATTGTAGCCTTCTGGTATGATGTAAAAGATTCTGTGAAAATCTTGTAGAAAAATTCACAGCTATGTAGAAGATATGAAGAAATTTGTAAAATCTAGGATTTTGTTCAAAAAAATGGCAGATCTACAACAAAAAGTCAATAAAACCTACAAAAAGCAAGCTAGATCAAACAAGTCGGGTTCACCAATGTAATTAGGAGAAAATCAAATATAAAACTAATATAGTAATATATCAAATCCTAACTAGCACAATAGAGTACAAGCAAGCATGACAATCACAATAACAAGCAAATGCAAACCCAAATCCACGCTAAACTCGATTTATCTCCATTGCTCTTCTCAACCTCTCATGAGAATGCAAGATTTTTAAGGTTTATTGATGGAGGAATGTTGGTTTCTCACTATTGCAGCAGCATAACATTAAGATGTAGATGATAGATGAGAAATAGATAGATGAAATATTGTAGAGACAATTCGACAGAGTGAGGGTACTAGAAGAAGTCCATCCAAAATGGCTTGTGAGAGGCCGTATTTATAAAATTTTCATGTTGACGGAGAAGAAGATTTGATAAGATTTGATTTTTGACAAAAGAGGAAATACAACGAGATGGGATAAGATTTTAATAAAATAGAAAGATTTTGATTTTCTCTTTTAAAGGAAATAAATCCTAAAAAAGACATGAAGGATTATTGATGAATTATCTAACTAATTAGTTAATTAGATACACATGAGTTCTGATTTTAGAAAGAAAGCGAGAAGATATTTTAAGATTTAATTAATGTTGGATTTATGACTTCATTAATTAAATAATATAATTTATTTAATTAACATTAGAAGAACGAAGAGATTACAAATAGAAATGTTTTAATTAATTTAATAATATGAATTATTTAATTAATATTGGAAGAAATAGAGGGATTATGAATGAAATTAGTCAAATAAAAAATATTTATTTAACTAATTAGATGATGACATGGGAACCTAGGGAAAAACATGTTACAAGATGTCTAAATGATGTAATTTCATGACAAAGTATCGTAAGAGGACATTTTTGGGTGTCTACAATTTTCTCCTCTACATTTTTCATTATTAGCTCATCATGTATTTATACTATCTCCAACCTTGAAAAAGATCCAAAGTCGGCCATCCAACTTCAAATTCAAATTAGGTCAGTGCCAAACATCCTAGGGTGGAATTAGAATGAGGGTGGCCCAAACACACACTTCATCAACTTTGAAGATAGTGCTTAACACAAGGTTGTCCAAACCAGTGTAAAACACATAGAACAATTAAGCTCGAACCTTCCAAAAACCAAAAATATCTTCAATGCAACCAAAACATCATAACTCTAAATGTGTAAGTCAAAAGACTTCATCAAAGAGAAATACAGAGCAACAAATTTTTCCCCGGACATCAACCAAAACACAAAAAACCATAGTTCACAACTGGTGAACACGGCTCAAACTTCACAATGAACCAACACCCAAAAATATGGATATAGAAACCTTCAACAACCATGAAAAACATATATGAACCACATGAACACAGGGGGAAATATTGGAGCAACAACTGAATACCTATAAACTTTCTTTAATACAATTTTCTCAATATCCTCAATATATACAACCAACAACAACTAGTAGATAACCAATTGATCAGTTGACATCAATGACAATGCCTTCATTCCTTTCTCCATTATTGCAACACACATATCATGTTGGAATGTGTTGATATGATATTGATTGCTTGTTGTCATTAATGGTTGTCATTGATGTCAACATATCTTGGTTGTGTGACCGATTTTTTGTCTTGGTGCTTTAGTGATCCGGTTTAGCTTGGTTTTAGATGTCGTGTTGTAATGATCTATCTTGGGTTGTATCTATCTTGGTCCCATTCCTCTTGTAACATAATGTGATACATTATTTTGGGTCTAGACCGATTTGGTAGTTGGTTAATGTGCTCTGACACATGGTTTGCATTGTAATGTGTATATCTTATTCTGTGGTTCCAGATATCATGTAGCATGTTGATTTGAGTGAGGAGGTTGTTTGTAGTCCACGTTTCATTCCTCTCCACCATGGGATTTTTTTTATGGTGACATATTTCAATTTGTACTTGGCCGACTTAGAAATTATGAAATTATGTTTGGTCGACTTGGGAGATTATGGAAGCATGGAATGGTATAAGTATAAAAAAAAAAATCATTGAAGGTAAGTATGATGAATTTGAATCTGAATATCGAGACATTGTGAAGTGTGTGAAATATATGACCAGAGGAAGTAGACAATGATATTCTATCTAGTGCCATTATTGGTGACAATTATTTTTAGTGGTGGATTCCCTTTCATCATTCTTCAGGCAGTGAGCCATTTTTTGTAGGCAATGAGCCTCTCTCTTTTGGAAGTGATCCTTTCTCTTTTGGAAGTGATCCTTTTTGTATCTATGGCTATAATAGTCTAGAAATGAGCCCAATCGATAGTGAGCCACCCTGCAGTGAGAAAATTGGCAATGAGCCCTTACAAAAATCACCTTAACTGGTGTTACCTTAACCAGTTCTTTATAATTGAGAATTAGCATTCTCTATGGTTTTTCCCTTCTTGGGTTTCCATGTAAATTTTGGTGTTATTTGTGCATGATTTTGTTGTGTGCTTACATGTTCATTAATATCTAATTGATTTAAGTTTTCTTTGAATTAATTAAAGTAAAGAAAATTATTTTGATAATAACTGATTCACCCCCTCTCAGTTATCCAAACTTTTCAACAATTTATA
The DNA here is from genome assembly GCA_007115665.2 of Sequoiadendron giganteum. Taxonomy (NCBI): domain Eukaryota; kingdom Viridiplantae; phylum Streptophyta; class Pinopsida; order Cupressales; family Cupressaceae; genus Sequoiadendron; species Sequoiadendron giganteum. The sequence continues at coordinate 21,677,653 of CM021104.1, forward strand.
TTGGATATTTGGTTCCTCGAAGAAGATCTTAAACACTTGGGGTAGATCCGATGGCACACAAATTGACAATTCTTGTGTTTGATGGATCTGACTACAATTTTTGGAAAGTGCAGATGAGAGGTTACTTGATCTCTCTTGGCTACAAGACTTGGAAATTTGTTGAGACAAAATATGTTGAGCTGACCAAGGTGTTTCTATTAAAAATGAGATTTTAGATTATGAGGATAATGAAAAGGAAAGGTATGTAATCTTTAGTGGTTTATCTAAGACCAAGCTAACAAAATTTATTTCATTGGGCACTACTTATGAAGTTTGGGAAAATTTGAAATAAATCTATGAAGGAAATGATAGAGTCAAACTATCAAAGAAGTTGACAGCTAAGAGTAAATATGAGAACTTGAGGATGGAATAAGGTGAGGATATAGCACAATACTTTCAAAGGGTTGACAGTGTAGTAAATGAAGTCAAAAATCAAGGAGGTAGTCTAACAGATGAAGATGTAATGGAAAATATTTTGATGACCCTATCACAGAGCTACAGTGATAAGATCTCAGCTATAGAGGAAGTTTATGATCCAAACAAATTCACCAAAGAGAATCTATTTGGCACCCTAACCACATTTGAGATGAGGAATTTTAGAAAATAAAAGGAGAAAATTGAAACTGCCTTCAAAACAACAAGAATAAAAGATGATCCAGATAGTTAAAGTTCTGAAGATTTGGAAGCAAATTTCACAAGGAAATTGAAGAAAGGTACTGATAAGTAAAAATTTATGTTACATCTTAAATTTTTTAGATGTGGAAAGATCATTCATTTAGCAACTAAGTGTCTGGAGAAAGGAACAAGATAAAATTTCAAAAAGATCAATAAGAAGGCCTATTATGTCAATGAGAATGCTGGAATTTCAGATCATGAATCATATCATGAGGATTGTTTGTTTCTAGTTGAAAAGGATGAACCTATATTTGATATCTCTAATCTTTGTCTAGAATCTAATGATAACATTGAGATTCCATTATTTTCTAAAATAAATAGAGATGAATGGTTGATTGATAGTGGATGCTCGAATCATATGACTGGTGACAAAAGTAAGTTTGTGAAGCCTAAGAAATATGATGGAGGCCTTGTTAGATTTAGCGATTATAAAACAACACAAATTGTTGGAATTGGTTCTATTACCTTTGATGGAAAACATAACACTGGCAATGTTTACTATGTGAAGGGATTATATCATAATCTTTTGAGTGTTGGACAGATGTGTGAAAATGGTCACAATGTGGTGTTTCAGGATGATGGTTGTGAGATTCAGAAGAAATCTAGAAATGTTATTGCTACAAGAAAAAGAACAAGTGGAAATATGTATCAGCTGGAAGGAGCTACAAAAATATGTTTGGTATCTCATTCTAATGATAATTGTATCTGGCACTGGAGGATGTGTTAAATTAACTTTGAATATTTGGTAAGGATAATTTCATCAAGAGCAGTTAGATATTTTCCAGGACTGACCAAATCAAACAGTACTATCTACAAAGGATGTCAAGAAGGAAAGCAAATCGGAGAAATGTTCCAGAGACAAGAATATTTATCTATTAGATTATTGGACCTTGTACACACTGACCTTTGTGTTCCAACCAAAACAAGAAGCTTACATGGTGAGAAGTATTTCATTCTTTTAATAGATGATCATTCTAGATTTACCTGGGTTTTATTTTTAAGAGAAACATCAGAGGCATTGGAAAAATTCAAGATTTTCAGAGCAAGAGTTGAGAATGAAACTGAAAACAGAATGAAGTGTTTAAGATTTGATAGAGGAGGAGAGTTTACTTTTGACGAGTTCAACAAATACTGTGAAAAATATGGCATTAAGAGACAACTATCTACCTCTAGAACACCTCAACAAAATGGTGTAGTGGAAAGAATGAACTAGACAATTCAAGAAGCAACTAGAACAATGATCATGGAAGCAAGTTTACCATAGGTCTATTGGAGAGAAGTGATACACACAATAGTATAAAATCTTAATAGAGTAATATTCCAGAGGAAGTATGGAAATAAATCATATGATTTATGGCATGGAAGATCTCCCATAGTAAAGTACTTCAAAAATTTTGGAATCAAGTGCTACATCCGGAAAGATGAGGATAATCTTGGAAAGTTTGATAGAAGAGATGATGAAGGCATATTCTTTGGTTACTCTATAAAAGGTAAAGAATACTAGTGTTACAAAAAGAGACTGAACAAGATGGTTGAAAGTGTGAATGTGAAAGTAGATGAAGATGCTCAGAGAATTCCTAAAATCCATATTGAATATGAATTAGATAACTCAAAGGGAAAAGGAAAGAAAGATAATAAAGAAGAAGAAGAAGAGACAAAGGAGGCTCCAAAAACTACAACTAAAACTCCAAGGTATGTATAGAAAAATCACTCTAAAAAATGGATTATTGGAGAAAATAATAAGGAAATTACTACAAGAATCAAAGTAACTCAAGAGCAATTTTTATTCTACCTACTCTTAGAAACTGAGCTGAAGACTATGGAAGAAGCATGCAATGATCAGAATTGGGTGAATGCAATGAAAGAAGAGCTTGATCAGATAGAGAAAAAATAGACTTGGGAGCTTGTGCCTAGATCGATAGAAAAAAAATGTAATTGAAACAAAGTGGGAGTTCTGGAACAAGCTAGATGAGAACGAAAAGGTGATGAGAAACAAGGCAAGATTGGTTTGCAAAGGTTACACTCAGATTGAAGGTATTGATTTTGAAGGAACATATGCCCCTATTGCTCGGATGGAAGCAATTCGTATTTTATTAGCTTTTGCAGCTTTCAAGTATTTCAAAGTTTATCAAATGGATGTGAAATCTGCATTCTTGAATGGAGAATTCAAGGAAGAAGTCTATATTGAGAAACCAGAGAGATTCAAATCTAGAAGTGACCCGAATGCCTTTTTCTAGGTTGAAGAAACCTTTATATGGATTGAAGTAGGGACCTAGAGCCTGGTATGGCAGATTAGACAAGTACTTGATTGGACAAGGATTTCAAAAGGGATCTGCCAACAGTAATTTATACTACAAAACTCACTTAGATTCAATGCTGATTGTTGTGGTTTATGTTGATGACATAATTTTTGGAGGAAATGATAATATGTGCAGAAAATTTGTAGATGAAATGTAGAAGGAATTTGAAATGTCTATGATAGGTGAGATAAATTTCTTCCTTGGATTGAAATTAAATTTGAATAGCGAATGAATTTTCATTTCTCAGTCCAAGTATACAAAATAACTATTGAAGAAATTTGGGTTAGAGAATCTAAACCGATTTATAAACCTATTGTTACCAGATGCAAGTTGACAAAAGAAGATGCATCACCTAAAGTTGATGCAAGCATGTATAGATCAATGATTGGAGGATTGTTATATTTGATTGCCATTAGACTAGACAATATGTGTGTAGTTTGGTTAGCAGCAAGATTTCAACAAGAACCAAAGGAATCACATGTTGTTGCAGTAAAAAGGATCTTTAGATATTTGAAGGGTACAAAATATTTTGGGTTATGGTATCCAAAGGACTCAGACTTCACTTTGACAACCTATACTGATGTTGATTGGGCTAGATGTATTGATAACAAGTGGAGTACAAGTGGTGGAGATTATTTCCTAGGCTCTCGGTTGGTTGCTTGGTCAAGTAAGAAATAAGATTTTGTATCTTTATCTACTACTGAAGTTGAATACATTGCAACATCCTCACATTGCACTCAAATACTATGGATGAAACAAACACTGAATAATTTTTGCATATCATTTTATGAACCGATCTCAATCATGTGTGACAATACCAGTGCAATAAATATTTCCAATAATCTAGTACAACACTCTAGAACGAAGTATATATCCATAAGATAACATTTCTTGAGACAGAAGGTGTTGGACAATGAAGTAAAACTTGAATACATACCTATAAAAGAACATATTGCAAATATTTTCACAAAACCGTTGAGAAAAGATAATTTGGAGTATCTCTAGAAGAAGTTAGGGGTTCTACCCCCTCCTAGTCTAAAATAACATGCACCGGGGTGTGCATTGGTCCAAGGTATTATATGCTCATTTTTTCTAGATCAATGTTTGGTGGCTTCCTCATAGGGGGGGCAGAGTAATTTTTTTAGGGGAGTTTTCATTTGTCTTTGATGTCAAAGAGGGAGACGAAAAGAAGATAAGATGGTCCTTGATACTGACATTGAGTTCTTTTGTTTGTTATTGATCAATGTTGTCATCAATGATAAAAGGAGGAGATTTTTGGAATGTGTTGAGATAATGTTGATTGCTTGTTATCATTAATGGTTGCCATTGATGTCAACATATCTTGGTTTTATGACCGATGTTCTATTTTGGTGCTTTGGTGATCCAGATTGGACTGGTTCTGGATGTCATGTTGTAATGATCTATCTTGGGTTGTATCTCCCTTTGTCCCATTCCTCTTGTAACATAATGAGATACATTTTTTGGGGTCCAGACTGATCTAGTAGTTGGTTAACATGCTCTGGCACATGGTTTGCATTGTAACATGTATATTTTTCTATGGTTCTAGATATCATGCAGCATGCTGATTTGAGTGACGAGGTTCTGTGTGGTCCGTGTTTCATTCCTCTCAATTGCGAGAATTTTTTGTGGTGACCTATTTCAATTTATGCTTGGCCGACTTAGAAATTATGAAATTATGTTTGGCCGACTTGGGAGATTATGGAAGCATGGAATGGTATAAGTATAAGATATTTTTGTTGATTGAAGGTAAGTGTGATGAATCCAAATTTGAATATCCAAAAATTTGAAAGTGTGCGAAAGTATATGAATGGAGTTAGTAGACAATGAGATTCTATTTGGTGTCATTATTGGTGACAGTTATTTTCAGTGGTGGATTCCCTTTCATCATTCTTCATGTAGTGAGCCATTTTCTTTAGGAAGTGAGCCTCTCTCTTTTTGAAGTGATCCTTTCTCTTTTGGAAGTGATCCTTTTTGTATCTTTAGCTATAATAGTCAGGCAGTGAGCCCAACCAGCAATGAGCCACCCTACAGTGAGCAACTTGGCAATGAGCCCTTGTAAAAATCAACTTAATCAGTGTCACCTTAACCAGTGCTTTATAATTGATAATTGGGTATATGCAGGATCATCATGGAAAAAACAAACCCTTAAGTGGCAATAAAAAGACAAAAAATCAGAGTTAGACAACTTGACGTAAAAATTTGAATAAGTTATCTATATTATTTCAAAAAAAATGTAAAAATAGAATATGTAGAAAATTGAATATAGTTTCTAAACTACTAGACCTTTATTTTTTTTAAAAAAAATCTATTTGGTGAAAATTTGAAATTTCAATGCACTAGAATTTAAATTTCAGGGTAAAAATAAAAAGTAGGTGTCTATCTGACCACCCTAACCACAATAGAATGATAATATTTTTTTATAAGATTTTAGATATACGTAGAGGACTCATATCCCGATGTGATGCATATTTTTTTATAATTTGTTTCCAAGTAAATAATTAATTATTATTTTTTTATTACAACTTTTAAAAAATATAAAAGCTTGTCTGTCTAACCACCTTAACTTGGTGAAAAATTCATGAAATTCAATTTTTTCTTTTTTAATCCTATAGTATGCAAAGCATAGAATGTGGCGCATGTTTCAGATTCAAAAAGTGTGACACCATTTGAAATTTATAGATGTTTTTCAATCAGCCTATCAATCAAGACTTTATTCATAATTCTAATAGAAATTGAATAATAATTATTTATTAAATTCAAAGTAAAGCATAATTTATATTGGTGGAAAGATGAGAATCTCCTCTAAACATCCTTTTCGTTTCATCAATTTTGGGTAAAAAAAAATTCGTTAGCCACATTGACCTTCATATGGCTTACATATCACCACTTTTTGGCCCATCATGATCCTGCACATACCCAATTAGCATTCTTTGTGGTTTTCCCCTTCTGAGGGTTCCATGTGATTTCTTGTGTTATTTGTGCATGGTTTTTTTGTGTTCTTACATGTTCATTAATATCTAATTGAGTTAAGTTTTCTCCAGATTAATTAAAGTAAAGAAAATGGTTTGATAATAATTGATTCACCCCCCTCTTAGTTATCTCGACTAATCAAAATATTGGTATCGAGGACTCCATCACACGAGTGCTCGACATCTCTAGCTATACAACTAAGCCAAATGACCTTGAAGTTTAGGCCACATTGAAGAAATATGAAGATTTCCTAAAGAAGAATGTTGAAGAATAAAATAATGTGCTTGTTGATACTTAGTTATTTCTCAAGTTTTCATTAAGTAGTTTGTAATTTATAGATGAAATTTCACATGTATTTTGTAATATGACAATTACATGTAAGAGGAGTGTAGTCCTAGATTAAATTAGAATCTTCCTTTGAATAAGTCAAAGTGGCTATAGATTTTTTTTTCTCTTGGCTTCTCTCTATAAATAAGAGGAAGTGTTGGAGGTTCCAGTTGATGGTATATAGCATCTCCTAAATGTTAGCTACTCTTTATACTCAAAGACCCTAGCTTAGTGGCCAAAAAATAGGAGATGATTGATTGGAAAGACTCTCCTCTAAAATTTAGGCTTTGCAGGACAAAGATGGGTATCCCTATTCATTAAAGCAGGTCATTATACTACAAAGTTGGATGGCCTTCAATGGGATAAATCACTTACAATACCCTCACTATCTATGATATGATATGGTAGTATGGAAATGAAAATAAAAGAAAATATAGGAACGTAAAAGGTTCTCTTATGAATATAAATTGGATCCACCTCAAACTTAGGCTTGTGAACATAGATTGACTAGTTCCTTATCCACACAAATTCCAGAAATGAAGTAACACTCCTACAATAGACCCATCCTGGCTTCTTATAAACTTGTTGCCTTACAACAAGAAACCAACAAACGAACATAACTATCAAACTCCTTTGAACTCCCTATTGCATCTTCATTATCTTAACATATGAACTAAAAGAAATTACTCTACTCCTTGAACAAAAACTAACTACTCACACATTCAAGCAAAAAAAAGTGATTGAGAACAAAAGCAACCCTTTATTATATTGATTCAAAGATAATGAGTACAAAGTTGGAAAGAATGATAAAATTTAAGAGAAAAACATGTAAAATGCAATGAACATTTGGGTCATCTACTGTTATTATAGAGCATACATTATAATATTTCCTTTCTAAGAATAGAAAAATACTATACAAACTAAGAAAAATAATTACAAGAGTGTCAAGAGGATGGAACACAGACAAAATGCAAAAAATTTGCCTTTATAGTTCAGGCATAATTCAGATTTGAAATTTGAAATACAAACCCTAACCAAACTAGGGTTTCAGACCACACAACCAAGTCAAAACACAATCTATAGGTAAATTCCCTCCAAAGTGGTTCAACAACCAGATATGAATGCACTGACACCTCGAGCACACTCTAGCAGAGAAGTCAATCAAGAGCGGGTATGGAACCCCCAAGAAATCCGTGATCACATTCAAGAAGAACATACCTTGATAATAATCTCATTCTCTGCAACACATCAGGACATCAATCATGTCGCCCAACAATTAATTCTACTTGGAAGAAGCAAAATCTGATCTGTATATGTTCTTTTGAGTCCATCCTAGCAGTTGGTTGTAGTTGCACCATTATTGCACAATATTTTCATGTGAGCAGGAGCAGCTAGTAATTGGGAAAGCATACTTTGAATTGCGGTCATTGATTTGCTTTGATCATGCCAATGTTCAATGCTAAATGATCGCTATCCACACATTAAAACCTGACCATCATATTACTAGTCGTTCAAATCTCCACAGTCCATCTTCACTAATTGCATTACACCATTTGATCAGTCACCAAATGATGTGCACCATATATCACATTAGACATCACTTGTCATACGCAAGGTCCACCAAGATACGTGTTGAGAATTCACAAATCTCACAAGCCTAAAATTGAGTGCACCGAAACCCTCATGAGATCAGTGACCACCGTCTGATCTCGACCACCATGGATTAATCTCCACTGCTTATCACAAACATCATAGGCTTAGATTGTGCACCACTAGAGATTGTGAGAGGCCTATGATCATCAATGGATTGTCTTCAATAATTCATAGACACACATCTTGATGTCGATGTCACTATCCACTATCTGGTCCCACTATACACATCAAATAACACCATCCAATCACATAGAGAAATCAACACCATCAATTGCAAACCTCACAAGAGTCTAGAAATTAATATTTTATCTACTTGATATGTGCGATCACTGTAGATCAATCTCAAATCTGATGGTCACCAACCTACACATGCACACAATGTTATTAATAAAAGGGGTCTACCTAGGCCAATGGGACAAAGACCCTGAGAGTAAATAAATTAAGTCATAAGACTTAAGTGAGAAATATTAGGCTGCCTAACTTAGGAAAAGGGGTCGATGAGCATATGATTGCCTAGACATAAGTTATAACTTGAATGACTGGGAACTAGGTGAAAGAGGTCAACACGAAAATAGAGAAAAAGTGCATGCCAAGGGTTTAGGGTTTAAGGATACAAGGGTTTTATCCCTTCATGGAGTTTTCAAACCCTAAACAGACAAAATAGAGGAAACCCAGAGGTACAAGGGGGAAATATTTTAGGAAATGGCCACGGATCTTACAAGCACCACTACTGGCTCTAGTTGGGGATGTCTACTTGACAAAGCAATGTGAGAGTTCACTTATCACTGGGAGAGAAGATTGGAAAACCCCAAAACAAGGCAAAAAAAACAATAAACTATGATACAAATGTGCATGGATATGTCCTACTTATGAAAAGTAGGGTTTGAGGAATTGTCCATGCACTGGAAATTCCAACATTTCATTGTTCAAGTTTTACAAACAATAAGAATCTTCACCATGATTACTCCAGACAACATAAGGGCCAATCCATAGGGCCTCAAATTTACCATGTTTTCCCTTGTCTTGGCATCTTGCATTCTATATTAATACAAGGTCTCCTATAACAAACTTTCTTTCTATAGTCTTCTTGTCAAAAAAGTATTTGACCTACAACTATTTCTTCAACTAATATCTTGTGCTACTCTTCTTGATTCATTCCAATTCTATTAGTTGATTGATCCTATTACTCATGCTATTTTCAATATATTCCCCATATTCCTGGATGAATTTATAGACTAGAAATAAGTTATTATTGGTATTCTTGCATCCAATCCATATACCAATTCATAAGGGTATTTCTCTATGGCCTTCTTTATGGTAGTCGTATCTACCCATAGAGCTAATTTTAACTTTGAATCCCAAGCCTTTATTTTTTTCTCAATGACTCTCTTCATGATCTTCATGAGGCTTTTGTTACTGGACTCATCTTGTCCATTTCCCTATGGGTGATAAGGGGATGAGTATGATATGGAAATTCCATAACCTTTGCAAAATTCAGCTAGCTCTTCAAATCTGAAAGACATAGCGCTGTCCATAATTAACCTTGGAGGGGTACCAAATCTAATCACTATATTTTTCATGATAAAATCAATGAAAAACTTATTAGTTTCCCTCCTTGTAGGAATTTCCTCCAGCCACTTGGTGAAGTAGTCAGTGGCAACCAATATCTTGCTATGACCACCACTAGATTTTTTATTGAACTCACCAATAAAATCTATGCCCCATTTCTGAAAAGGAGCTTCAACATTTTGTTTTCTAAGGGAAAAAGCACTAGAAAACCTTAAATTACTAGAAAAAATTTGGCAATCATCACACTTCCTTACCATCTTGTGTGTATTTGAAAAGCGAGATGGCCACCAATACCTAGATCTTGGAATCTTATGGGCAATTGTCTTGGCTGTGTAATGGCATCCACAAACTCCACCATGCATCTCTTCAAGAATCATCTCTACTTGTTTCTCATCAACACACCTCAACATAACACCAGCCCTATCCCTCCAATATAAGCAACCCTCAATCATAACATACTTGATTGATTGCAATTTTAGGGTCCTTTTTTAATTATCAGTCATGTGATTAGGGAAAGACATATATCTCAGATAATACAAAATATCTTTAAACCAAATGCACTCCTACACCATGCACTCTTTTGTGTGAACATCTTCACTGAGTTGATTTATCTAATTTACTTCCAATTTTAATTTAGCCATTAACTTTGCTAAACCTTATCCTCTAACTAGTGTAGTGATCTAAATCCCAATATTGAATTCCTGAATTTTATTGATCCATCTACGTCTTCTTCCTATGACTTCCTACTAAGTGAAAATATCTTTAATTGCAACACAAGGTACATAGACCACTATCTTAGCACCCACCAAATAGGGTCTAAAATTCTTTACTACGTTTACCAAAGAATATTCCTACTTTTCCATGAAATCATACTTCAATTCTACTGCCTGATGTGATTTTCTAAAAAAGGAAATGGGTTGTTCATACCCTTCATGATTTTTCTCTCATAAGACAACATCAATTGTGTGGAATGATGAAAAATAAAACAACTGAAAATGCTTAGTAAAATCAAGTGACTTGAGAACTGGTGCCTCTTTGATAGCCTTCTTGATAGCATTGAACACCTTAAGAGGCTCATCACTCCATTCCATTGTTTCCTTCTTTCTCAACATTTTAGAGATGGATCTTGTAGTTTCAACAAAGTTTGTAACAAATCTCCTCACAAATTTGGTCTGGGAAAAAAATTACTAGATCCCCTTTATCAATTTAGGAATTGGGATCCTATCAATATTTGTAACTATCTCTTGATCAATTACTATCCCATCCTTTGAAACTATGTACCCCAACAATTTTCCCTCTGTAACCCCAAATGTATACTTCTTAGGGTTTAATGAAATATCATATTCCAAATCTCTTATAAAAAAAATTTCTAGATGCATGCCATTCTCCACCTCCTTCTTGGAATATTCCATGTGGTGATTCTAATATATAGCCATGAAAACATTTATGAAATATAAAAAAGAAACATCCATGGCCCTCTAAAATTTTTCTCTAGCATTTTTTAGGCCAAAAATAATTCTAACATAGATATACGTTCCCCATGGTGTAGTAAAGGTGGTCTTATATAGATCATACTCTTTTACCTTTACTTAATTGTAGCTAAAAAATCCATCCATCATTGATAGAAGCTCACAAGCAATAACTTTATGTAGCATTTCCTCCATGTTAGGCAACATATATTTATCTTTTAGTGAAGATATGTGTAAATTTTTGAAGTCAACACATAATCTTATATCTCCATTTTTTTTCTTACTAGTACCAAATTTGATACCCAAGTGGACTGTCTGATAGGCTTTGTGATTCCACCATATCTAAGCTTCATGAGATCTTGTTGCATCTTATGTTCCAATGTAGTATTTATTGTCCTTTGCTTCTACCTAAAAGGTTTTGCATGAGACTTTAGAGGAATCTCATGTTGAAATAAATATTCTCTATATGCCTTTAAGTCATCATATGACCATGCAAACACATGATTATATTTATTTAGAAAATAAATCAACATAGCTCTAACTTTAGGGTTGAGCTTCTTACCAATATACACCTTCTTTGGTGCACTATTTGTCCCCAAATTGATTTCCTCAAGGTTCTCATCTTGTTTAGAACTCTGCTTCATATTTCATTTGTCTGAGCTATCAAAAAATCTTTCTAGGGCTACTAATCCTTTTAGTATTTTGTTAGTCTTGAGTTGAAAAACCTCCTTAGCAAGAATTATGCCCCTCCCATCCACTTTCTCAACAAAATCCTAGAAATAAATTTCCTAAATGTGACACTCCTCCACATAATGCAAGAACTTCAAAAAGTCCTTATCATCATTGACTATCTACCAGATTTGACTATTATCTGGTATAGAAGGCCTCATTTGAGTTTCGACCTTTGATATACTAGAGTAGGCAATATCATCAAGTCTCAAAGCAGCATTAGCAAGAAAACATGCTCTCACATTTTTTTCCTTTCTACCCACTCAATGTAAAATGCATCAAACATTTCAATGTAATCCCAAAGAACATTTCTATATTGCTTTAACCTTTTATTTTTAGACTCATATTTTGCTCTTATTGGGGAAATAACTAATTTAGAATCAACTAAGACTCTAATAATTTTAATTCCATGCTTATCAGTGACTTTAAGTCCAAGGATTAAAGCCTCATACTCAACAACATTATTTATACATTCAAATTTGAGAGAAAATGAGCATCTGTAAGACTTACCTCCTAGTGACATCAAAATCACTCCTGCTCCAAATCCTTCTTTTGAATAGGCTCGATCAAAGTTAATAGTCCAAAGACCATCTAACTGAACCTCTTGCTTTATTTCTTCAATTTCTTGTGCATCCTTGACCTTTACTAGTTCTACATCAACAACCTTGAAGTTGTCCATATCTATGTCAGCAAAAAGCACATCCTCATGTGGTTTAACATCCTCAATTATACTTTGAGCTCTCTTCTCCTTGAGTATCATGGAATCCCTACCATTCACAGGTATGGTGGCATAAGAAATTTCTAGCTTCATGCTTCCCCCAATCGTTGTTTCCCACCCCCTTGACAGGAGCATTCCTCATTGAGCAAGAATGTCAACGATAGTCACACTCATAACATAATTATTCTTAGGAAATGCAACCAACTTGAAAGGAACCTCATTCACAACTCCAACTACTAGGACCTCCCTTGAATCCATAGTATGACATTTACCATATGTGTGAGTGGCTTGAAATCCAATTTCCTTCATAATTTCCAGAGGTGTGATATTGGTGGAATTACCAAAGTCTATCATGCAATTTATGATCAACATGTCATTCACTTGTAGGGTTATATAAAATGGTTCAATACGACTGGGTTTAGCATTTAAAGTAGTTCCTATGAATACCTTAAAAAACTCAATATTCATTCTTTCAGGTTCAACATGCTTCACCCCGTCCTTCCCCTTTCCACTAGGGATATTCACTTCTTCCTTATTACTAGCAGCAGGTGTACCAATAATAAGGGCCAATGCCTTTTCCTTATGTTCTTCTATTATCATCATTTCTAACAAAGGAATTGTTACTTTGATTTGTGATAAGATCTGATTCATGTCAACAACATTGTGTTTTGGATTTTTAAAGCTTGATACATCCCTTTCTTTCTCTTTTGTTTTCTTGGAATCAGATTCATTTTTCTAAACAACTGTAGCTTCTTTGCTCCCTTCATCATTCTCTTTTTTCTCAAATTTGTCTTTATCAAAGGGAACCTCAGCCTCATTTTTAGGATCCTTAACCTCCTTTCCCTTTATTTTCTTGTTCTTAGCAAAACTCTTTCCTTTTGGGGTACCATATCCTTCTTTTATGAAGAGACTGCCTAGATTATCTTGGTCCTTGTTGATTGTCTTGTTCCTCAGATTATAAGAGCTTCTAGCCTTTGCAATAGAATTATCATCAACTTGATCTCATAATCTGAAGGTCTTCTTAATCTCACATTTTATTTTGAATCCAAATTATTTATCCTAGCATCATCATCATCTAGGAATCCTTCTTCATCAGCCGCCATATCCAAACCAAACAACATGTTTCCATCATGATCCTCTCTTTGTGAATCACCATAATCATTATACGATCCAAAATTATCCTCCAAGGACTAATAAACCCTACATTACAAAGAAGAATGTGGAAAATAACAAGAGTCACACCAAGGATTATTATCTACAAAGTTTTTATTACCTCTTTTCAAAGGATCAAGAGTCTCCTTGTTCTACACATTTCTTTGATTGATCTGAACAAGCCTACCATTATACCACTTGGTATTATATGGATGATCTGAAATCCTAGGCCTTCTTTCTTGACCTTGATAAGTTGGTTTATTGTGAATTAAACCTCTATCATCTCTTGCTACCTTATAGGTTATTTCCTCAATTATAGTCATCATTTTATCTAGTTTTCCTTTATCATCAATTTTTTCACTTTGTTGCCCCTTAGGGATCTTGAAAATCTTCACATCTTCTCTCCTTCCTATTTTTCCTAAAGCTCTTATGTTACTCTCAATGTGGATTGCAACCTTGTATGCCTCTCTCAAGGTCTCTAGGTTCTTGTCTCTAATAAGGTATCCCATTTTAGAATTAAGAGCATTGAGCTATTTAACCAAACAAACATCTTCACCTAGCCTCAAATGTGTTGGAATCCTGGGCATAGTATTAGGGTATCTAATGTTGAATTCTAATACCATTTCATTTTGACCTTTAAAAATGTTATTAAATTAATTTAACATGAATCTTCAGTCTCTTTTGTTACCATATTTCTCTTTGAAAACCCTCTGAAATTCCTCCCAAGATCCAACACTAGCCTCTGGAAGGCTTCTATACCAATCTCTTGCATCAACAATTAAAGACTGCATGAATTACTTCATGATCCACATCATAATCTCCCAATTAGTTTATGAAAACACTCAAGTTCTCTTCACCTGTCATAGCATCACTTCCAGTGAGCTTGGGAGGGCACTACCTTACTTCATTGGGAATCCAAGGATTCCACCAAAATCAATTTGTCTATATCTATCCATTTGTAAGGGTCTTCTTCCATGAATATTAACTCCTCAAAAGTGTTGATAACCCCCTGGTTATGAGGAATTTTTTTTGTATATATGGTTGTTGTGGTATGTGAGCATATTGGTTTCCCACATAAGGCGAAACACTTCCCTGTATTTGAGGACCACCATGAAACTGTCCTTGAATGCCAAGCATAAAACTTCCAACCCTTATGCTTTTTCTCACAAATAATGGTTGAGACATACTTCCAATATTCATATTTGGTTGAAAAAACTAACCCTATGTACGGTTTATCTAGGGGGCCATTAAAAAACTAGAGCCCACTGGAATAGAACTCATTCTTTGATTACTTCAGGAATTAGAAGGGCCTACAGCTCTGGATCTAATACTTCTTATATAGGAAACACTAGTCACATTTTGTGAAGTAGAGTTTGTTCCAGAATTATTCCATGCACTAACATAGGAGGTACTTAGAGGCATAATTATTTGATTAATAATTATGGTTTGAGTCTTAGGTGTGGGCACAAAAGTATTATCAACCCTTTGCGTAGCTCTCAAGTCTTCAAGATCTTTCCTAGCTTCATCTCTTCTCCTTATCATTTCTTATCTAGCCCTTTCTTATTTCAATCATTATATTTCAAACAAATAATACCTAATATATTTTAGGATTTATTCCTCAGTCTGGACTACATCGTTTGAGGTATGGGTTTGAGTAGGGACCTCATTAGTATTGTGGTTGCTAATTGGGTTTTCAAAAGAAAAGGGGTGGATTTTTCTAGTAGTAGGCACACCTTGCAGGTGTTGTATCATAAATTTTCCAAGGGGTATATTTTGATCTAAAAGTTCTTGGGAAGGGTCAACTATAGCCTAGTATGTATTTATTGTTTTCCTTTCTCTTCTCTGAGAGTTTGTAGGTCTTATTAGTGGGGTACTTAATCCATCCTATTCATTTATCAGAGCATATGCTTCTTGAGAAGAATTAGAACTATCTTGACTATGAAAAATATAATCAACATATTTTTCAAAGGTAGGATTTGACTTAATTAGGACTTTGTTCTTATAATTTTGATTATTCCTTCTCTAGGTCACTCTACTTCTTGTTTCCTCTCCCTCTATCCTTCTTGAAGGGTCGGGATTATGGATTGATCTTCTACCATGCATGATTGCAGCTTCTTATTTTCAACTAGACTTTAGAGTACAGAGTCGCCACCCAACTTGATGGAAAAAATATTTCTCTTTGCTAATGCAGTTTGATAGAAACATTGAAACTTTGATGACTCTATTAAGGCCAAGTGGTATTCTACCAGATCTTCTTAACTTATACCTGGTAGATTCACCTATTTATTAGAGGTTCTAGTTGATGGTCTACCATCTCCTAAAGGGTAGCTACTCCTTATACTCAGAGACCCTAGGTCAATGGCCAATGAATAGGAGATGATTGATTGGAAAGCCTCTCCTCTGCACTTTAGGCTCTCCATGACCAAGGTGGGTATCCCTATTCATTAAATTAGCTCATCATACTACAAAGTTGGATGGACTACAATGGGCTAAATCACTTACACAACCCTCACTATCTATGATATGATATGGTAGTATGGAAATAAACATAAAATAAAATACAGGGAAGTAAAAGGTTGTCTTATGAATTGAAATTGGATCCACCTCAAACATAGGCTTGTGAACATAGACTGACTAGTGCCTTATCCACAAAGAGTCCAGAAATGAGGTAACACTCCTACAATAGACCCACCATGTCTTCTTATAAACTCATTTCCTTACAACAAGAAACCAAAAAAAGAACAAATCTATCAAGCTACTTTGGACTCCCTATTGCCTCATCATTATCTTAACATATGAACTGAAAGACATTATTATATTACTTGAATAGAAACTAACAACTCACACATTCAAGATCAACAAATATGATTGAGAGCCAAAACAACCCTTTATTATATTGATTCGGAGATAATGAGTACAAAGTTGGAAAGAATGATAACCTGAAATAATATTTAAGAGCATAACATGCAAAACACAATGAACATCTAGGTCATCTATTGTTATTATAGAGCATACATTGCAACATCCCCTTTCTAAGTACAGAAAAATACTACACATACTAAGAAAAATACTTACAAGAGTGTCGAGAGGATGCAAGACAAAAAAAAAACACAAAATTTTCCTAAATTCAGGCATAACTCAAATTTAAAATTTGAAATACAAACCCTAACCAAAATAGGGTTTTAGACCACACACCCAATTCAAACCATTGTCCGTAGGGAATTTCCCTCAAGAATGGTTCAACAACCATATATGAATGCACTGATACCTCGAGCACAATCCAATAGAGAAGTCAGTCAAGATCAGGTATGGCACCCCTTGGAAATCTACAATCATAGTTAGGAAGAGCATACCTTCACAAAAATCTCATTCTCTACAACACATCAAGACATCAATGATGTCGCCCAACAATTAATTCTTCTTGGCAGAAGAAAAATCCGATCTTTATTTATCTTTCTAAATCGATCATGGTAGCTGGTTGTAGATGCGCCATTATTTCACAATATTTTCATGTCAGCAGGAGCAGCTAACCATTGGGAAAACTACTTTGAATTATGGTTGTTGATCTACTTTGATTGTGCCAATGTTCAATGCTAAATGCTCGTTGTCCACTCTTTAAAAGTTGACTATCAGATTACCGATCATTCAAATCTCCACGGTCGATCTTCACTAATTGTAGTACACTTTTCATCACTTTCCTTATACAGGGTCCATTAGGACACACATCAAGAATTCACAAATCTCGTAAGCCTAAAACTAGGCCCAACAAAAACCTCATGAGATCAACAAACACCATTCAATCTCGACCTTCGTGGATTAATCTCCACCGCTTACCAGAAACCTCATGGGCTTAGATCGGGCTACACCAAATATTGTGCGAGGCCTATGATCATCATTGGAACTTCTTCATCAAATCATAACCACACATCTTAATGATGATGTTAGCATCCACTATCTGGTCCCACTAGACACATCAGAGAACACCGTCCGATCACTTGGATAAATTGACACCGTCAATCGCAGGCCTCCCAAGAGTCTGGAAATGAATATTTTTTCCCCGCAAGATGTGTGATCACTATAGATCAAACTCAAATTTGATGATTACCAACTTGCACATGCAAAAAATGTTATTCATAAAAGGGTGTCGCCTTGGCCAATAGGCCAAAGACCTTTAGGGCAAAGAAATTAAGTCATAAGACTTAAGTGAGAAATATTAGGCCACCTAACTTGGGAAAAGGGGTCAGTGAACATATGACCACCTAGACATAAGTTATAACTTGAATGACCAAGAATCGGGCCTAGAAGTTCAACACAAAAATAGAGCAAAAGTGCATGCCAAGGGTTTAGGGTTTAAGGATACAAGGTTTTTAATCCTTCATAGAGTTTTTGAATCCTAAATAGACAAAATGGAGGAAACCTAGAGGGACAAGGGGGAAAAATTTAGCAAATGCTCACGGATTTTACAATTACCATGAGTGGCTCCAGTTGGGGACATCTACTTGAAAAATCAAAGAAAGAATTCAATTATCACTAGGAGAGCATACCACAAAAACCCAAAACAAGGCGACAAAAACAAGAAACTATGATACAAATGTGCATGGATATGTCCTACATATGAAAAGTAGGGTTTGAGGAATTTTCCATACACTAGAAATTCCAACATTTCACTGTTCAATTTTTGCAAACAATAAGAATCTATACCATGATTACCCAACACAACATAAGGGCCAATCCAAAGGGCCTCAAATTTACCATGTTTTCCCTTGTCTTGGCATCTTGCATTATAGATTAATACAAGGTTTCCTGTAGCAAAATTTCTTTTTGTAACTTCTTCTTGTCAAAAAGGTATTTGACCTGCAACTGTTTCTTTAAATTAATATCTTGTGCTACTCTTCTTGATTCATCCAATTTTGTTAGCAGATTGATCCTATTACTCATGCTATTATCAATATCTTCCCCATATTCTTGAATGAATTTATAGATTGGCAATAAGTTATTCATTGGTATTCTTGCATCCAATCCATATACCAATTCATAAAGGGATTTCTCTATGGCCTTCTTTATGGTAATCCTATTTTCCCATAGAGCTAATTTTAACTTTGAATCTTAGGCCTTTCTATTCTTCTCCGTGACTCTCTTCATGATCTTCATGAGGATTTTGTTACTGGACTCAGCTTGTCCATTTCCCTATGGGTGATAAGGGGATGAGTATGACATGGAAATTCCATAACATCTACAAAATTCAGAGAACTCTTGAGATCTAAAACACATAGCATTGTCCATAATTAACCTTGCAGGGGTACCAAATCTGATCAATATATTGTTCATGATAAAATCAATGACAACCTTACTAGTTTCCCTCCATGTAGGAATTGCCTCCACCCACTTAGTGAAGCAGTTTGTGGCAACCAATATCCAACTATGAACACCGCTAGATTTTTCATTGAACTCACCAATAAAATCTATGCCCCATTGCTGAAAAGGAGCTTCAACAATTTTTGTTCTAAGGGGAAAAGCACCATAAAATATTAACTTACCAAAAAATATTTGGCAAGCATCATACTTCCTTACCATCTTGTGTGTATTTGAAAAGAGAGATGGCCATCAATACCCAGATCTCAAAATCTTATGGGTAGTTGTCTTGGCTGTGTAATGGCCTCCACAAACTCTACCATTCATCTCTTCAAGAATAATCTCTTCTTTTTTCTCATAAACATGCCTCATCATAACACCAACCCTATCCCTCTAGTATAAGCAAACCCTCAATCATAACATACTTTATTGCTTGCAATTTTAGGGTCCTTTTTTTTATTATCAATCATGTGATTAGGGCAAGACATATATCTCAAATAATATAAAAAAGCTTTATACCAAATACACTCTTTTGTGTGAACATATTCATTTAGTTGATTTATCTGACTAACTTCCAAGTTTGATTTAGCCATCAACTTGGATAAACCATGTCCTCTAACCAGTGTAGTGATCTGAATGTCGATCTGAATTTTATTGATCCATCTACACCTTCTTCATGTGACTTTCTATTGAGTGAAAATATCTTTGACTACAACACAAGGTACACAGGCCAATATCTTAGCACCCACCAAATAGGGTCTAAAATTCTTTACTGCCTTTACCAAAGTATAGGCCTATTTTTCCATGATATCATACTTCAATTTTGTTGCCTAAAGTGATTTTCTAAAAAAGGAAATGGGTTGTTCATACCCTTCATGATTTTTCTACAGTAAGATAGTAGCAATTTTTTGGAATGGTGCAAAAGAAAACAACAAAAAAGGTTTAGTAAAATCAGGTGACTTGAGAACTATTGCCTCTTTGATAGCATTGAACGCTTTAATAGGATCATCACTCCATTCCGCTATTTCTTTCTTTCTCAACATTTTAGAGATGGATCTTGTAGTTTTAGCAAAGTTTGTAACAAATCTCCTGACAAAGTTGATCTTATGTGCCAATGTAGGATTTATTGGCCTTTGCTTCTGCCTAAAAGGTTTTGCATTGAGCTTTAGAGGAATCTCATGTTGAAATAAATCTTCTCTATATGCATTTACATCATCATATGACCATGCAAACACATGCTTATATATCTTTAGAAAATCAATCAACATAGCTCTAACCTTAGGGTTGAGCTTCTTACCAGTATACACCTTCTTTGGTGCACTACCCGTCCCCAAATTGATTTCATCAAGGTTCTCATCTTTTTTAGAACTCAGCTTCATATTGCATTTTTATGAGCTATCAAAAACTCTTTGTAGGTCTACCAATCCTTTCGATATTTTGTTAGTCTTGAATGCAATAACCTCCTT